>JANAVB010015600.1:15995225-16105225 GCA_029216955.1 Iris pallida
TTTTCACAAGAGCCAAGGCTGCGTATCGATCGTCCAAGGAGTAAGGCAGGACTGCCGTCGCCTTCCCGAGCCTCTATCGTCACCTCCCAGAATCTAAAATAAACAATTGTACTTAGACTGGTGTACCTAGGTTTTTGTCCCTAGGCTTTCTTTGTACAAGCGAGTTTGTAACGTGAAGTAAAAGTCCGGTCCTCCGATAATTGTTCTGTTCTTTTATATTTCATGGCAAACACGATGGCGACTCTGCTGGGGACGAACTTCTCCACGGCTGAGGAGTTGGTGATGCAATCGGATGCAGCCAAAATTGGCTCCACGTAACAAAAGATGGTCGTCCACTTCGACCAACAAGCTATTGAAGAGATGCTCTCCGAAGGAAGCGCTGGCCCGCTCCAGAAGCGCACCCGCGGGACGAAGGCTCGCAAAGAGTGGAGGCCAAAATCATTTTCTCCTCCCCAAGCCCTCGATGAGATACCCTCTGTTGCTCAAGACGGCGAGAAAGACTCTCCTGCGGCCCCACTTCAGACCGTAGACGACTCTGCTGTCCCCAAGTCCGACAGAAGAAAACACTATGATGCTGGACTTGCAAGGGCAAAGAGGAACTCTATGCGATCCGAGCCGCATAAGGGTATTACTCGCAGAGAGAAAGATCATGCGGCTACATCCGCCAGCCGCATGAAGAAAACTCATGCGGCCACATCTGTCAGCCGTATAGCTTATGCGGCTACAGTTGCCAACCGCATAGATGAGACTCATGCGGCTACTGAAGTCAATCGCTTGCAGAAAACCCATGCGGCCACAAATGCCAACCGCATGCGGCCAGCCTGCACGGTCGTGACTCCTAGCCGCATCAAAATAACTCATCCTACAGCAGAAGATAACCGCATGCAGACAGCCTGTACGGTACCCAATGCTAGCCGCATAGCGTCCGTTCCACGCTTCTCTCGATCAGTCTTCGACCGTCTCTCATGCGGTCTTGACTCTGATGGTTCTCTGGATAATCAGCCAGACTTTGTGGTATTCAACTTGGACTCCTCCTATTACGTACCAGCAAGTGCTAAAAGGAGGAAGTCTAGGGCAACGCGGGCTCACCAAGCCCAGTCAGCTGCCCCAACCTCTGACTATCGGGGCGTCCTGCTGGTTATCAAGCGGGCCTCTGATGGGAAGTTGTACAGAACCGCTCGAGTCCAGCCCCCGGCGGCAAACGGACAGAGTGGTTCCTCTGACCTGCGTGAGGTTATCCTCCACAAACGCAAGAAAAGAGAGGGGGCCTCAGTGTGCAAAGAGTCCTCACACGGACATCACTGCACCCAAATTATCGTCAACTGTTGTTGCAACAACGCGACAGTGACAGAAGATCGGCCGTCCGTCTTCCAAAGATTACAGCATCCGAGCTCGGAGGACGAGGCACCTCCTGTTGTCTCCTGCAATTCCACTCAGAAAGTCCCCGCCGAGGGGAGAAGGAAGAAGACGAGCATCTCCAGCCCAAAAATATCAACCACTACACCTAAGAAATTGTCGGCTAAACGGTTGTCCTCCACCGGAGTATTCCAACACACCCGTTCAAAGACAAAATCTGCGGCAACGGGAGATTCATCGTCCACATCGCTGGGGGTCGTAGGAACTGGGGGTAGCACTCCTCCGAATGTCCACAACAATCCGATGTTTCAAGGAGACGAGCCCGGAGAAACCACTTTTCCATCAGGTACAACAGATGCTGATGTCCCCGAGGACATCCATGACTCTCAAGATGAAGCAAGCTCCGAAGCTGGGGGTACTATCCTCTCCGAGTCCGAACCCAAAGAAAATATTCCCACCTACCCCGATGATTTTTCGATACATGGGTATGACTCGGAGGGCACATCCTCCACCGTTCCTTCCGTCACTCCTCATGTAAGGACGGTATTCATGACGGACATCAATCAAGGTGGTTCCAGTGATCGCCAACGCATCGATACGTTGGAGGCCATACTCCACGCCTTGGTCAAGTCTGTAGACGAGATCAAAGCGGCTCTTCCTACTCTGCAGGGAGTGGCACCTGGCTAAACAAGCACGAGTCCCACAATCAATGTAGACTCAAATTCAGCGGCACCAAACCCGGGCAATAATCCTTCCGAAATAACGGCCCCTACCGCGACAGATGAGGCCCGAGAAGTAAGAAGAGAGGTTCAGGAGCTTCGAGCCATGTTCTACGCCCGAGAAAACTCTCAAGACTTCAGAATATGGCAACCATATCCTGCTGAAAGGAGGGATGTTCCATTCCCACCAAGATATAAGCCGTTCAATATCAACCCATACGATGGCAAGACCTCAGCAAGTCGGTACATCACTTACTTCGAGGTCACCACCGACCATCTGCCCCATGATGACGCTATCCTCACGCGATTATTCATCGGGGCATTGGAAGGAGTCACCTTCGACTGGTACCGCAACCTGCCAGACAACTGCATCCACTCCTTCGCTGGCTTCAAACGCTTGTTCTTGGAGAGGTTCTATGAGGTAGGGCAGGACGTCACAATGTCTACCCTCATGGACGTCGTACAAGAAGAGAAAGAGCTGACGACGAATTACATTGAGCGGTTTCGTCAAACCGCAATGAAGTTACCATCTGGCAATCCGGATTCCTCCTTGATTGAAATTTGCCAAAAGAGACTACTCCCAACAATTAGTCTCTGGATGGGCGAAAGTCAATTCAAGGACTGGAAGGCTTTTATCGTCAGTGCTACAAGTGTCGAAGAACGGTTGAGAAAGGCTCGCCAACTGGGATTGCACATCTCGGAGGGAGAAAACAAGGGCAAGCGTCCCAACAACAACAACGACAATGGGGGTAGCCCCTCCAACAATCGGGACAACAGAGGCAAGCAGGCTATGGTGGCCGACACAGCCCAGAAGCCCGAGTCACAACCAGCAGACAAACAATGGCCTCAAATCACTTACTCTTTTGAAGACGGCCACGTCAAGCCTATCTTGGACATGTTCATACAAGGAGATAGAATTCAGCTTCCTCCGCCAAGATGGGAGCCTCGGCCGGCTGATCTGGAGAACCCAAAGTTCTGCCATTACCACCGCTATGTACACCATGCTACACACGACTGCTACCAACTGAAACGGTACATCCAAAACCTCATCGATTCGAACGCTCTGGCCATCGATTTCGAAGAGGTAACCGTGGCAGCCAATATGGTGTCCGTACAATTCGGTAGCTTCCCTCCGACGGAAACTCAAGATGAGGTGGTTTCCATCCTTCTGGCGACAATGGAGATTACCAATCTTCCACCTCCCCGAGATCAAGCTGCCGGTCTAGTACCTCTCACTACATCGCGAGGAGAAATCTTGTAGATCCATCCGAACCTAGTCAGCGAGGTGACTCAGTCCACGACACCTCCCGTTCACAAGAAGAGAAGTGGAAATGTCAGATCCTGCCGCACCGCCTCGGCAGATGTGGAAGAAGTCACGGCCGTCGTTACTCGATCTGGAGCACAATCCCAACCTGTGGCTGAGAACTCGACTGATAATCATCCGCCAACTACCACTGACGCTCCGGGGCCTCCTCAACCTCCGACGACCGACAAGCCTAGGCCAAAGGAGACACGCTTCGACAAATCCCTCTGAAAAGAGACACCTCAAGGGCTGGAGAGGCCCTACAACTTCGACATCTTGGCACAATTGGCCAATACACCAGCCAAATTGTCCTTATATGAACTCCTGAGGCTCTCGAAGGATGTCCGCGCGGCGTTGAGCGATGCACTCCAAAATGCCGACGCATACTTAGCTCAGGTCAACCTCACGGGAGAAAATCAGCCCGCAGATATCCAAGGTAGCGCATGTACGAGAGCGATGCCCAATATCGTCTTCACTCCGCAGGATATGCTCATCAAAACTAACCTGCACGATCATCCGTTATACTACACTGGATACATCGGCGACGTAAAGGTGGACCGGATGCACATTGATCCTGGGTCTTCCATAAGTATCATCCCGAAGGGTCTGCTACATCATCTTCACATTCTGATGCATCGCCTGACGCCTACGAGCACCGCCATCAGCGGTTTCAATTCGGGCAGGAGCTACCCAACTGGGAAGATTCGTCTGAAATGTCAGATTGGCAATCTCCAATCAGAAGTCACCTGCTACGTCATAGATGCCGATACTTCTTACAACATCCTTTTGGGGCGCCCTTGGATACACGATTACATGATCGTGCCTTCCACGCTGCACCAATGCTTCAAATATGTCGATAAGCATGGCTTCGTGAGGACAGAATTTGCTGATATCGATCCCTTCAAAGGGGTCGAATCTTATTACTCAGATTCCTGCCTGTATGAAAAATCAAAGAAGTACTTGGGTGAAGAAGATGGGCAAGCTCAGACAGCCACAGGATCAGAAGAACCTCTGACGATCCACCTCCAGGCTCGCAAATCAGGCAAGTCCGCACCCCTTACGGCCACACTGCGTAAGGACGCGATCAGTCTCTCAGCACAAGAAGAACAGATGACAATCCGACTGCCGAGATTAGGCCAAGTGCCGAGACCTACAACGGAACCATTGACAATCAGGTTGCTAAAAATCGGCCAACCGTAAAAGGGGAAGCCTAATCCCTCTGACAAACCAATGACGATACGCCTTCCCAAGAAGGGTCGTCACCCCGATGCGAGGTCTGACACTTCTAGCGAACCGGCCACTCCCCGCCCCACATCGAGTACCAAATTGGGGGTTGCTAGTCTACCGATGATTCCACGCTCTGCTCCGCCAGTTGAACCTCTGAAGATCAAGCTGACTAGGTCGTCCTCTCAGTCTTCGTTTATACAGGGAGTAGCCGAAGAAGAACCGAAACTAGCCAAGTATGTGGCTGCCCACACTGATGTTCCCTCCGCAGACGATATAATCCCCCTAGAAAAGATACCTTATTTCATCAATAAAGGGCTATCTTTGAACTACATCGAGCTCAATAAGCTTTGTACAATGTATGCTATGGAACATGGTATAGGCACCCATCTGCACACACAAGTGACAAATGTGCACACCGCAATCCAGCTTATTCCAGCAGAAGACGCTTACCGCATAATCAAGGGAGGGGATCATACAATCATCTTCGGCCGGAAGGACGATCCGCGCCCCTTCACCATAAAAGAAGTTAATCTTGGGTCGGACGCCGGGAGACTGCCTCTGTATCTCTATAGCCCCCAGTCCAAGTATCTCATGCAAAAACAGGGATATGATCTGGAGACTGCACCAGGTTTGAACTACGGCACTGGACGGCGATTACCTTTGAAGCCCCCAGTCCCGGCTGGCAAGCCACGGGATTACTACAGCAAAACTCGATGTGGACTGAGGTATGTAACTCCCACGACGACGCCTGAGAGTTCAGACGAAGAATGCGACTGGCAGTCGCATTCAACCGGGTCCCCAACCTCCGACTCGGATACCAGCATTGGAGACATATTTAGACAAGTCCTGTCAGTCAATATGGCATTCGCCGACGCTTACGAAGAAGACGAAGACATTCCCAAAATCCTTGAGCTAGAGCCGTGGGCCCAACAGCTGGATGCATAATGGGAAAAGCGGTTTGAGCAGAGAGAACCTCCTACCGAAGATGAGGTTATGCAGGTCGACCTCGGCAGCGAATCCTCTCCAAAGCCAATCTTCGTCAGTAAAAGCCTAACAGACGAAGAGCGAGAATCGCTACTGGAACTTGTCAGAGAATATATTGACGTGTTCGCATGGAGTTATGAAGACATGCCGGGATTAGACCCCGATATCGCTCTTCACAAGCTCAACATACGGCCAGATGCAAAGCCAGTCAAACAGCAACAACGACGCTTCCGCCAAGGCGTCATGGATGCGATCGAAGCCGAAGTCAACAAACTAATAGCCAGCAGCTTCATTCGTGAGGAGCAGCATCCTGACTGGGTCGCCAACATAGTTCCGGTCCTCAAGAAGAATGGGAAGATCCGAATCTGCATCGACTTCCGCAATCTGAATGAGGCATGTCCGAAGGACGAATTTTCCTTCCCTATTACAGACATCATGATCGACAACACATGCGGCTTTGAACGTATGTCATTCATGGATGGATTCTCGGGGTACAACCAAATCAAGATGTTTCCCGACGACGAAAAGCACACATCATTCTGAACACCGATTGGCACATACTGCTACACAGTCATGCCTTTCGGTCTAAAGAATGCTGGCGCCACATATCAACGAGCCATGAGTATCATTTCCAGGGAACACTTGCGCAAGACGGTGGAATGCTACGTCGACGACATCGTCGTCAAGAGTCGCCGTAAGGAAGATCATCTGCAGGACCTGAGGACGGTATTCGACCTGATGAGAGCCCACAATCTGAAAATGAACCCTACGAAATCTTTTTTGGGCGTATCCAGTGGGAAGTTCTTGGGATTCATTATCACCGCTCAGGGCATTCATGTAGACCCTGAGAAAACGAAGGCAATCATGGAGATGGGTCCCCCGAGAAATCTCCGCGAACTTAGAGGTCTCCAAGGGAGGCTAGCTTCCATCAGGAGGTTCATTTCTAACCTCTCCGGGCGATGCCGACCGTTCATATACCTTATGAAGAAAGGAGTCTCATTCGTATGGGACGAGGAATGCCAGCGTGCCTTCGACAACATTAAAGAATATTTGTCAAATCCTCCAGTCCTGGTGGCCCCAGTTGCCGGAAAACTATTCCTGCTCTACGTACGAGCAATGGAACACTCCCTCGGTGCTCTGTTGGCACAAAACAACGATGCAGGTCACGAACAAGCTATATACTATCTCAGCCGAATGATGGTTGGACCCGAGCACCGATACACCGCGGTTGAGAAGGAATGCCTCGCCTTGGTGTTCGCCATTCAGAAAACGCGACACTATTTCACCGGACAAACGATACATGTGATCTCACGAGTCAACCCTCTTAGAGTCCTCATGACTAAACCAGGGGCACTCAGCTCTCGCCTCGCTACATGGGCAATATTGCTGTCCCCCTATCATATGATCTTTGTCCCGCAGAAGGCTGTCAAAGGTCAAGCCCTGGCAGACTTTTTGGCAGTCCACCCAGGATCGGAATCATCCAGAATATATAAAGAGATCCCAGATGAGGTCGCCGACTCGCATGCAACCTCTCACGAAGCTATATGGCGAATGTTCTTCGACGGTGCTTCGAGGACCGGACCTAAAGGCAATATAGTCGTCGGGGTCGGGATAGTGCTGGTCTCCCCTTCCGGATTGGTGATCAACCGCGCCTATTCCCTCACAGAGCCCTGCTCTAACAATGTGGCCGAGTACAACGCTCTGGTCATTGGCCTCCAACTTGCAAGAGAGCTGGGGGTAGAATACCTTGAAGCATACGACGACTCCCAACTAATCGTCAATCAAATCCGGGGCTCATACGAGGTCCGTCACGAAGACATGATCCCTTATCACCAAATAGCGATTGACATCATCTCGTCGTTCGAGGGATTCTTCATCGAGCACGTCCCCAAACTCCAAAATATCGAAGCCGATGCCCTAGCAGGCCTTGCCGCTTCCTTAGCAGTGCCGAATCACGCTCATCATTCGGTTGACGTGATAGGCCACGAACTGGTCTGCCCCAAGAACAATGTGCAATTCGTAGCGAGTTATACCGCCCAGATGGCCGACGAAGCACCAGACTGGAGACAGCCGTTCATCGACTTCGTCGTCTACGACATTCTCCCAAAAAATCCAAAGGAAGCCACTTCCATCAGACGGCGTTCTCTCAGGTTCTTCTACGATGCGGAGACAAAAATGTTGTATCGACGATCCTACGACGGATTATTGCTCCGGTGCTTGTCGAACACAGAAGCCAAAGAAGCCGTACGAGATGCCCATGACGGTGTCTGTGGGGCCCATCAACCTGGCCCTAAACTGCAAGATCGCCTTCACCGAATGGTCTACTACTGGCCCACAATGGTGGCAGACGCGATAGACTATGCCAAAAAATGCAAAGCTTGCCAAGTCCACGCGGACTTCATTCACCAACCATCTGAGTTTCTACACCCGACAGTGGCGTCCTGGCCATTCGAAGCATGGGGAATGGATATCATTGGTCCAATCACCCCACCTTCCTCCCGAGGATATCGCTTCATACTTGCGATCACTAATTACTTCTCCAAATGGGCGGAAGCTGTTCCAATTGTGGAAGTAAAGACGTCAAACGTGATCAGCTTCCTTAAGCATCACGTCATCTACCGCTTTGGACTGCCCCGAAGGATCATCCATGATAATGGTCCACAGTTTGCAAGCCATGCATTCTATCGATTTTGCGATAAGCACCGTATTCAGAATGTCGCTTCGACACCGTATAACCCGGCAGCGAACGGATTGGCAGAGGCATTCAACAAAACAATCATCAAACTCCTCAAGAAGTTTGTCTCCTCTAACAAATGCGACTGGAATGAGAAGCTCGGTGAATGCTTATGGGCTTATCGCACCACAGTTCGAACAGCCACCGGGAATACACCATTCTTCCTAGTGTACTGGAGTGAGGCAGTTCTCCCATTAGAGACTCAAATGCCCTCACTCCGCGTTGCCCTCACTTATCAATTGACAACGGATGACAACTACCGACGTCGACTACAAGAGTTGGAGGCCTTAGATGAAAAGTGCCTCCTAGCTCAGCAAAGGATCGAGCTATACCAAGCACGCATCTCAGGAGCCTTTAACAAGAAGGTCAAAATAAGAACATTCCAAGTAGGCGATCTTATTCTGGCAGTCCGGAGGCCAATGGTCATGACTCACAAGACCACCGGCAAGTTCCAGCCAAAATGGGAAGGTCTATTTGTCATCGAGGCCGTGTTCTCCAACGGTGCTTACCGCCTCGCCAAGCAAAACGGAGACTTGCTCATGTTGACCGTCAACGGCAAGTTCCTGAAGAAATATTATGTCTAAACAACATTCTCCAGATCATCGAGTCACGTACCCCCTGGTACCACTGAACTCACCCCCTTAATTTTCCAGATTTTCGAGTCATGTGTCCACTGATACCACTGAACTCGCCTTCATAGTTTGTCAGATTTTCGAGTCATGCCCGCTGGTACCGCTGAACTCACACTCACCATTCTCCAAATTACCAAGTCATGTACCCGCTGGTACCTCTGAACTTACACTTTGATTCCAACATTCATGGATTGTCAAGTTATGTACCCGTTGGTACCCCTGAACTTACATCCCGGTCACTCTTTTGAAAGAAAGTCATGTACAACCATACCGCTGAATTTTTTTCCTACAAGAGATCCTCCTTCATGATCCACTACCTGCACTCCCAGTGCACAACAAGGGTAACGGGTCCACAAACTTCCAAGACGGCCATGTCCTCATCACCTCTGAGTCGTCCCATTTCCGCCAAAAAACAAATTACCCCTTACATAGAACTTCCATGTCCTCATTACCTCTGAGTCGTTCTATGTGCCCTCCTTCATTGAGCCCACTCCTGTCATGTCCTACCTCTGAATGGGAAGGCTCCGTCGAAGAAACCTTCATACTTGCCATGTCCTCATTACCTCTGAGTAAGTATGATGATCCCCTTTCGACCTTTTACCTGTACCCACAACCGGAGTACGCCAAGGGTAATGGGCCCACAAATGTCCTCTGTTGACCACAAATGTCCTCTGTTGACCACAAATGTCCTCTGTTGACCACCAATACCCTCCTTCGAGTTCACCCCTGCCATGTACTCATTACCTCTGAATGGGAAGACTCTACGTTTAAAAACTTTCATAATTGCCATGTCCTCGTTACCTCTGAGCAAGTATGTCGGTTCCCCTTCATCCTATTATCCGTATCCTAAACCAGGGTACGCCAAGGGTAATAGGTCCACAAATATCCTCAGCTAAATTCCTTAACACGAACCTACCACCTCATCATGCCCCAGGAGCCCAACTGCTCTACGGCATTCCTTTTCTCAATACCAAGAGCACCCATGACCACTTTGCTATGGCTGCTTCAGATATCCTGACCGAAACTTGTTATCTATACCTAAAACCAAGGTACACCATGGGTAACAGGTCCACAAATATATCCCCTATGTGGGGGAGAACATCACCACAATGTCACAGGCATAGCAGGTAATACAAATGAAGGGTAGAATTGAAAGTACTCTTTATTTGAAGGAAGAAAAAAAAAGTGTTACATATTTTGGGATCATACCCCCTCCAGAAAGAAACAAAACAAGGACGAAACAAGAAGAAAAGGCCGACTATAGTTCGACATTACACAACTCCAAAAGACGGTTCTTCACCGAGGCAGTCCCCCGATCAAGCCTCTGCTGAGCTCGACGCTCGGCCTCTTGGGATAACTGCTCTGCGTCATTCAAATGCATATATGCCTGCCAGTTGTCCTCCACCTTCTTTAGGGCAAGCTCTAGATTAGCAGAAGCCCTATTGTACTTATCAGCCTCCTAGATAGCAGTCTCTTTCTCAATACGAGCAGCCTCAAGCTCTGACTCCAGGAAAGCCAGTTTTTTCTGGAGCTCGAGGATCTATTCTCGAGCATCGGCTACCCCACGAGAAGCATCCGCTTCCCGAGTTGTGCAATCTTCAGTCCAACGGCTCCACTGGTCGTACAACCGAGTCAGATTACGGCGGTCCTGTAATATAGTCGGCTTGAGCGATTCCCGGGCAGCCATCACCTTCTCCACCACGGTAATGAGGAAGTTGTGTTCTCGATTTATGGCCGCAGGTAAATCAGTCTGTTGCAACAAGCGAAACTGGGCCACGAGACGATCAGCTTCAAATAGCTTAGGCTCCAAAAGCGCAGCCAGTTCCCCTCCTCCAGGGAGTGTCTTAAGGGTATTAATCTGGCCACCGGCACATCGGCGGGCCAAAGTAAAGGGGGTCCCCCTTTCCACCGCTGCCTCGATCCCCCTCTTCAGGTGGCGATAGAAACTGGCAACCACGTCCTATAACGCGTCATCCAAGACCTCTATAGAGGACGGCATCAGAGGGAGAGTGGCAGACGGTACCGGAGGGGCAGCTTCAGAAGTTACTGCACCCGCCACCAAAGAAGCAAATTCCGTACGGAAAGATGCTTGAATGGCGGCTAACTCCTCTTCCGCCGCCTGAATAGCCTGAATGCTCGGCAGGGAGGAGAGGTTGACCCCCGAAGCTACATTCGCAAAGGAAGACACATGAGGCATCATCCCTTGTCCCAACTACACTGCTACCCGGGACCCCGAACTCGATCCAGACAAAGGACCCTCGACGCACGGAGGTTCCGTCAGGCCCTCTCCGGTAGGGTACGATCCAGCAATATCAATCAATGGCAATGACGGATTGGGATCTGAACATCCAAAGCAACCATTAGTCGACGTAATTTGAAGGAAAAGACGACAGGAACACATGTGCTAAGTCATGAACTATAGTTTGATTTGTATTACCAGGGGAAGAGCGTGGGGGCGACGGCTCGTCCACAGCCGGCATAGTTTCCCCACCCACAAAGTCATCATGTGGAGGTTCGGATGTTTCAGGGACGGGCGCAGTAAAGCCCCCATCCCCCTGGGTTAAGGTTCCAGCAAGATGGGAATCCTCGGTCGCAACCGGAAGCACCCCAGCAGCAATGATAGCAGTGCACACATCACTGACTAAATGAGACAGGATCGGATCAGCCTCGATGATCGCGTCCTGAGGGGCGAGCTCATCCGACGCCTATAAAGAGCAAAAGAAACAAATAATTAGGCCATAACATAGAAGAAGAAGAAAGGAAACAGCTGAAGCCCAAATCACCTCAGGAACATCGTCCACATCATCAATAAGCAGCCTGCGATGTCTTATCGCGGCATGCTTCGTGGAATAGGTTCGGTCATCAGCAGTAGTCACGTGCCTGCTTCGTTTACGCGAAGGGCTGGGTACCACAGATGGTTGATTCTCCACCACCTCGTCAGACAGACTAAATGATTGACCCACGGCCCTTTCTGCCGGCACGACAGGGGGTTGATTCCCAACCTCCTCGCCCGAAGAATGAGATGAGTCATCAGTATCTTGTTCGTCGTCTTCCTCATCCGCCCTGGTGGACTCTTAGTCCGGCACGGGAACCCTGTTCTCCCCCCTCTTCCTCTTCTTGGACCCTTCTGGCTTCTCAGCCAAACCGGTGCCAGTAATGAAGCTAGTATTTATATCAAAACCAATATGAGGTTTGCTCGCTGTAACATGATAAAGGGCCGCTATATACAAGATATCCCCCTCCATCCTGGCATCAGGGAGTGAGAAGCTGGCTCGGGTATGGGTCGCATTATAATAATGCCAAGCCCGGACGCCATCGAGCACACTGCCCTCGAAGCTCAAGCAAGCGCTAGGGCGATCCAGGAACAATTGACTATACCCGAATTGACGGGAAAATCTACTGGGCAGATACGGCTCCAGGTATACTCTATTCCGGTAACGATACACCAGGTGCGCGGGACGAATGTTGCGTAACCAAAGAAGCATCTTATCAGATAAAAGTTGGGGAGGATCAACGCCGTCAACTGTACCCTCCTCATTTCTCTGGGGGTAAACTCAGGGAGAGATACGAAGAATTCGGGCCCATCAATTCTTGCCAAAGCCCTCCGGCAGGCCGGCATGGTATCATGTTCCCAAGGCTGATGACGATACCGGAAAAGGAAGGCGTCATCATCAGTGACATTTTCATCAGGTCCCGGCCTCATCAACGACCGATAGTGCATCAATAACCACCCCATGAGGTAGTGGTATGGTAGTTCTATCCGTTTAAAGTCCATCGACACATCACGAGCAATGATTTTGGATGAAAAGGAGCGAAGGCCGTGGTGTATGCTACACACCATGGCCGGGAGGAGCGCCAGTCTTACCTTAAAGACCAATTTTACAGCGAAAAGAATAAAATGGCGGCTGATCCTTTCTATAGAACCCGCGCCGCCCGAGACTACACAGTTGCGTAGCCACACCATCAAGAACCCAGCTAAGATCGCTTTATCAGACATCTCCCGGGTACCATAGTAGAAGTAACTGAGGGAGTCAGTGCTACTCCCAAACCGGTCACGTGTAGACCTCGACTTCTTGACCTTCGACATCATATCCTTCACCTCCTCCGGGGTTCGAGGAGTTCGAGACAAAACTTGACCGGAAGGACGCAACTTGAAAAGATACAAAATCCAGGCCTTGGTGTGAGGGGCATTCCCTTCTGAGCTATTTACTTTCTTGATAGCCATCTGGTGGCAGGCGCTATGATGACACAACAGCTCTTGGTACACGGCGACGAAACCAGGAAACCGTCGGTCCAGCTCTTCGAGTTCTTCATTCGTCGGTATATATACTTCAAAAGCTTCACCTCCCCACGGTAACCTAGATACAGTGTTCATTTCATGAAGAGCAAGCCCCAGTTCTCCTCCGGAGGCAAAGAAAGTCCCTGTACGCCGATTATACAGCTCCAATAGAGCCATAAACAAGGGCTTGTTAATGGACAACCCGTAGCAGGTACCCCTGACGGCGTAGTAGAGATCAATTTCCTGAAGGAAGTCCCCATACTTCCTCAAAATCCATGAGGTAAGATTAGTCCATGTGGGAATGGGGTTGATCCAATTCAGCAGCGACAACCTGCCTATGGGATAAGACCCCTTGCGAGCGAGCTGATTCAGAAAAGTATCAGCTAAGGTGAAGGTAAAATTAGGGCCAGTTGTGTTTACAAAAGTACCCGGGAGCAGCCCCATCGCAGTCCGACTCACGGATTCCTTGCCCGCATATACTAAACCCGTACGTCCGTTGTAGTGAATTTTGCTCACAAACATTCCCTGTTGGGTAGGAGTCAGGGAGCCCACCATTGTCCTGCCCCACGGTACCATGTTAAACCATGAGAGAGGATAATGCTGCTCCATCTCAGGGATATGAATCTCTACCCCGTCTACAGAAAAAATCCCAGTGCTCTGAGACATCCAACAATCGGGAGTTCTTTATGGAAAAGGCATCCCCAAAGAGAAAAGCCGGTTTCAGAAATTCTTCATCCAACTTCCCCGAATTCATCATTGAACAAAGAAAGCGGAAAGGTTGTTTATTAATAGCAGCCACCCTCTCCCTAGGCTCATTAGTGGGAAGCTGATCCACTATACGTCGGATTAATTCGTCAAGCTGCACGCCTGCGGCATACTGAGCTGAACCCACAAGGAGCTCTCCTGCTGGGTTGGTTGGGAGGTTCACTGAAAAAAAAAGAGAAAGAAGAAACAGAATTAAAAGATGGTTAAAACAAAAAATTGCTGAATAAAGAAGCTCTCACGAGCCTATGCGGTTCAGGTCAATAATGTCTCATACGGCTCCAGTCCAGTTGGGTCTCAAGAAATACAGTTTCGAGGAAGCCTATGCGGTTCGAGTCAATACAGTCTCATGCGGCCCAAATCAGATGGGAGTTCCATATAACTCTAGCTCGATAGCTTATGCGGATTAGACGAATATACACAGTTCTAACAGAAGAACTCATGCGGCGCAAAACGCTATGCGGATCAGCCTAATAGAAACATATGCGGCTCCGTTCAGAGGAGACTTTACGCGTTTAAATCTTTCTTCTACAGTTCAAACATGGGGCATTATCTATACGGTTCGGGCATGAAAAAGTCATGCGGCCCATACAGTATATACGGGTCTGCCATCAACTTGGGAGGAGGCTTGTGCATAAATATGCAGCAGAGCCATGGGTACTCAAGATTCAAATGCAAACCTTACCCTTAAAAGCAGGACGAACGTCAGAGGGCACTTCGGGCGCTTCAGGCTCGACGGCTGACGAAGACGTCACCCTCTTGCCCTTCGCGGCGGCAGAAATGGCTTTAGAAGACTTAGGAGCCATTGCTTCGACGAGCGGATAAAGAAGATTAGAAAGAGAAGACAGGAAAAAGAGTGAACGAAAGAGAAGGTAAAGAAATCCCTCCGGCTAAAGTCACCCGTATTTATAAACAAAGGCGGAGCGTTTCCCCGTGCATATACGTAAGCCGACTCTTCGGTTATCAAAATAAGCTGCCGAAAATGAAGGCCAAGCTCCTCGGATCCCGCACCAAAAAGCGGCCTTTAAAAATCAACAACATTTAAGTGCTAAAGATTGCCATACGTGGCAAATAATGACGTGGCGAGAGGCTATGCGGCTGAACAGTCTCCTACGGCTGAACCACCTACGCGGTTGGACAATCCATACGGCCAAGACTTCTATGCGGTCAGGATTTCATATGCTGCTAGAAGAACACAGCCATGCTTCTTATTCAAAGTATTTCAATTTTGCAAATTGAAAACTTTGAAGGGGGTCTTGTAGAAGCATGGAAAATACTAAAGAAAATGACTCATGCGGCCAGGAAAGATCCATGCGGCTCAGAAGCCCATACGGCTCAGGAAGTCATGCGGCATAATGAGCTATGCGGCCCAAGGCATTCCATGCGGCTCAGAAGACACGTGGCCTGACAGTGCTCCCCTCCGACCCATGCTGCATTAATTGCTTTGACGGCTGACCCCTCTGAAAAGTTGACAGCCCTGACACAAAAGCAGGTAATTATGACTCTGTCATAATGATGAATCTCTAGGGAAGAGAAAAGAGATCTCTGACACAAATCCCCCGAGAGCCATAAAAATGCCACGTGGCCTTGCCATGTGGGCGTTCGTATGCGGCTCACTTCTCATGTGGTTCAGAATGAATCCTATGTGGCTCAGGTCGAGAAAGCCTCATGCGGCTCGAGCAAAGAACTTCTCATGCGGTTCAGAGTGAATCCGTCCTATGCGGCTCAGGCCAAGAAAGCCTTATGCGGCTCGAGCAAGGACTCCTCATGCGGTTCAAGGTGAATCCGTCCTATGTGGCTCAGGCCGAGAAAGTTTCATGCGGCTCAAGTAAGGACTTCTCATGCGGTTCAAGAGGATCATGTCTATGCGGCTCAGGTAGATGTATACCTATGCGGCTCCCAAGGATTACCTCTCTGTGGTTCAAAGGCTCAGGTGAGGGCCACTATCCAGGCAGCCCTGATACGTAGACTTAACCATATGCGGCTCAAATTCATATGCGGCTCACTCGTCATATGGTTCAGATCCCCCAGCAGCTCCTAGGACACGTGTCCTAAGCCGATTAATTCCTCAGATTTGCTGCCATTAAAGATTCGGTCAAATCCTAATAATCTGGGACACGTGGCAGGAGAATAAATCTAATTTATTCGCAAATATCAGAAGATCATTATAAGGAAGATTTATTCCAATCAGCATTAATTGTTAATGGGATTTGGTGTAATCTACACTCAATGGTTCGGATTCGTCACAATCAAAAACGAACGGTCGGGATTGACCAATCCATAGGCCGCCGCCATCTCCAAGAGCTAATCATTGGCAACCCTAATGATCACATCTCACTATTATAAATAGCAAGGTGCCATTCCCTTGTGAATATATACAAGATCAGAGAGAAATACGCATATACAGAGAGACTTCCCCCCATAGTCAGAGAGAAAATACATAGAGAGAGAGAGAGAAGCCAGAAGAGCAACAAGAGGGAGAGCAAGGAGAGCATTTCTTCATCAACGCCAACCATCTTTTCACAGGAGCCAAGGCTGCGTACCGATCGTCCAAGGAGTAAGGCAGGGCTGCCGTCGCCTTCCCGAGCCTCTATCGTCACCCCCAAGAATCTAAAATAAACAATTGTACTTAGACTGCTGCACCTAGGTTTTTGTTCCTAGGCTTTCTTTGTAAAAGCGAGTTTGTAACGTAAAGTAAAAGTCCGGTCCTCCGATAATTGTTCTGTTCTTTTATATTTCATGGCAAACAGTACCCAATCCCGCTGGTTTGTACTAACAAAGTGCCATAAGTACTTCTCGAACAGAGAATTGACCTACTCCGTCTGTCCATCCGTCTCCGGGTAGAAGCAGGTTGAGAAGTGCGAGTTCGTCCCAAGAATTTTAAGCACTTCCATCAAGAACTTCCCTGTAAAGCAGGGATCTCGATCGTCGACTATGTTATTTGGGATGCCCTAAAACTTTACCATATGGCTGATGAACAGTCGTACGACCTCCTCTGCTATGCAATTCGTTGAAGCAGAATGAAGGTTGCGTACTTTGAGAATCGGTCCACCACCACGAGAATTGACCCAAGTGCCCATACTTTCGGCAGGGCAGATATTAAATCCACCGATATCCTCTCCTACGGGCGACTCGACATGGAGTGAGGCTCCAGTAGGCCTCCAAGTATTTGATGGTCCACCTTGTCTTATTGGCACACAAGACAAATGCGCATATAATTCTCCACATCCTTGCGCGTGTGATGCCAATAGTAGGCTGCCTCCAGCAACGCCAAGGCCCGCTTCTATCTCTGGTGTCCAGCCCACTTCCTATCATGGCATTCCTTGAGAAGCTGTCTTCACAAGCCACCCTAGAAATGACCACATTATCGCCTTTGGCATAGAGAAGGTCGTCTTTCAGCCAGAACCTTCTCGTTTTGCCCTCCTGGACGAGCTTTATTATGGCCTGTGTCATCGGGTCCTCTGCGATACCCACTCGAATATGGTCCAAAATATCCCCTTGAGCAAGCACACCGATGCGAGCTCGACCTTCCTACTGAGTGTATCGGCCACTTGATTATTCTTGACGGGCTTGTATTGTACCTCTATGTCGAACTCGACCAAGAAGTCCTGCCGTCTTGCTCGCTTCGGGGATAGCTTCTTCTGGGACTGGAAGTAGCTCATGGCAACATTGTCTATCATGACCACGAACTTGGTGCCAAGAAGTTAGTATCACCATGTCCTCAAGCAGTTCACAACTGCGGTCATCTTCTTCTCTTGCACCGTGTAGCGCACTAAGTGTCATTGAACTTGAGGCTGTCGAATGCGATAGGGTGCCCTTCTTGCACCAATACCACACCGATGGCAAGGTCGGACGCAACCGTGTGCACCTCAAACGCCTTAAAGTAGTATGACAGAGACAAGATCGGCTCTGCTATCACAGACCTCTTGAGTGCCTCGAATGCCTCCTTGCACTTTGGTGTCCAATTCTATGCCCGATCCTTCCGCAGCAGATCAGTCAGTGGTGATGTGATGGCAAAATATTCTCGGTTGAACCGTAGATAGTTGTTTGCCAGGCCTAGGAATGATCGCATCTCCGTTGGCCTGGTGGGAATCTCCTACTCCCGTATGGACTGGGCCTTCGCGCCATCCATCCAGATCTTTTCATGCCCGATCTAGTGCCCCAAGAATGATACCTTTTTTTGGGCAAATGAGCGCTTCTCCCGTTTAACAAAGAACTTGTTCTCCCTCAGCACTTGGAAGACTGCCTTCAAATGCTTAATGTACTCCTTTATCGTGTTTGAGTACACAGCGATACCGTCGAGATAGACTATGATGAACCGATCCAGGTAGGGATAAAATAGCTTGTTCATCAAAGTGCAAAAAGTTGCATGAACATTTGTTAGACCAATTGGCATAACTAAAATTCATATGCACCATACCTCGTGACACACTCTATTTTTGCCTTGTCCCTTTTTGATATTCGGACTTGGTTGTATTCTGAGCGTAGTTCATGTTTGAAGAAGTATCGTACGCCTTCCAGTTGGTCGAACAAGTCCGCCACCAACGAGATAGGATATTTTTTTACGGTCACCTTGTTTAGTGTACGATAGTCAATACACAAATATAGGCTTCCATCCTTCTTCTTCTAGAATAACACTGGTGCACTGTACGGGGACTTTGACAGTCTGATGATCCCACATTGAATAGCTCTTATAGTTATCTCTTCAACTCATCGAGCTTGGGCGGGGACATACGATATGGGGCCATGGCGGGCGGCTTCATGCCCGGCTCCAACTCGATGGCATGGCCTACCTTCCTCCACGGAGGTAGCTTCTTTGGCAACTCCTTTGGCATGACGTCCCGACCTCTACAAGGACGTCATCGATCTCAGACGGAAGATCCTCCTGCATGGGTGCCTTCTCCGTCTTGAGTACTGCCAGATATGTTATCTCTCCGTGCCTCGTCCCTTTCTTCAGCTGGATGGGGAAGAGAGCCTTCCCCTTCGCAAGCTTGCCTTGTACAATAGTCTCCATACACGAGGAGCTCTCATTCATGAACTCCACGACTTCTAAATGATGCATTGGAACCGCCTTTGTCGATGTGAGGAAGTCCATCCCAAGGATCATGTTGAAGTCGTCCATTGGCTCGACCGTGAGACTGGTGACAACCGTCGACATCCTACACAGGGCACACCTCTGAGTTTACCATCTTCATCCTGCTCGAGTATTTCTCAAGCACCAGACCCAAACGTTAGACCTCCGCGACCGAGATGAAGTTATAGGAGGCCCCTGTGTCAACCATTGCCCTCGTCTTATGGTCGCTGATCTTTATGTCCACATACATCAGTTCCCGACTTGGGGCTTTGGCCACGACCCTTGCTTTTCAAAGCATTGAGTAGGCACAAGTCGCCTATGTGAGCCCCCATTGTAGGCTCCACGTCCTCGGCCTTCTTGCCTCGGATTGCATTCACCCTTTTGCCTTTGTTTGTGCAGTCACGAGTGAATTGGATCCTTCTGCACACGAAGCACTAAATCTTTCACTCCGTCAGAGACTTTGCAGGCTGCTTGTCCTTCGACGAGGCTCCCTTTCCGTTGTTCTTCTTGTCTACCCTACCATTGAACTTGATGGTGGTCTTTGCCTTAGGCTTGGGGAGTATTGCTCTGCCGATACTCCATCAGCTTTTCGGCCGCTGCAACGGCTGTGTTCAGATCTGAGACGTGTTGCCTCTATAAATTTTGTGCCACCCATTGTTGAAGACCGTCTAGGAAGAAGAATATGCGATCTTCTTTGCCTATACTCAAAATGCCAAGCATCAGACGGGTGAACTCTGCCACATATTATTTGATGGACCCGGTATTCTTAAGTTATCGCAAGCTTCGCCTTGTCACATACTCCACATTCTCCGGGTAGAAGTAGGACTTGATCTCCTTCTTGAGATTTTTGCACGTTTCGATTGAGCCGAGTTTTTTCTCTTTTTTGATGCACCTACGACGCCACCATAGCATAGCATCATCAGAAAAATAAAGAGATGTCGTGTTTACCTTATCGGTCTCATCCTCGATGCGAACGCCTTCCGGTACCGCTCGATATTTTAAATAAAGTTATCCACTTCTTTTGTGTCTCGTACGTCGTTGAAGGACTTGGGCTCTAGATACTTCACTTTCTGGGCCGCTTCTCCCCTAGAGTCGCACCACCAGCAATGGCCTTCCCGAGGATTGCCACTTTGGTTTTTAACTCCTCGTGTAGTTCGATAATCTCTGCCTTGGTAGCCTTTTTTTCCTCCTCGAACTCAGCTTACATATTACGGAGTTGCTCCCGAAATAGCGCTATAGCATGGGTGACGTCCATCTCTAACCCATGGGCAAACTCCTCGTGAGCCGTTTGGTTTTGCTCCACTTGAAGCTCGACATCCATCACGCCTTTCTCCAGCAAATCCATATGGGATGCCAACTCACTAAGAGCCTGTTCTATCGACGGTTCTTTACTTTTGCCCTTCCATGAGGGCTTTGCCTTCTCCTTAGGCAGTATGGGCTGCTCATCGTTGACTACATCAAACGAAGACATGGGGACGATCAACCTTTGCTCTGATACCACTTGTCATGGACTTAGTATTTTAGGCTACACTTCTTGATGTGCTGTGCACTATCTTCCTTCTCAAAGACTCGTACAAGCCTTTCCGAATCTGCTTAGCTAGAATGCTAAGAAAATTAAGAAGAGTGGAGCAAAATTGGGCTCGTAAAGGATTCTTCTATTACTTGGAGAATGCTTACAAGTTTTGGGGGAGAGGAACAAATAAGGCCTCCCCCTTATTTATAGTGCCCATAGGGCTTACATGGAAACTTCTAAAATCGGCATATTCCAGGGATTAATCTAACTAGATAAGAACAAATGAAGCTTCTAGTACATCCAAAAATATCATGAGACATCTAGAAGTGTCTGGAGTCTTCTAGAAGGTTCTCGGGTCCTCTTGTAGATTCTTGGCCATCTGGAAAGTTCTACCGTCTTCTAGGATATTCTGGAAGCTTTTCGCATAACTTTGGTTCGTGGAAGGCTATGCAACTTTGCCTCGGGCGGGGCACAAGTTTTTGGAAAGTACATTTCATATTCTATATATTATTCTAGCTAGATAAGTACAAAGGAAGCTTCTAGTACATCCAAAAAGATCATGAGACATCTAGAAGGGTCTGGAGTCTTCTGAAAGATTCTCGGATCCTTTGGAAGATTTAGGGGCCTTCTGGAAAGTTCTACCGTCTTCTAGAATATTCTGGAAGCTTTTTGCATAACCTTGGTCCGTGGAAGGCTATGCGGCTTTGTCTTGGGCGGGGCGTAACTTTTTGGACGTCACAAACTGCTACCGCAATAACCCCGAGTTCCCTATATTGGTTGATACTTGGTCTCCAATCTTTTTGAGAAGCTGTTATTTTATATATATTGTCATTAGTATTTTATTGGTGTTGCAATAAACTAGTTTTATAAAATTTCATTGGTCTTTAGGTGGGATAAGATTGGAACATAGATTTAGAATCCTACTAATTAGATATTTTCTTACAGGTAAGAGAGGAACTTGAGCAGCTGATTTGAGTATTGGTGTAGATTTTCAACAAACTTTACCTTTCCATTCCTTTCATGAGTAGGCTTGTGGAACTTGACCAACGTTTCTTTTGTTTATAAGTTTCATAAAGTTCATTTAGTTTTGTGTTCGTAATTATCTTGCATTGGGGAGTAGAATGGAAGGTCCTTGCATGCCCCATATAATATATTTCCAAATTATATCAAGGATCTTTCCGTTCATTGTCTTATACTTGACTAAAAGATTGTTGATTGATGCAGGTTTGCTTCGACATCGAAGTTCTTGTTACAAGTATACAACATTGTTCTTCCTAAACTTTAAGAAATTATTTGGTGTGCTTGGCGCAGTGCACCCTTTCTATACCAACCGGTCGATTGCCATGATAATATGTTCATGCACACATCCCTAGACAATCCAACAGTTGGAAAAAAGTCGGGTGCATTGCGCCCGGCCCATACAATAATTTATACTAAACTTCAGTTTGTATGATTTGGAGCTTGTTTTCCTGATGCAAAATTGATTTAATCTGACTTGATTTTGATTAATTTGCAATCATGATCACTATAAGCCTGTACTTGATTTCTTTCTGCAAATAGACACAAAGACTAAAGACATTCATTTTACCTGTATTATCTTATGTTGTTGTTTTGGCCTTGAAGACTAAAAAAAATAGTCCCACATTTCCTAGGCCAAATGACTTATATCTCAATATATATGCTTTTCTTGTGTTTAGAGATGTACATATGGTGTGGATGGGCACATGGGTGCCATGTGGGGGTATTTTTCTAGTGGAAAGAAGGCTAACTCAATAAGGAAGCATTAATGCTTTTTGTCATGATCTTGGAATTTATTCCTTTGGAGCTAAGCCCCGTAGGAGTTTAGCGACTCGGGCTCATGAGGCGTAATATGGCATTTTGTTGGTGCACATTGTACTTAGCACATTAGCATCGTTGCTAGGCACATAGTGCACTTCAGCTGTGCTTGTTGCATGAGCTTCTACGTTGTCGATCGTGTGCCCGTTCGTGCAGACCGTTCATGCTGTCTTTAGCATGCCAGTTCGTACTCCAGTTGGCACGGCTAGTTGCCGTGCAGTTGGCGTGCAGTACGTGCAGCGTGCGCTGTGCACGTTATGCGCGGGTGCGCGAGTGAGCGAGTGTGCACGGGCACAGTTGGCAGAATGTCCGAGATTACGCACGGGCACAGATGGCGCAGTTGGCACAAATTATTGTAGTACATATCAGCATCGTCGCTAATCACGGCCGAAACGTCGCTAATTTAAGTTAGCAAAATTTTTAGCGACGTCTTGGAAACGACGGAAAAAAGTGTGTCGCTAATCGATAAAATGTCGCAAAACGTCGGTATGGCGACGTAAATTAGCGACGATCATAACATCACTAAATAGCGACGTCATTTGCGACGTTTCCTTGTGGTCGTCGATTAGCGACACATTAGCGACGTTTTTACGACGATGTGGTGACATCAGATTGTCTGCTACGATAACAATTTAGCGACGTTTATATGCATCGCTAAAGTTTAGCGACGTATATGAACGTCGCTAAATACGTCGCTAAAAATTAGCGACGTATGTAAACGTCGCTAAAAATGTCGCTAAAATGAAAAAATGAAAAAAAAATACAGAATCCAGAATGCAAAATACAGAATCGAGAATACAAAAATACACCTGGGTTCGCCGACCCCTTCGGTGGAACACTCAACACCGGTACACACAATACATTCCAGAATAGACAAAAAATATAAAGAACAAATAATATCCTCAACGAATAATATAAGGTACAAATATAAAGAACAAAGTCAATATCCTCAAATACGTACAAAGTAAAAATATAAAGTACAAAGTTCGAAAATACAAAAACAAAACTACTGATCGCTCGGAGCTGGAGCTAGAGCCGGAGCTGGAGGAGGAGCACCACCAGATGACTGTCATCGCAACGCAAAGATCGTCTGATACTCCTCCGGTGACAGGCTGACGAGCATGTCCTTCCGTGCACCGCCGGATGTAGACGATGCTCCCGACGTACCAAACGGTCGCTTCATAGCCATCTCACGGAACTGCTGCATCTGCCCGACCAACCGTTGCGTAGTCTCCTGCGAAGAGCGAGAAATCTGTCGCAGCATCTCAGTCGTCTCCTCAAGCCTCTCAAAACGTAAGATGAGCGCAGGAGCATCCTATGCGGCTGCAGCTGCGGCTGCGACTACGCCGCCGCCATCCTCTGTAGCATCTCGTCTATTAGGTGACATGTACCCTATTATATGTACCCATACTTGTATACCTTTGCATCTACTATCTTTATTTATAATTATAGATAGCCACATATATCTAACCTAACCATATGTTTTAGATTCTACATTACGATACCCATATCCAATATCTTGACACTGGCACATACCTATACTTATATAAGATACTCCTATTTAAACTTACCTCCCTTACCCTACCACATAACATATTAATTCATGGGTTTAACATTACTACAAAGGTTTTATGACCCCTAATCTTGTATATACACACATACTCTTGCCCAAGTATTTGTATGCCTATACCACATAACCTCCATCTAATACACAACAGTTATTCCAACTCCACTATGTGCGTAATATTCGTACACTTTAACTTCTACACTTAACCTACACATAGGTTTTGCATATAGGTAAACACCCAATCCTTAGGTAAGTTGCTACTGCATTCTCCTCTAATATGATACGAACCTATTACGGCTATATGTTGCTCCTCTATGTTTAGTTGCATACTGCAAACTGTTGTTGGTCCCACTTATTTTGGGATTTGAGCGTGACAGTCTTGGTTACAGTTGGGAATGTAGTGTCAACAGATTTTATGTATCCATGTGCAGTACAAGATGGGTGTCATGTATTGTGTTAGACATTTGTGGTATTGTGTGTGTCTCTATGCAGTAGGTAGCACCGAGTGAAGCTGGGTTCCTATTTGTATCAACAAGTAAAGGGAAGAGGATATGCCATAGTCATGTGTGTTTGCTAGTGTATATCATAACTAGAGTACAAACTATATTAGAAATAGGCAATGCAGGGTTGTGTGTGCATATGGGTATCTAGTGGGTGTGCGCCTAGGCAGGGAATAGCAGTAGTTAATAGGCAGTTTCATTAGTCAGTGTGTGTGTGTCAGGAACAGTTATTGCAACAGGAACCCCCTTCTCCCTCACATATACCTGCTGCTTCTAAAACATGGCCGCCAGCTCCCCACATATACCTGCTCCCTCACATAACCCTAACCTGAACCCTAACCCTAACCCTAACCCTAACCCTCCCCACCCAGCCCCCCTCCTCACCCCCAGCCGCCCTCACCCCCCTGTCCCTCCCCTACAGCCACCCCCCACTCACCACCCGACCACCCGTATCGCCCCCTGCCCCTCCCCCCAACCCCTCACCCCCAACCACCCGCACCCCCTCCCCTCCCGTGCCCCTCCCCCCGAGCCACCCGTACCCCCCCAACCACCCACTACCAAAATAGATAGAGAGAGGGGAGTTACGTGAGAGGAAGGAGAGTTCGCTGTGCCGGAGGGGAAAGTGAGGAGAGAGAGCGAGAGAGTAAAAATGGGAAATGGGAGGAAATGAATCGGGGGGATTTTAATTAAAATTTAGCGACGTTGGGAGTAACGCTGCTAAATTCATCGCTATTAGCGACGTAATGTCGACATTTAGCAACGAAAAGCTCATTTATTTAATATACATCGCTGACATGTCGTTATTTTTGTTGCTAATAGCGACGATTAGCCACGTTTAACGTTAACGTCGCTAATTTGCAAGAATTAGCGACGTTTTAACTAACGTCGCTAAATTACGTCGCTAATATAGCAGATTTTAGTAGTGAATTATTTGTGCCTTCCTCGAAGTATTACATTTGATTTCGTTTTTTGGAATCCTTCGGGATCTCTGTTGTTCACCTTCCTCAAGGTGTTACCAAAATCTATTTTTCATCTTAAAGTCACACCCCGAGAATAACAATCTCAAAGTTAGATTTAAAAGCTGGAAACTCTTGTGCTGCACTCATCGATCCCAACTTTAACAAGTTAGAGAAGTTCGATGGAGAGCACTTCCAAATCTAGAAGTGGAAGGTTAGCCTCAATCTTCAACTTGTGGACGTCGACCACATGTTATCTGAGGACGAACCAAAGGTTCCAGAAACTAGAACAGCAGTCGCAATTGATGCTTCTAATGCTAAATTAACCAAATGGAAGAGGTAGAATAGCCTTTGTAGGCTTCTGATCCTAAATGTTATGGTGGACTCCCTGGCAAAATCTTACTCTAAGAAGACCATTGCCAGAGAGGTATGGGAGTCTTTGGAGAAATTATATAAAGATGACGAGAAAAGGAATAAGATATTCATCGTCGAGAAATATCACAAATGACCCTTTGAATACGAGAAGAAGATGCTGCCTCAGGTGAAAGAATTCCTGAAGCTACATAAAAAATTAGAGGGGATGCCCCTCAATGACAAGTTTGTTGTTGGAGGGATCGTCTCCAAGCTCCCCGTTGGATGGAGCAAATTCTATGTGAATATGCATAGAATTGGAGATTAGTCTAGAAGATCTCTTACAAGAAATTTATATTGAGGACCAGATGAGGGTTCAAATGAAGGTGGATGTTCTGTCCAAACCGATGGCTAAGGCCAACTTGGTCCATACAAAAGAATCCAAGAAAAAGCAGGCGGCTTCCCACCACAAGAAGAAGGACCTCAATAATTTGAAAGTGAAGGAGACTTCTTTCAAACAACAGAAGCCAAAGTCTCATGTGACTTATTTCAACTATGGCAAGAAGGACAACTACAATAGTGAATGCAGATCCAAGCCCAAGCAATCAGAGCAAGGTGAGCCTAGTAAGGTTTCTATGGTTACTGACATAATGGCTATGATTGCTTAGGTCACTGGGATGGAGGCTAACTCTGACTGGTGGGTAGATACTGGTGCCACTTGCCATGTGTGCTCAAGCAAGGAATAGTTCATCACGTAGAAATCAACCTCTGAAAAGGTTATGGTGGCGCACCAGACATAAGCTGAAGTGCAAGGGATCGGGACGGTGGTGTTGAAGCTGACTTCAGGGAAGTTTTTGATGCTTCAAGACGTGAATCATGTACCTACTATCGCAAAGAACCTGATCTCTGGTGCCTACTCTGTAATGCAGGCCTAAGGATGGACATTAATGATGGCTAGATGGTAATGTTTATAAAAGGAACATACTTCGAAAAAGCTTGTTATACCGAAGGGATGTTTAAACTTTATCTTGTAAATTAGTCTAATGAAATTAATGCAATCGGTCATTCTCCTAATACTCTTGAGTTGTGGCATAATAGACTAGGACATATTCATTGTAAAAGAACAAACAAAATGTCTAGTGTAGGACTTATCTCCAAATATGGGGGTAAGGTAAAGAAATGTGAAGTGTGTGCTCACACAAAGATCACAAGGAAACTCTTTTATCGGGTTAATCAAAGCACAGATCTTCTGGAGTTGGTACACTCTGATATTTATAACTTCAAACAATTTTCTACGAAAGGCGGGATGAAGTATTGCATAACCTTCATCGATGACTTCTCACAATATGCACTTGTATACTTGCAGAAGTCTAAGGATGAAGCGTTCAAAAAGTTCAAAAAGTTCATAGCCGAGGCTGAATGGCAAACTGGACAACAACTCAAGAGAATAAGAAGTGATAAAGGTGGAGAGTATCAGTCTCATGAATTCGCATCGTTCTGTAAAGAACATGGAATCATCAATGAGACTACTGCTTTGTATTCTCCTCAATCTAATAGAGTAGCCTAAAGGAAGAATAAAACATTGACAGAAATGATAAACTCAACGTTGTTGACTGCGGGTCTTCCAAAATGCAACTAGGGAGAAGCTGTATTGACGACCATTTTTATTCTGAATAGAGTGTCGTATACAACTTCCGACATCACTCCTCATGAACTCTAGTTCAAAATCAGACCTAACTTGAATATCATTCGAGTGTGGGGGTGTCTGGCATATGTAAAGCTCCCAAATCTGAAGATTCAGAAGCTCGGGACAAGGACTACGAAGATAATCTTCTTAGGATATGCCGAGAAGAGTGATGCTCGAAGATTTCTTGATATAGAATCAAATTATATCATTGAATCTCGTAATGCATAATATTTTGAAGATAAATTTGTAAGACACTAGAACATTGTTCTTGCAGACATTTGGGAGAATAATGAGGGTGCGCAGGAAATTAAAGATTCCAATGAGAAAGCAGTCCAAGAAGAAGTTATTGCGGAGGCGAAAACACTTGAACCAGAACTCACTGAACCATAACTCACTGGTGCCACTTTGTCACCTATCATGTGGAAGCAGATCCGTTCACCTATGATAAGTCGATGAAGACCAGAGATGTTATTTTCTGGAAAGAGGCGATAGATAATAAAATTGATTCGATCACCTCTAATAACACTTGGATGTTGGTTGATCTTCCTAAAGGAGTGAAATCCATCAGATGCAAATAGATCTTCAAGAAGAAAATAAATGCAGATGGAACTATTGACAAGTTCAAGGCTCGGCTAATATCCAAGGGGTTCTTTCAGAAACAGGAGATCGACTACTTCAACATGTATGCTCTAGTAGCTTGGATGACCACCATCATAATGTTAATTGCTCTCGCAAACAATATATAAGTTGGTGATACATCAGATGGATATAAAGGCAACTTTTCTGAATGGCAAGCTAACCAAAAATATTTATATGCAACAGCCAGAAGGATTTGTCATCAAGGACCTTGAAGACAAAGTCTGCAAGTTGGTGAAATCCTTGTACAGTTTAAAGCAAGCTCCCAAAATATGGGATGAGAAGTTTGACAAGGTTATAAGGTCAAATGGCTATAAGGTCAGCAAAATTAACAAGTGTATTTACACGAAGTTCGCTGATGGAAGAGGTGTAATCGTTTGCCTGTACATGGATGACATGTTGATCGTAGGTATGGATATAGGCTGTGCCATGGAGACAAAGAAGTTCATCTCGACCAAATTTAGTGTAAAGGACTTAGAGGAAGCTGATGTGATCTTGGGCATTAAGATCATCCGGACAGATACTGGACTACCGCTGTCACTGTCTTATTATATTAAGAAGACGATCACATGCTAGGATCTTCCAGTGATCGATACGCCTTATAGGTGTGATCTAAAGTTGAAGCCAAATTCGAAAAGAAGTGTCAGGCAACTGGAGTATACAAGAGTCATCGGAAGTTTGATGTACGCTACTACTGCCACTAGGCCTGACGTAGCTTTCCTCGTGGAAATGCTGAGTCAATTCATGAGTAACCTAGGCATTGAGCAATGAAAAGCTGTAAAATGGATAATAAGATATCTCAAGAAGACTGAGACATATGCACTGCACTACAGCAGAGATCCGCTAGTAGTAGAAGGCTTCAATGATGCTAGCTAGTGCTCAAAGGTGGAGAGCAAGAGATCCACAGGTGGATTCATTTTTACCATAGGTGGAGCTGCTACATTGTGGAAGTCGAAGAAACAGACTATGCTCTTTCGTTCTCCCATGAAATCTGAGTTCTTTCCACTTGATTCTGCAGCAGAAGAAGTAGAATAGTTTTGGGAGCTAATGTATGATCTTCAAGTGGTTGGGACACAGATATTGGCGATACCGATATACTGAGACAACCAGACAACTGCGGTGGTGGAATCAAATGACCTTTTCAACGGGAAGAAGAGAACTGTGTGACTAAAGCACAGAATAGTGCATGATCTCATAAAGTGAGGTTTCATTATAGTGATTGATGTTCAGAGTCAGGAGAACCTGGCAGATCCGTTCACAAAGGGCCTCAAGCGCTAGTTGGTATAGGACACATCTTGTAAAATGGGCTTGAAGCCATTATGATATTGTGTTATTGTAATCCTACCATAAAGTTTTATGCTATTAATTCAACGAAAAATCAAATAGGCATCTAGCTTTTGGTTCAAGAGAGGACCACTAACTGAAAAAATATTAGGAATAGTGGGTACATGTCCTCTGTGATAAGGAAGGGATACGGACCCACAATAACTGTTGTCTGCTGTTTATTTTCTGCGGAGAATAGATCCTGTGGTGAGAATGGCTTAAACGCATTAATGAGTTCTCAGGCAGAGCGAATGTCTATTGTGCTTTACAGAAAGCATGGTAGCACAGCACTACAATGAGTGATATAACTCCATGCTACAGTAGGGTAACTCTACCATGAGGTTCCTAAGTAGGAGTAATGCTTTGGCTTTAAGCCATATCATAGCAGCATAGCACCGCAAGGAAGCGCAAGGCTTCATGGCATGTCTCTTCAATAAAGAACTCACCTAGAGTATATGAACAGAGATAATAAGCCGTCTTTTGATGGTAAACTTGTAGATGCCTAAAATACATACACCAAAACCAGGCTGGCACATGGCCTTTAATGTGCAGCCAGAAGCACATGTGACTACATTATGTGAGTGGGAATAATTGTAGCTTTGGTGCATAATTCAAGGCTAAGTATATTCTTGTATCATACTGTTATTTAACCCACACGGGAAGATTCAAGTTGTCAATGACATCTATCATAATGAATAATGGACAGTCAATGTGGAGAACACTAAAACCCATATATATAGAGATATGTAGAAAATTATTGTTGTTTTGGCCTTCAAGACTAGAAAAAAATACTCCCACGTTGCCTAGGCCAAATGACTTATATCTCTCTATATAAGCTTTGCTTGTGTTTAAAGATGCACATATCGTGCGGATAGGCACATGGGTGCCATGTGGGAGTATTTTTCTATTGAAAAGAAGGCTAACTCAATAATGAAGCATTAATGCTTCTTGTCATGCTCTTGGAATAAATTCCTTTGGAGCTAAGCCCCATAGGGGCTTAGCGACTCGGACTCAGACTTAGACTCGGGCTCATGGGCTCATGGGCTCATGAGGCATAATGTGACATTTTATTGACGCACTGTCACAACCCGTACCCGATGTAAGGGTATAAGTGCGTAACATCGCCCAGCCTACGCCACAAAATCGACGGTAGAACGCTGTACTAGGTCACTATCTAACAACTCACATAAATATATAATAGTATAACTCAATCAAAGTCTAACCACGATATGACAACACAGAAGTCTATAACTAAAAGACTAAACAATAACAAAATATAAACTACTAAATAGTAATATCTCAACAAACTCAAATACAAGTCAATATCAACTTATTACATTCAAGTTCTAAATACGAAATCTAAACAAGTCTACTAGATAGTCTCCCGATCACTTCTGAGAGTCGGGCCCAAAGTAGCTAAGCCATCTCCTGGTCCATAGTAAGTAGGGCAAGTGCCATCGGGGCAAACATCTATAATATTTTCAACGTATCTAGTCAAGATTGGAACAAGCACAACTCATCGAGAAATCCCAAATAAATAGCAAAGACTATAAAATAGTTATAGACAGTTATATTGATGAAGCATGGAGGTTTTATACAGGTGATGATATAGAGTAACAGTTAATGTACAAGAGGAGCAATATAACGAATCAAAAAATTATGGCAATGAAGACTGTAAATAAAACTAGCTGAACTAGAGTATTGATATAAATCTAGACAGTATAGTATAAGTCAAGTGTGATCGGTGTGAGTCTAGTACAAGATGAATCCAGTACAAGACCGATAAATCCAGGGTGAGCCCAGACTCTAACAGTGTGTTTTAAAATACTGAGATCGACATGTAAACGACTATGGGTAATACGGTATATCACACACTGATCAGGTGAGAGATGGCTATCGTTTCCAGTATAATTCCTAAGGAGGTGATTCCAGTATGGAAATGTTCACATGTCTTACTCAAATATTTCCCCGCCCATCAAATACAAGTGAATTCATAACCCGACACGAATATAAGCACAAGTCCAGCCAGAACATGATGATGCCAGTAGTTAATTCCAGTAATAGTGGCCAGACATGTAAAAGGTGAGTGTTGCATGCAATGGATCCAGTAAGATCAATCCGTGTTGACAGAGAATCAAATAGAGCTAACTAGAACTGAATTACAGTAATCGACAAGTAAATGAAAGAACTATCAGAGAATGTACTCGCCTGATACTCTGAAAGATTGATGAATATCAGATGTCCGAACCAGAGTCACAATGTACTAAATAGAGAAATATAGGTTACAACGTGTTTTATATAAATAAATAAAATTTACTATGCATTATATATGATTTTAAGTCATTCTAGGTCAAAGTCAACCCTTGGTCAACTATGGTCAACCATTCGTCAAACTTGGTCAAACCTAAGTAAACTAGTCAATTAGTCTAGGTTTAAGTCAAACTTAAAGTTAATAAGTCATTTTAAGTCCATTTGAGTCAATTCCAGGTTAAGTTTGACCCACAGTTGACTTTAGTCAACTAGTTAGTTAATTCTTGCCTAACTAGGCCTATAGGTCAATTCTGAACTAATTCACTAACCATGGGCTAATATCCTATACTAATATCAAATATATTATTCAATTCAATACTATATGTAATATATATACTTACACACAAATATACAAAATATATATATGTATATATATAAGGAAAGGAAAATGAGAGCAAGTGTGTGTGTGTGTGTGTGTGTGTGTGTGTGTGTGTGTGTGTGTGTGTGTGTATACTGTGTTATGAAAGGGTGTGAAGACCGAACCCAACACACAAAAATCTGAGAATAGAAGAACATATATATATATATATATATATATATATATATATATATATATATATATATATATATATATATATATATATATATATATATATATACCTAGAACCCAAATGTGAAGAAAACTCGATAAGACTAACTAATCCAAATCCCAGTTAGCTGTTAACTCTCAAAACACAAAACTTAACATACCAAAATCTGAAATAGAAAGCTTAACTAAAAAACCAAATCCAATTATCAAATATCAAATTTCAAAACAACAAAACCATACCTCATCCCAACTTACAACCTAAAATCTCAAACACACAACCATACCTCATGCAAACTGGGAAACAGGAAAGGGGGTATGTGTGTGACATGCTTGTGTTCATACCGACCCAAATATATATATATATATATATATATATATATATATATATATATATATATATATATATATATTACTAGCTAATCCAAATCTCAGTTAGCTGTTAACTCTCAAAACACGAAACTTAACATACCAAAATCTGAGAATAGAAAGCTCAACTAAAAAACCAAATCCAATTATCAAATATCAAATTTCAAAACAACAAAACCATACCTCATCCCAACTTACAACCTAAAATCTCAAACACACAACCATACCTCATGAAAACTGGGAAACATGAAAGGGGGTATGTGTGTGACATGCTTGTGTTCATACCGACCCAAAACTGTGTCGAAGTTGTGTCCAATCAGTGCGTATCCGAAAACAATGTCGTGTGCGTGTGTGCGGGGTGTGTCGAGCAACGTAGGACTCGCCGTGTCCAACGAGAAGCCTCGTACTCGTGCCAGAGGGTAGGTAAGGTGTTATGGTACATGTCACAAGGCCTGTATCATGTCTATGAGTCGCCGTGTCCACGCACGAACTCCGTGTCAGGGGAGGCTGCACGCGCGTGTGTGTGCTGTCTCGTGCACGTGTGTTGGCCCCAATAGGACACGACACACACGACCACAAGTCTTGTGGTCAGGGCTGTGGGCAGCCTAGGTATAGGGCTAGGTATAGGACACCCTGTTTTTGTCCTCGTGTCCGCGCTACAAATGCGTGTCAGGGCAGATTTCTGCACGTGCATAGCAGCCCAAAATCCATGCGGTTGCGATATCTTCCAAACCACTCGGTCAAATCACTCCAAATTTTGGGAGCATATTTTTAGACATAGCCACCACATGTCCACCAATTTTGGTGTCAAATGGTTTCCTGTCCATCGAGTTATGGCACTCGAGATGCTGGACTGTGCATGGGACATTGCCCGGGGCCTCGTGCTACTTCTTCGTGTCTGATTTGGACATGAAAACAGTGTCAAAATAAACCCAGAAAATATGTTTTGGAATCCCCTCATATAGGGCTACAAGTATATGAAATTAGTTTTGAAAAATAATAACTTTTATTTCTTAGAGATATTTCATCGAACACATGTTATAATACACTGACACGCCTCCGATACATATATCAAACGGACACGAAATCTTACCAAACTACATCTACAGGTCTAGGGTACCTAGATGCATGCTTCTCTGAAGAGAAATCAGAATTTAAAAGTTTAGAAGCATTTACCTATTGAGAGTTGGAATCTCAATGCAAAAGTCTCCAAAACGTCTCGACACCCAAAATCCTACGGTCAAACGCCTCCAATTCTTTGGTAACAAGCCTCCAGCAACTTCCTCTCCTCCCAAGGATCACAACGCAATTCGTTTGGATAGACTATTTTAAGAAAAGTGAAAAACTAGGATCTGTAAAGGAGGCTTGGTGGCTAACATATGAATATAAAGAGAGGAGGGAGGCTGTTGGCCGGCTACATGCTGGTAGGGTTAGGGTTTAGGTATGGGCCAACAACTTAACTCAAAGTTATTTTAAAGCCTTTTTGCAAAAAAGCCCAAAAGCCAAAATAACTAAAATCCTAAAATGAATTTCAAAAGTTTTCTAAATAGGACTGGAACTTAAAATACAAATCTAAATTGATAATTAAGTTTCTAAAGTCATGGTTAGTCTCTGCTCATGGTTAGCTAAGGTCAAACCAAGAGCACTAAACAGAAGTACCAATTAAAATATTATAAAATAATCAAAAAATCAAAAATCACACAATTACCAAAATACTCCTATTCTAGAAAAGTAGTGGTTACACGCACTTTGCACTTAACACGTCACCATAGTCGCTAGGTTCATAGTGTGCTTTAGTTGCGCTCGTTGTACGAGCCTTTGCGATACCCATCGTGCGTCCGTTTGCACGGCCAGTTCGTACTACCTTTCACGTGCCAGTTCGCACGACTAGTTGGTGCGCAGTGCTTGTAGCGCGCACTGTGCGCATTGTGTACGGGTGCGCGAGTGAGTGAGTGCGCGCAGGCAAAGTTGGCGCAGTGTGCACGATTGCGCGCGGGCGCATATGGTGCAGGTGGTGCAAATTGCTGTAGCGCGCACGCAATCGTGTATGTTCACGATCTGAACAGTTACGAAATGGTTCTTCCTTTCTCGGCATGTTCCGAATGTTTCATATACTGGACGGTTACTAGACTAATACTATACATGTTTCTCTCGTCTCTCCCATTCAGTTCAGTTCATTCAACAAGTTTTTCATACGAAATTCAGAGGGTAGAGAGGAGAGAAACAAAGAGAAGCGCACGCCATTCTGTCCATCCGAGGAGTCAAAAGAGTATTCGATACAGTGTTCCAAAAGATCATCTTCGAACTTGCTAGTTCCTGGAAGCTATTCGTGTGGGACGAATCTAGCTTTGAGCGCTGGTGATCAGTCACCCCAGCAGACCGTTCTTCTTCTCATCTCTACTTATGTTCTTTTCTTCTTCTGTTCATCCATTTATATCTCATTCTGAACGAGATCATATCTGATCTAATCAGAAAACATACTGTGGAGTTTTATCGCTGCTGCTACGAAATCATTTTTGCCTTCCTCGAAGTGTTATATTTGATTTCGTCTTTTCGAATCCTTCGAGATGTCTGTTGTGCACTTTTCTTAAAGTGCTGCCAAATCCATTTTTTATCGTAAAATCAACTCCAGGGGATAACGTATTATTAGTCTATCAGCACTATAACAACAACAACTGATACCATACTTTATTTCTGTTATCAGGCTTCTGTCAACGAACATTATGGAGGACAGTTGTAGCTTGCCCGTTACGCAGCAAAGATTCATACTTGGAAAGCCACTGTATTTATAATTTTTCCCTTCTGTTCTGAGCAAAGATTGCATGGATCTTAGTGCTGATATAATTTTTTGTGTTTTTTTTATTAATATACGTTAGTCGTGTTTTTTTAGTTTACAGAATTATGTTACATCTATACAAGTATACAACAATTTGAAAGGAACTCAAACTGCTCATATAAATAGAATGAAATCTTACCCTAATCGTAAAATGGCCCCGCCAAGAAACAGCCTTCGTAAGCTATCATTGATCATCAGTGTTTTGTTTGGTACAAGAATGCTCCCCACTCCGTCGACTGTGTCCCGATATATATATATATATATATATATATATATATATATATATATATATATATATATATATATATCAACAATTCTAAAAAAATAGTAATAATAATAACAATAACAATAACAATAATATATATATATATATATATATATATATATATATATATATATATATCAACAATTCTAAAAATAATAATAATAATAATAATAATAATAATATATATATACATATATATATATATATATATATATATATATATATATATATATATTATTATTATTATTATTATTATTATTTTTTAGAATTGTTGATATATATATATATATATATATATATATATATATATATATATATATATATATATATATATATATATATATATATATCGGGACACAGTCAATGGAGTTTGGTACAAGAATGCTCCCCACTCCATTGACTGTGTCCCGATATATATATATATATATATATATATATATATATATATATATATATATATATATATATATATATATATTATTGTTATTGTTATTATTATTACTATTTTTTTAGAATTGTTGTGGCACTGACATGGTAGTCTGTCTATTCTGAAATCATTAGAAGTGCACTTCCTTCCTTTTTGGTGACTATATATAAATTTATTTGTACTTATTCCTCCCAATTGCTAATCATATTATCATCATCTTCCATTTTTATTTTAATTAGTGTTACCTTCCATTCCTTCATAATCTGTTAATTGTATCTGTAGTTATCCCAAGAAATGTCTAATTTTTTAGAATTAGGAGTAGTACTAATTAAAATAAAAATGGATGGAAGGTAGCGGGTATCAACTATTGGGCTTCCTTATCTTTCGTCACATTTCTTCCTCATTGTTATCTAGTTATCGAAACGAGAAACTGATTAGGAAGAAGGCCTGTAATTAGTAAGTTTGTTGGATTTCACATTTTGGTAAACATTATATATATATAAAATATATATATATATATATATATATATATATATATATATATATATATATATATATATTATTGTTATTGTTATTATTATTACTATTTTTTTAGAATTGTTGTGGCACTTACATGGTAGTCTGTCTATTCTGAAATCATTAGAAGTGCACTTCCTTCCTTTTTGGTGACTATATATAAATTTATTTGTACTTATTCCTCCCAATTGCTAATCATATTATCATCATCTTCCATTTTATTTTAATTAGTGTTACCTTCCAATCCTTCATAATCTGTTAATTGTATCTGTAGTTATCCCAAGAAATGTCTAATTTTTTAGAATTAGGAGTAGTACTAATTAAAATAAAAATGGGTGGAAGGTAGCGGGTATCAACTATTGGGCTTCCTTATCTTTCGTCACATTTCTTCTTCATTGTTATCTAGTTATCGAAACGAGAAACTGATTAGGAAGAAGGCCTGTAATTAGTAAGTTTGTTGGATTTCACATTTTGGTAAACATTATATATATATATATATATATATATATATATATATATATATATATATATATATATATATATATATATAATGTGTATAATGTGTATATATATATAATGTGTATAAGTATCTTATTACTTTATTATTATTTTTTAATTAATATATTTGCTATTTTATTTTATTATTTTATTGTCTTCGTTACTGGGTGGTAACTAGAAATTAACAAAAATTAGAAAAAAAATTAAATAAATAAATGTGATGGGAGTAGGCCTGTCAATGGTAGCTTATTGGTCGAATATTGGCAATACCATATCCGAACCATTAACTATCGGATATATCCGATAACTATCCGATATCCGATCGGATATACGTTTTGGCTACCATGTCCGTTACCGATAATTTTATCGGATATCGGATAATATCCGAACCAATAAGATTACTAAAAAATATATTAAAAAAGGGAAGAAAAGAATCAGAACCAACAGATTTTGTCAAGAAATAACAGATTTTCACATTGAAACGATAGATTTTGTCAAGAAACAACAATTTCCACATTGGAACAACATATTTTGTCATAATTCTCCACACAAGCACAAATAACTAATAATCTCATGCATACATTGAATACATTGCACATATTAGTAATTCTCCACACAACAAGAAATTCTCCACACAAGGCTCATACATAATACATAGTTCAGTACATGTCATACATCATCTTAGTACATAAGCAGTTTGCAGGAGGCTTGTCTTGTTTATAGCCAAAAACAACATGTCCACTAATATTTTGTTATCTGCTAGCTTGGTAATGAATGAAAATTCAAGATAACACTCATATTAGGCTTGTCTTGTCTATAGCCAAAAACAACAGTTTACAGGAGGCTTGTAGCGTTGTCTTTGATACCTAAAAGTCAAGATAACACTCATATTAGGCTAGCTTGGTAATGAATGAAAAGAGACTTGAGAGTAATTAGTATTCACAGCAGTATTCAAAACTTTTAAGTAAATTTGTACATCTAGTTGCTGAAATATTTGCACCAGATAGTAAAATCAACTTGCCAACAATAGTAAAATGCTAGAATATTTTGCAGCAAGCAGGGCAAATGATCAATATAACTAATTGCCCTGAAAAGCAGCAAATTAGTCTTATAACATGTGTATACTTGGGAATATTTTGCAGCAAGCAGAGAAATATACTTGGAATTAGAGTTATAAAATTATGATTCATTTGTTTTATAATTGGCTATTACTCAGGAACTCTGTCACTGCGTAGATGGTATGCCCTTTCAGTTTGAATAAGAGGGCAGTAAGTTTGTACATGATTCATTTGCAGCAAGTTTGTATCATTGGATAATATAACATAGTATCTGAAACAGTCAGATACTATGAACTCAGAGAACCATTATCATTCATCAGTACAGAAAAACAAGAACCATCTTCCTTTATGTTTGGATGTAAACAAAGATCAAATCTTTACAGTTCAAAATTTTGTTTAGAATGTGCAACAGTAGGATGTAAACAAAGAACCATCTTCCTTTATGTTCAGAATGTGCAACAGTAGGATGTAAACAAAGAACCATCTTCCTTTATGTTCAGGATGTAAACAAAGAACCATCAGCACAGAAAATTATCCGATAGACATTACTCGATTCAAATGCAAGGTGAAAAGTAATTTACAGTTCAAAATTTTGTAAACAAAGAACCTGTAGTAAACCTCTATTGAACTTCAAATTTGACACTCATTTTTTTCTGGAAGTCCATTACACAGGAAGTTGAAGTGATATCTGGCGTTAGAGCTACTAGATTCTAAGTCTGATTGAAGGTCTTCTTAACTAGTTTTTTCTTGTGCAGTTTGAAGAAAAAGCTCGATGAGAAAGAAGAAAACTTATGAGCACGTTATGATGACAATGGCCACCGGGTTCCAGACTACCCAGAAAAGTAATGTCTAACCAACATGTCTCAATATTACGCGGCCTGTCTTCCAGGACAGAACAAGTGATTGATTAGATTCCGGAATCACTAAGTTAGCCAAAACGTTTACATCCTGAACATAAAGATCAAATCTTTACAGTTCAAAATTTTGTTTATAAGCCCTCCTGTTACTCGATTCAATTGCAAGGTGAAAAGTAATTTACATATTTTTCTTGATGATCTTTGTTACAACCATTATCATTCATCAGTACAACCATTATCATTCAACTTTTATACTTGGGAGATAGAACAAGAGATACCTGGAGGTCTTCACTCTTCATACCACTACTCAAGCAGCGTTGCCACTTGCCAGATACTTGAAAATATACCAACTGAGTGTAAAGAGCTGGAGTTCTAAGAGACTGCATATAACCACATAAAGAGATTAAAAAAAAGAACTAAGAGATAGTCTCACTAACAAGAACTAAGAGATTAAAAAAAAGAGCTGGAGTTCTAAGAGACTGCATATAACCACATAAAGAGCCTGGACATAACATAAAGAGCCTGGACATACAAAAAAAAAAGAGCTGGATTTCTAAGAGACTGCATATAACCACGTAAAGAGCCTGGACATAAAGAGCCTGGACATACCATAAAGAGCCTGGACATACCAAAAAAAGAGCTGGATTTCTAAGAGACTGCATATAACCACATAAAGAGCTGAATTTCATACTGCATATAACCAGAAAAATCATTGTGAGATTAGATAGTCTCACTAACAAGGACTAAGAGATTTACAAAAAAATTAAATCAATTTCTAAGAGATTGTTACCAAAATGACAAGATGACAGATGTAGCATCACAAATCTCCGATCCTTCCTCCAAACTAATGACATCATCTAAATTATTGAAGATAAACAAGCTTGGTAAGAGCACTAGCATATAAATTATTAAAGATAAACAAGCTTGATATTGTTAAATACCCTTAAACATTCACAGATCACAGCCCCACTCTCCCATTCTTCTTTGCTAGGCAAAGTTTTATACTCAGAATGTAACTCCGCTAAGCGAAAGAAGGCAGATTTCACTTCTATTGCACTCTCAAGCATATGAAAAGTTGAATTCCACCTGGTTGGCACATCACTTGATACTCCCTTACCACTCAACTTTGTCTGGACTAATGCAGACTCAAACTTTTGCTTTCGGCCTTGGGAGAATTTGATAAAAGTAACACTTTCTCGATTTTTTTCCACAAGAGAACCCACCACCTTCAAACCATCTTGCATAATGACATTTGAACAAGTATAAGAAACAATTAACAATGTGAAGAATACAAGAAATAAAACAATAAAACTTTATTTACCTGCACAATGAGATTTAAAACATGCGCACTGCACCTCATATGAAACATATCACCATTAAGTAACAAAACCCCTTTGTCATTCATCCACTCTTTAAGACTCCGGATCATAACATCATTACTACTGGCATTGTCAACTGCTACTGCAAACAACTTGGAGTCAATATTCCATGCTAGTGTTGTAGATTTAATGAACTCGTTGAGAATAATTCCTGTATGTGGAGAAGGAATCATACCAAAATGCTATAATTTTCTTATGCAAGACCCAATCATCGTCTAAAAAATGACATGTCACACAACAATAACCTAAATTTTGATGCTCAGCAGTCCATAAATCGGTTGTGAGACTTACTCTAGATGTATTTCTATCAAGCGTCGCTTGCAATTGCACTCTCATTGTATCATAAACTTTCTTCACATCTGCCCGAATGGTATTTCTTGAATAGAACTTTATTCTAGGGTCTATGGTCTTCACGTATTCTTGAAAATAACGATGCACAGCCATATTAAATGGATAGTCATGAAAAGCAACCATCTTTGCAAATGCAATCCGACTTTTGGCAGCATCAAATTTCCAAGTTCCCATTCTTGGAGGTTTTCCACCACTAGTTACAGAAGTTATGAGTCTTTGACTGAGCCGATTTTGAGGCCTCCTACTACAAGTTTTCAGATGATTGCGCAAATGTGTTGTTCCATTCTTGCTAGACCCATCAAATTTTTTTTTGCAATGATGACAAGTTGCTCTAATTTTACCAGCCCCTATATGCTTCTTTTCGAACTCATCCCAGACTTCAGATCTCGTCTTCCTCCTTTTGATTAGACCGTCATCTACTTCAACTTCATTTTCACTCTTAATCTCTATTTCACGTTCAGTATTTGATCCAACCTCAACCTCGACACTTGGAGTTGGACTTTGAGACATTATGGATTTTTCAGACGAATTTCTAAAAACCAGAAGTATAAAATAAGAACTTGATTGAAAATATTACATATATACAAATTCGACATAAAAAAACCTAACAAAATCAGAAGTATAAAATCAGATGTCTAAAGCTTCTCGACATATTTCATACAAATTCGTACAAATCTGAGATAATCTTCACAAAATAATTAATCTGAGATAATCTTCACAAAATAATTCGTACAAATCTGAGATAATCTTCACAAAATCAGAAGTATAAAATAAGAGCTAAGCAAAAGACGCACGAACCGAAGAGGAAGAGCTCCTCCGTGCAGATCTGAAGATAGAGAGGGGAGAGAGAGAGATCAGCTTCTCCTCCGTGCCGACGTCGGACCTATGCGCGCGGAGCTGCTTCTCCTCCGTGCAGATCTGAAGAAAGAGGGGTTTTTTTTTAAAGCTCTTGAGAAAACTTTTTAGAGCTCTCCGCCGAAACTTGCAGATCTGAAGAAACTAAGAAAGAGAGTTTTTACTTTTTAGGGTTGCAACTTGCAAACCTTCCAGACTTCAGTCCAGGACGGGCTGCGTGTTGGGGCCGCTCATGGGCTCCCCCATGATGGGCTGGCTGAATATAAATTTCTGAAAGCCGCATATATATTTTAAATTTATTAAAAAAATTAAATATTATTGGTTCGGATATGGCACTTACCGTATCCGTATCCGATAAATATCCGATAAGATATCCGTATCCGAAATTTCGGATATTTTCGGTTCGAATACGGATCGGATACGGATTTTCGGTCAACCATTGACAGACCTAGATGGGAGTAATCTCACACTACTCAAAAGTGGAAAGCCATATGTCACTTCTTTACTATCATTTAGTACAACAACCAAACATAGAAACTACAAAAAGTTATATTTTTCAAATCACTTCAACAACATCCATCCAAATGCCAAATTTTAGAATTTCACAGTTGAAATCTCCATTTTTTTCGCAACACCCAAAAATTGAAAAAAAAACATGCGTACGCAATGCATACTCAAAATACTGATTTCTGAATTTTTAATTAGGGCTCACTTCCTCGAACCAAATAGGCAGGCCCTTACATGGCGATGCCCATGTAGTGTGGTTAACTGTCAAAATTCAAAAGTTATGTTAGATATACGCACTGAGAAAAATGGTGAAGCTTGTGCGACAGAATGCTATCGGTCACGTTCTCTGACTCTTGTGTGTGAACTTATTTCGGTTTGAACTGAACTATGTAACCATACACGTTTAGGTGTGAACCGAGCCCAGAGATAAAAGATTTCGGACGACACGTGGTAAAAACTTGATTTTATCGACTTATTTGATGCATTGACGATGACTTATTTGATGCATTCGTGCTGTCTTTCTCATAAATCAATAGTAATAGAAGAATTATACGCTCAGGTCTTTAGCTTGCCATTTGGAAGACGATGACTTATTTGATGCATTCGTGCCGTGTAGTAGACGCATTATATGCTCGGGTCTTCAGCTGGCCATTATATATGAAGACGATGACTAGCTTATTTGACTAGCTTATTTGACCCCCTCCCAAAAAAATAAATGTTGGACCTTATTTTAGCCTCTCCACTTTGCAATTTGCCTCTGCATTCATATCATCACGTCGGTTCGTTGATGGCGGCAAATTTATCTCGAGGTTATATTTCTTGCTCCCATTTGATGACTAGCTTACTTGTAGACCCTTTCTTATGAGAATTCGTTCTTCAGCTTCACGACCTTCAATATTCCGGCACCGGGACATTTGGATTTCATTGTTATATACTTTTCTTCTTCTTCTTCCTTTCTTTTTCCGAAAAGAGTAACCATCTTTATTCAATTTAAAACATCATGGTAAAACATGTATCTTGCAACAGTTGATCATGAATACAAAGACAGAATTCTGACACCATATAGAATTTGTGTGGATATAGAGAGAGAATGTGGCCAGATGTGTGCCACTATGTTTGTCTCCCAATAAATATGACTTGCTATTTTGGACGTCGGCATGGTCCTGTAGTAGTTGCCAAGATCTTGCAGTTGCACTCTTGCACTCTGAGCTTCCATGGGAACCCTTTTTTTCATTCGCCGCGTCAATTATCACTTGAGAATCAGCTTCAATCAGAATTTGGTTTGGGGAGATGGTCGAGCAAAGGTCCATTGCGAATTTGAAACCCATCGCCTTTACGAAGGTGGGATCTATCTGTCTCCTCGGCCACTATAGCCCACAGAAAAGCCCATACAATCATCCACAAAGGATCCATCAAAATTTATTTTGCTATAATCAGATTCCGGTGCTTGCCCCTCACATGGTTGAACTCTGTTGGGTTAACCCTAATGTCCTCGTTACTATGCTACTTTTTATAAACTATTAATTTATTTCTATTGAGGTTCCAATCTCGATTCGAGGTATATGGAAGGAGAGTCCGGACGTCGTAAAGCGTCGACAAGAGTTGCGACGAAGACGATGGAGGGTCGGTGGCTGAACCGGTGCACAAAATGAGCCAAAACTGCAGCAACAACATACTGGCGGTATACCGACAATATACCGTTTTTATGATGATTGATTCCATAACATATTCTGAGGGTTTGGCGGTACAATATGGTTTACTGGCGATATATTTCAGGTTGGTATTTAGTTCAAACGTGGAACCTAAGTCTGCATATAATATCACTACTAGAATTACTAGTATTAGCGACGCATAACAACGTCGCTAGCAATTAAAAATATGTCGCTAATTTAAATCAGTGACGTTATTAGCGATATTTTAGCGTAGTCGCGTTTAACCTGGTAGCAGACAAGCAAAATTAACATCGCAACATCGCTAAAGTGATGTATTGAACGACGTAATATTGCATCGTGCCATTTTGCGATGTTTACATGTTGCAACATTAGTGACGCGAATGTAGTCACCATGTCTCGCCAAAAAAGTAACATAATTATCGACTTTTTTGTTCACTTTTACGACGTCTATTTTCTAAATTTCAGTGACGTAGTTTACGTCGCAGACCTTCCTAGTTTACGAAATACCAACAATGCTTAGCGAGGTTCGGATACATTTAGCGATTTCTTGATAAAATTTTGCGAAATTATCATGCATCGCTAAGCGTCACTAAATATCGCTAAAGGTCGCTAAATAATAATAAAGAAAAAAATTGATACATAGACAATAAACAATACATTATTTCAGATAGATCGATACAACATTTTTATTAGACAAAATATTTGATACAGAGACAACAAAGAATACATTGATATAGAAACAATTGAAACAATGTTTGATCCAGATTTTCATTTTTATAACATTTTTTGTACAATGGTAGATTGGTACAACATTCAAATACAACATTGAACTCGACCTATTAAACAATAGAAATATTCCAACTGAACAAAACGAATTGATTATTCGATTCGATTCGGTTTTGAATTTGGCTAATTGATTCAAATTCGGTTTTTGATTTTTAGAATTACGATTTATTCAATTTTGACTATTTCGACTTGATTGAAATCGAGAATAAAATCAGAACGCTAGCTCACCCGTAAGTGTTGCTGTGTTCCATCATCTTAGCAGAAGATTCCTTTCAACACTATTGTCTTTAAAAAGTGTCCCAAAATAAAGGAAATATGATGAATTACACCGTACATATCGACATCTTGCAAGACAGTTTTTGCCCATGATATGTATAACATATTCAATGCTTAATTAATTACTCCCTTTTTTTAACGATTAATTGTGATAGTGAGATAGATATGTATACAAAAAAATCTCTTCTACATTATATTACGGATATACTGCTTACACATTCAACAATAAGCTTAGCATTCCATGATATAACTTTTCCTATTATTCAACCACTTAATTATTTAAAACTAAGTCAACTTTCGCTCGGATTACTCAAAATTTAATTTATATGTTTTATGTAACAAGATGCTATTTGTCACTTATTCTCTTCTCTTGTGTGGTCATGTGTAATTCATGAAGTAACTCATGTTTAACGCCGAAGTGTCGTAGACATCGGCCTTTGATTCAGTGTTTGTTCTTGCATGTTGGACTAATTTGTTGGGTATGTGATTGCAACTGTTATTTAGCTTCATTATTCAACTATATCCTAAATTTCAATATGCATATTTTTACACGGTCGCGTTGTGTTCCATCTGGACTCTTGTCAGGTTCTGGAAGAGAGAAACATCACACATAGCTTCCTTAGAAGACCATCACATTTAGCGGTGATCAGTTTGTGGTTTGAGTTCATTACAAGACGTTGAAGTTTTCAAGTCGAGGTTGACACGGTCATGTTGTGTCCCATCTAGACTCGGTCAGGTTTCCTGAAAGAGGGAAACATCACAGAAACATCACACATAGCTTCCTTAGAAGACCATTACATCCCAAGATTATGATAGATAGCAGTAGCGTTGATCAATTTGTGGTTTGAGTTCATTACAAGACCATGAAGTTTTCAAGTCGAGGTTGACATGGTCATGTTGTGTCCCATCTAGACTCGGTCAGGTTTCCTGGAAGAGGGAAACATCACACATAGCTTCCTTAGAAGACCATCACATCCCAAGATTATGATAGATAGCAGTAGCGCAGATCAATTTGTGGTTTGAGTTCATTACAGGACCTTGAAGTTTTCAAGTCGAGGTTGACACGGTCATGTTGTGTCCCATCTAGACTCGGTCAGGATTCCTGGAAGAGGGAAAATTCACACAGCTTCCTTAGAAGACCATCACATTCCAAGATTATGATAAATAGCTGTAGCGCTGAACAATTTGTGGTTTGAGTTCATTACAAAACCTTGAAGTTTCCAAGTCGAGGTTGACGTTGATGTTGGCCTATTGGCATCAGTAGGTACTCTATGGCTGGACATTGTGGATCTCAGAAACTGTCTATATTCTATACAGATAATAATTGAGGGATCAGTAAGAGACCTTCAATATCTACAAGTCACATCCAAATCAGCTCAGATGGAGACTCACTTCATTAGTGCAAGACTTTGAAGTTTCCAAGTCAAGCTTGCGGTCGGCCTATTGGCATCATTAAGGGACCTTCAAATGAGGTACTCTATTGTTGCAACATTACCCGACAGCCATGTTTGCCTTCCAGTAGTTGATCATGAATACAAATAGGGGACTCCGACAGCCATATAGAATTTGTATGGATACAGAGAGAGAATGTAGCCAGGATGTGTTCCACTCTGTTTGCCTTCCAATAAATATGACTTGTTTTTGTGGACGTGTGCATGGTTACAATAGTTGCAAAGATCCTCCAGTCGCATTATGTGCTTCCATGAGAACCCTTTTGACTTTCCATTTGCTGCATCAATTATATATCATTTCAGAGTCACCTTCAATCAGAATTTGGTTGGGGAAGGCACATTGTGTTAGTCCCGAAGACATATTTAAGAGTGGAGAGATACAAAAAGGGCATAGAAATAATTTTGCAAGGCACGAAGTTTGCACTCTATCCAAGGACACGGGAGAGAGGCGTAGAGTATACTTGCAAGACACAAGGTATGCACTTTAGCCAACTCAATAGAAGCACTAAATGAATGTTACAAACTGACTTCAACAAAATGCAAAAGTACAACAACAAAGAGAAAAATAGTGCTCTTCTCTTTACGTTCGCAGACGCTACAATGAGAAGAACACGACACAAAAAAGGAAAACACAAAGAAAATCTCCTTGCTGGAGTGAGCAAGTCACCGGTAGTTAAAGCAAGATTCGTCATATATGTGATCTGCCCCCAGAGACTAGTAAGCTCAAGTATAAACCTCTGGAATGCTCTTCGGCACCTTCGAAAAATGAGCTAAAAAGGCTCCAAGCGCGCATGGACTTGTGGCGGTTGCTGCTGGCGCACGAGCTTGCTGGAGTGGGATTTAGTGGCCCTCAAATTTTCACTCTTCCAACTTTAACAAATGCTGGAGGAGATGCTCTATTTATAGAACAGGCTAGCATCCATGCGCACAGAGGAATGCTCATGCGCGCATGAGCGTAGGCCGACCAAATCCCACAAAATTCGGATCCATGCACCGACGTAACAGCGTACAGCACGCCACTTTCTGACAGAGTCGCCCATGCCGCGCTCTGACAGCGGCATTTACTCGCACAATCACAATGCACATCCGCCGCAGCGCGCTACACGCTATAGCGGGAACACGCTGCGAGTTGCATGTTGACAATGCCGCACGCCGAAAGTGTCTGGCCATAAAAGCATAGAGCGACTGCGGCGTAGGCCCACTTCGGCGAAGGGACACAACAATGTAGGGCCACAACGGTGAAGGGACACAACGACGTTGTGCTACTACGACATATGGCCACTACGGCGCACGGCCACAAAGGCGTATGGCCACCAATGCGCCTGGATGCAATGCGTCTGAGCTAGCAACCATGCAAGTAACTCGCGCATGAAAGGAGCGCACGAGCGCCATGCGTCGATGCTGACGTGGAAAGTGCGTCATCAAAGTACCACTTTGCGTTCTTAGCCCGAGCCCGAGTCCGAGTCTGCATCGCTAAGCCACTACATGGCTTAGCTCCTATGAATCTCCATAGTGAGTGACAAAATAAAGTTTTGTTCTTTGTGATTTAAACTTATTACTTTAGGAAAATCAACCCATATGGGCCACCTTACTCCATGTGCATACTCCAACCCAAGCATGGCTATATATTCAGATATACACCATAGTAGTTTTTCAATATGGGACTAAAGTTCCCAAAGCTAAGTGAAAACACCAACAATTCCATACATATATATCATAATATATAGTTGAGCATTCTTTTATGTAAAGAGTGTTTAACATGAACAGAAAGCTGAGGCTCTACCTCTTGTGGGGTCTTACCACTGTAGCATGACGTCACATACGTCTTTGTAGTGCTATACTACTCAGCATGAAGCCTTATACTTCTATGCGATGCTACGCCATTGTGATATGGCCTGAAGCCGAGGCTTTACCCTACCTGGTATCTCATCAAGGTGTCACGCCACTGTAGCATGGGGACCCAAACCCTTTGTAGTGATGCCTACAACTCTCCATTTTTTAACATTAGGCTACCTGCCTATATGTAGTGCTATGCCGCTATGACATGGCCCAAAGTTGAGGCTTTACCCTGTCAAGGTACCTCATGGTGGTGCCATCCCACTGTAGCATGCAGTACTACGTTCCTTTGCAGTGCTGATCATACTGTGCTTCGTATCAAGCACACCAGACATCTACGATGCCTGAGAACTCACTGAGGCTAATAGCCATCCTCTCACAGATATATTCTTTAATAAGAACAATTAGTAGACTACAGTAGAGGAATAATATTCCAACAATATCCCGAAGGACCAACCACTATACCTGATAGTCTCCTAATTAGTAGTCCTACCTTGAACCAAAAGCTACATGCCTAATAGATTTTTTTTTGAACTAATAGCATAAACTTAATGGTAGGATTATACAAACATAATATCAGATTTCCTTCAATCATATTTTCTTTGTTGCATCCTCGACCAGCTGGCGCATAAGGCCCTTTGTGAATGGATCTGCTAGATTCTTCTGAATTCGAACATCAACCACTTCAATGATGTCTCCTTTGATGCAATCATTCAGTGCCCTATGCTGTAGCCGCACAGTCTACTTCTTGCCATTGATAAGATCATTCGATGCCACTGCTGCAGCTTCCTGGTTATCATAATTTACCGTAATGGCAAGGATCAACACACCAACCACCAAAAGATCATACATGAGCTCCCGAAGACATCCTCCTTCATCTACTGTAGCAAATAGTATACAGAACTCAGACTCCATAGAAGAGTGAAAGAGCATGATATGCTTTTTCGACTTCCACAATATAGCAGAACCTCCTATGGAGAAGACATATCCTCATGTGGACCTCTTACTCTCTTTTTTTTTAGCACCAACTGGCATCATTGAAGCCTTCTACCACTGTTGGATAACCACTATAAAATAGTGCAAATCTCTGATTCCTCTTGAGGTATCTCATCACCCTCTTCACAGCTTTCGAGTGATCAACACTCGGATTGCTCATGAATCGACTTAGCATGCCTACAGAGAAAGCTATGTCAGGCCTAGTGTCATTCGTAGCATACATCAAGCTTCTGTGATAACGCTCGAATACTCTAGCTATCTGACACTTTTTCCTAAATTTGGCTTCAGTTTTTTGTCACATCTGTAAGGAGTATCTGTCACGACCAGCACCCACTTTTCGGATACGAGACGTGTCCATGCCAGCCTATGCCGCAGAGTCGGCGGTAGAACGTGTCACGGCCAAGATGCTCAAAATCACAAAATATAACATTTATTGCTCATTCACTTTATCCAATCAAATCTACAAATTGTTGCAATATTTACATTTAATGAAAAGTACAAAGTTCTTACAAGCAATGAAAATGATATCACTTCTATCTAATTTCTAGGTTTTGGTCTGCAAGTACACACGTATCTCCCAATGCAAATGAAGCCACAGCTAACCTGAAAAATGTTGGTTTCCAGTCAGGAATGGAACGAGTACATTCCAACAGCAGTTTCAACAAATGACAAAATTCATAAATCTGTAAATAATAATGAAATACACGACGAAGAGATAAGCATGGAATAATGGCAAAAACTGAGCATGGTGAAAATGACGAGTGAGTACCAAAACAGAGTAGACATGTAGCTAGCAATGTATACTGTAGAACCCGAAACTGAATCTATCTAGTGAGTTAAAATACTACTTCCACATGTAAACGGCTAAGGGTAAATCCGGCACCCACACATGAAATGTGCGACTGCTATTAGGCAAGAATAAGATCCGATATCCCGCACCTGAAGTGTGCGACTGTTATTAGGTAAGAATAATTTTAGGTTTGTTTACATGTCTAGAGTATTTTCCCGCCTGAGCAGTACTCATGGATCCAAACAGGTCACGAACACGGTAATAGATTGGTCACGAACAACATGTAAAGAATCCATAACTACTATCTCGTATAACATCGTGTCAAGAATCAACAAGATATCAATGTAAAATACTACTACGTACATGATTCATAGAGATAATCAAATATGAGAACTATCAGAGATGTACTCGCCTAGGTCCTGTGCTGGTGAAACCGATAATACTATACCACTCAATGAGCCACAACAGTCAACACATGCAAGAGTCTTCGGATGCTGAAACAAACATTACCAATATTTTCAGAATAATCAACTTAGCTAGAATTGCATGTCCTTAAGTCCAATTCTGGACACAGGGGCAAAACTGTAATTTTGGATCAAAACGGTGTCCGCCGTTGGACCCGCTTTGCACCGAAAAGCGTGCCAAAGTCTATGGTCTCTAAAGTCGTCAAACTATATGTCTACAGGTCCAATTTTTTGATACGAACCCAACCGTATGTCCAAAGTTGGATTCCGGCGGGCCATGCACAAAATCGTCCATTGAGTCGGATCGTGGGGCCCACAAAACGATGATCCGATCAACTGTCTCAGAATCGGATCAAACTTGGCATACAGGACCAGAAAAATGATACGGTCTTGTTGGCGCAAGTTTTGTCTCGATCTGACGAATGTGCACAAAGTAATTAAGAAATTTGTACAGAGGCCGATACGGTAAATTTCGACGGATACGCATCAAATTCGTCGCGCACACGCGACCAATTTGAATTCCGTCAAAGCCCACACGTCCACGAAGCCATTACGCACCTTTCGATGCTTTCGGTTCGTGACCAAGTCTCCCGATTTGGCGGGACGCACGTGGTATCAGAGTGTTTTTATTGAAATTCACTATTTTGAAAACGGGTTTTTCTCGATTTTCACAAAAAATATCTTATTGTTTAAACAACTATAAATGAAAGTAAAAATGGGGTTTCCATCTCGGTTATGTTGTCTAAAAGGTTGTTCAGGTAGTTTTCGTGAATACCGAATACCCTGGTCGAAAAAATGACTTCCAAGTTGGGGTATTCGCCTGAGGCTCTGTTCTGATTTTCGAACAGTTATTCGCAAGTTTTGGCTTCGATTTCTGGGATAATACAGGGTGTTAAACTAAAATCTATTTGAAGGGGATTAGTGTCGTGTAGGTAGCCTTCGTACCTGAAAAGTCGGTTCTCAAAACGAAAAATCGAGCACCGAGCAATCTCCGTGCGAAGTGGGGTGATCGACACCACCGCTACTGCTGCTTGTTGTGTCTGTTGCAGCGGCTGCTGATTCTGCCTTGCGTGGCTGCTCTTCCAGCATCTCCACAGTGGTACGCGGTGGTCGGAGGGCACATGCAGGTGTCCTGGACGAAGCCGCGGGTGGTGGCACGATCTGGTTAGGGTTTGCGTAGGGTTTGTCGAGAGAGTTTTCTCTCTCGCTCTCGTTCTATGTATATATATATATATATACGGCTGTGTGGTGTAAGGGGGGGTCGGGCTCGTTGGGCCGTTCAGCTGGGTTATGGGTTTTTGTTTTATTCTTTTGTTTATTACTTAATGTAACTAATACATATATATTTATATATATACACATGCACACATATATTTTTACATGTAAATATGTCTGAATAACTCCATAATATCATTTTCTAATCTAGACCCATTTTAGGCCTATATAAATATGTACACATATACTATAATATTTATTTGACGATAAAATAAACATAACCAATAATAGTAAAATAATATTATTTAATAATAACATCAACAACATTAGTAACAATCCTAATAACACTAAAATTAAACCAATAATATATTTCGGTGAACTCATCAAACACACTATTTATTTGGCTCCAGAAATTTGTACATATATTCCAAAATGCCAGTTATTGTTAATAATAGCTATAATCTACGTTTATAGCAAAGATCTAGAAACATAGGTTAATTCCTAAATAGATACAAAATGTTTGCATACAGATAAAGTACGTCCTCAAGTACATCCTTGGTCTCACTACATGCCTACCCGGGCTTGAGCTTGGTTCGGGTTCAGTCCGACTAGTTTGGTGCAGCCAAGTCTCCTACAAGTCAATAATATAATATTAGTTAAACCATTAGATCATTTATAGGGTCATGTCACAACTTAGCCTGGTTTTCCTAGTTATGGCACACTTATGGCTGGGTCTTCCTTGGCATGGCTAATACACTAGTCAAGGCATTCCACTGCACTATCCGTGCCATAATTCCTAGTCGTTTGGTACTTCGAAACTCAACCATGGTTAAAGTCATCTACCATAATAATTATCTAAATAATTATTTATAAAAATCTAAAAATCACCATTCAAATAAAATAAATAATAATAAAAATATTTTAAAATTTTCGGAAAGGGGAGCTACAGTATTGATCCCTAGAATATCCTGATATCTGTAGCGTGTGAGCATCTTTTTCATGTAGTGAGCTTACGATAAAGCCAGCCCAGCTTCCGTCAGGATTATCTTAATAAATCCCTATGATGACATCAGCTTCTTCCACGTCCTTCATACTGAACTTGGATGAGAGAAACTTTTTCATCTTCGTGACACATTCTAGATCCGTACCCAGGATTAGCATGTCGTCCACGTACAAACAAACGATCACCCCTTTGCCCTCAGCAAACTTGGTGTTAACACACTTGTCAGTCTCTCTAACCCTATAGCTATTTGACCTGATAACTTTGTCAAACTTCTCATGCCATAGTTTGGAAGCTTGTTTCAAACCGTACAGAGATTTTACCAACTTGTTTACTTTGTCTTCAAGACCTTGACGACAAATCCTTCTGGCTGTTGCATGTAAATCTTCTCTATCAATTCTCTATTCAAAAAATGATATTTTCACATCCATTTGATGAATAATCAGTTCATGGATAGCCCCTACGACACTCAACATTCTGATAGTAGTCATCCTTGCTATGGGAGCATACGTGTCAAAGTAGTCAATTTTTTGCTTCTGAGAAAACCCCTTGGCAAATTGCCTAACTTTGAACTTATCAATAGTTTCGTCAACCCTCATCTTCTTCTAGAAGATCCATTTGCATCTGATGGGTTGATCTTATTCAGTCAGATCGACCAACTTTCATGTACAATTGGAAGTTATTTAATCAAACTTGTCATTGACTGCCTTCTTCCAGAAAATAGCATCTCTGGTCTTCATTGTCTTCCAGATAATAGGTAACAAAGTCATCTTCGAAATCCTTCGGCTTCCTCACTCGCTTTGCCTACGGCTCAGTGATTTCAGGTTCAAATGTTACTCATCTACGACAACTTCTTGGGCTGCAACGAGAAGTATCCATTTCTTCGATATCAACAACGTTCTCTGGAATGTCCGCAAAAACGATATTTTTGTCCTTAGAAAATTTGTCTTCAAATAACTCTCCATCACAAGATTTAATGATATAATTTGATTCGATATCAAAGAACCTCCAAGCATCACTCTTATCAGCATGGCCCAAAAATAGTCTTCGTGGTCCTTGTTCCTAGCTTCTGAATCTTGAGATCTAGAAGCTTCACGTATGCCAAACACTCCCACACTCGAATGACATTCAAGTTGGGTCCGACCTTGAACGAGAGTTCATGAGGTGTAATATCATATATCGTAAACGACACTCTATTTCGAATATAAGTGGCCGTAAGCACCGCTTCTCCTAGTAGCATTTCGGAAGATCCACATTCAGCAATATTGAATTTATCATTTTTGTCAACGTCTTGTTCTTCCTTTTTGAAAATCTATTAGATTGGAGAGAATACGGAGCAGTCATTTCATTAACAATTCTATATTCTTTATAGAACGATGTGAATTTCAAAGAACGATAGTCGCCACCTCGATTACTTCTAAGCCTCTAGAGTTGTTGACTGGTTTGATGTTCAGCCTCAGCTTTGAAGTCCCTAAATTTCTCGAATGCTTCATCTTTGGATTTGAAAAGATATACGAACGTGTATTTTGAAAAATTGTCGATAAAAGTAATGAAATACTTTATTGTGGCTTTTGTGGAGAATTGCTTGAAGTCACAGATATATGATACCAACTCCAGAAGATCTGTACTTCTATTCACTATTCTGAATGACTTTCTGACAATTTTCGTCTGAGCACATACTTCACATTTTGCCACCCCCTTACCCCCATATTTGGTGATAAGGCCTAGACTATAAATCTTGTTAATTCATTTACAATGCACATGTCCTAGTCTATTATGTCATAACTCAAGCAAATAACCAGAAGTAGTAACTGCATTGATACTTTCAGAAGTTACAAGTTGCAGTTTAAACAATCCTTCGGTACAAAAGGCTTTGCCAAAGTAAGCTTCTTTATAGGATATCACCATCTGACTAGCATTGATATCCATTCTCAAGTCCGCCTTGCATAACAGACTCCCCGAGAACATGTTCTTGGAAATCATTGGCACGTGCTTCACGTTCTCCAGTGTAAGTGACTTCCCTGAAGTTAACTTCAGCTCCACTTTTTTGATTCCCTGAACTTTAGTTTGAGCCTTATTCGCCATCGAGACCTTCTCATAAGAAGGCTCGTACTTGGTAAACAGTTCTTTGTTCGAGAAGACATGGCATGATGCATCGATGTCCACCTACCAGTCAGTATCCATACCATTCGATTCAACCTGCACAATCATACACTACCAAAATTTATCGATTTAGTGACGGCCAGATCCGTCGCCCGTCCGTCGAGAATTTGTATTAGCGACCGATCACTGACGGGTCTTGGCCAAAATAATCCGTCGGCAATCAGCTCGTCGCTAATAACGGTCCGTCGCTACGTAGTCGTCAAGCGACGGAATAGAGACGGCTTTTCGACTTCACAATACGAAGCATTAGCGACTACTTTTCGACGGACTTTCGTCCATTTCAAGTATTAAATACTAAACTGTCTAGACACTAGCGACGAAATGGTCCGTCGGTAAACCGTCGTAATAGCGTATCAGAGTGTATCGCTCCGTCGCTATTCCGTCGATCATCGTCGTTAACAAAGGACGATTAGCGACGGCATACTGACGGATTAGCCATCGACCATGTTCTGGAAATGCTTGGCATTTCCAGAACCATGGCGACGGATGAGTCGTCGCTACTCCGTCGACGCCGTCGCTAACAAAGGACAGATTAGCGACGGACTACTGACGGATTATCCGTCGACCATGTTCTGGAAATGCTTGGTATTTCCAGAACCATGGCGACGGATGAGTCATCGCCATTCCGTCGAACTATATACCACCAGAACGTTGCTGACGGATATTCCGTCGACCACCTGTCGCTACTTGGAAACATTTTCAAATCTCCAGTTAGCGACGGATATGCCGTCGAACAGTAGTCGAAAACTGAAAATATCTGTCGCTAACCGGTCACTAGTCCGTCGCTAACTGAGATTTTTTTGAAAAAAAAATTGCAGCACTTTCCCTGTTCGCAAAAATATGCATAAACCAAACCAATATATAATGCACACCAATTATCCAACAATCACATAGACCAAATATATAATGCACACCAATTATCCAAGAATCACATAGACCAAATATGCACATACGAATTTAATGCACACCAATTATCCAAGAATCATATAGACCAAACCAAATTAATATAAAATAGACATCAATTATCCTGAAGAGTAACCTAATATCCGTCGTTATAATTCGATCATAGCACAAATATTCTAAAATTCCCACAAATATTCTAAAACTTCCATAAATATTCCAAAATTCCAAAACACATAGGAAAATTGACTTTGGCCTCAGCAAAGATCGCAAGTCAGACGATGAATCCTCACAGCCAGGGATCATAGTTGCGTTGAGGCATGTACCATTCTATCAGCCACTTTGCATACGAAGGCTCAATCTGATTGAGGTCTTCTGTAGGGACAGGAGGGTCGGTCCCGATGCTGCTACTCTCTGACGGTGGCTCCTCCTTAACTTCAACCTTGGGAGCAATCTCTTCCCTGATGGTCATCGGTTCTTCCTTGACCTCGACCTTTGGTAACACCTCCTCCTTAACAGTTATCGGCTCTTGTTTGACGATGGGGACTTCCTCCGTGTCGACCTCCAAGGGTTTCTTGCCTCGGCCCCTTCCTCGACTAGCAGCACCACCTCGGCGAGTCCTAGGAGCCATCTCTCTAACAACAGAAATTTTTATATAGGGTAAAGAAATTTACTCAAATTATAAAAGTTGTGACGTTGATTTTTTGCTTTCATCATCATTAGAGGGAGTAGCACTGGAAAAGTTGTTACGTTGGTAGCATGAGAGAGTAAAAATCTGTATCACAAGACTAACAGAATTACTATGTAATCATGTACTCACCAATAACCGGATGTAACTGGAGTCGGTGGGCCTATCGTGCAGTAATTAGTGGATCCGCTGGTATAGGCCGAATGTACTTAGTATCTAGTGTATCAGATTAGTATCGGTCTATCGGTTTGGTATAGGACGTATCAGATTGGTATTGGCCTTAACAAATTGGTATCGTCCTATATCCGATATGTACATGTATCGGCCGTATAGCTAGGATTCATATTGGCCTTATCGATTTTATCGCTCATATCCGATAGGTATCGGCCGTGTTGGATTAGTATAGACCATTTCGGATTAGTATCATGAAAGGTTTAGTAACAACTGTACTTCGATTTCTCTTTTCTCGAGCTAGAATACCTTTGCAAGAGAGTCACCAGATCGTGATTGGCCAGTTACAGTAACATACATGCTTTCTTTTTCCATCAGGAAAAGCGAGATTGAAAAGGAAGTATGTATGTTCTGTAACTGGCCAGCTACGCTCTCGTGACTCTCTTGCAATGGTAATCTAGCTCTAGAAGAGAGAAATCCAAGTACAGTTGTTACTAAACCTTCCACGATACTAACCCGAAATGGTCTATACTAATCCAACACGGCCGATACCTATCGGATATGACCGATACCAAATCGATAAGGCCAATATGAATCCTAGCTATACGGCTGATACATATCGGATAGGACGATACCAATTCGCTAAGACCATTACCAACCGATACGGCCCATACCAAAATGATAGACCGATACTAATCCGATACGGTTAATACTTATAAGTACCTACGGTCCAGGAGGTTGATCCGCTAGTACATCCATGTACGATCAACGAAGTAACGATCCATTTCAATTTGGATGTGAAAATCTGTATCGTAAGACAAACTAAACATAATCAGTTCTATTTCACATGCTTAATTGCCAAGTATGGGAACGAATGGCTCAGAACACAACCCAAAATTCATTCTAGCATACATTAGTGTGAATCATCTATGTTCTGTACATATGGTGTAGTATATGTTTTTATCGTATCTAGTATCTGAAGAATGTAACAGAATCAAGATAAACTCACATAATGTAATACTAAGACATCATCTACTACTATATAAGATATAGTGATAGGTTGTCTTATCATCATTGCCGAGGGATGAGGGTCGGAGGACAAATACCGCTCGAGTGAGCCAAAGGCATGCAGCCACTTCCCTCCCTCCATTCACCCTCTCCCTCTCTCATGCTATCAACGTCACAACTTTTCTACCTCAAGTTCTGATCAAGCATCTTCCTTCTCCTCTCCTCCACCATGGCTCTGGACCCATCTGCTCCTTCCTACTTCCCTTCTTCTTATTTGACTCTCTCAGCCACATATGATATCCACCTCAAGTGTAGATTCGGGGAGAAGAAGTGGGCAGGAAGAGGAGGGGGAAGCAGCACAGCCGACGGCATGACCCGGAGGAAGTACAGAGATTTTCTTCAACATCCGTAGGAGAACTATAAGGATATATCTTTTCACAACATATCACCTTGTCAAAGACCCTTAATGTGACAACCATGTTACCGCGGTGTCGGAAAACTAACATGTCATAATTTTTTAAGTCGTGTGTTTTGACATAATCCTCCAAACTCTTTCCTGCTATGTAGTAATGCAAGATTACTACATAGGAGGAAAGAGTTGGGGGGATTATGTCAAAATCCACGGCTTAAAAAATTATGACATGTTAGTCTTCCGACACCGCGGTAACATGATATTCACATTAAGGGTCTTTGACAAGGTGACATGTTGTGAAAATATATATCCTTATAGTTCTCCTACGGATATTGAAGAAAACATCTGTACTTCCTCCGGGTCATGCCGCCGGCTGTGCTGCTTCCCCCTCCTCTTCCTGTCCACTTCTTCTCCCCCGACTCTACACTTGAGGTGGATATCATATGTGGCTGAGAGAGTCAAATAAGAAGAAGGGAAGTAGGGAGGAGCAGATAGGTCCAGAGCCATGGTGGAGGAGAGGATAAGGAAGATGCTTGATCAGAACGGATGGCTCAGAACACAACCCAAAATTTATTCTAGCATACATTAGTGTGAATCATCTATGTTATGTACATATGGAGTAGTATATGTTCTTATCGTATCTAGTATCTGAAGGATATAACAGAATCAAGATGAACTCACATAATGTACTAAGACATCATCTACTACTATATAAGATATAGTGATAGGTTGTCGTATCATCATTGCCGAAGGATGAGGGTCGGAGGATAGTCAACTTTATCTACAGCTACATAGTTTCTGCCTCGCCAGTCGAATGGCTGCAGGGACTCTGTCCTGACCACCATGTCATACCGTAGATTAATGCAAATGGAGCTGGAAATATCCATCGCTAACCGGTCACTAGTCCGTCGCTAACTGAGATTGCCACATACACATATGTATATCACAGTTAGATGTATAGATATATACATCTATATAGAAGCACACAACTGATACACTCTAAGGGTCGGTTTTCCAGGAACAATTTCACTTATTCAGTGACTTTGGTGAAGCGAATGTCCCAAGGATATTCTTAACAAAGAAGGCAGATGAAGAACTCGCACTGTCCTTGAGACAGTGAACATATACACCATGAACCCAAACCCTATATTCATATTTACTAATCCAAACACCCAATATGGATAACATATTATTTAGCCAATATATAAACTCAGATGAATTTGAGAAGAAAAGCCCCCCACCGCCCCCGACCAAAGCCTGCCGCCCCAAGCCCGCCGCCCAGCCTCCGACGCCCCCGCCCCAAGCCAAGATCAAACTATTATCGGCAGTATGGCACATATATATACGAAAAGTGCTTATGGCTGTGCGTCGGTTGCATATATATATAAAGAGTGCTTATGGCTGTACGTCGGTTGCATATATATATGTGTGACAGTTCAATAGAAGAGCAGGGAATGGACTCCTGCTAAGTTTGAATAAATTTTAGAGACCACATGAAATTGGAAGTGAGCCTTAGCCACTTGACCCCCGCAGCCCCGCCACCCACAACCCCCCGCCCACCGCAGCCCCCCACCGCCCAGCCCCCGACGCCCCCGCCCCAAGCTCGCCGCCTAGCCCCCGACGCCCCCGCCCCAAGCCCGTCGTCCAGCCCCCGACGTCCCCGCCCCAAGCCCGCCGTCCAGTCCCCGACGCCCTCGCCCCAAGCCCGCCGCCCAGCCCATGACGCCCGCGCCCCAAGCCAGCCGTCAAGCCCCCAACGCCCCCACCCCAAGCCCGCCGCCCAGCACCCGACGCCCCCGCCCCAAGCCCGCCGCCCAGCCCCCGACGCCCCCGCCCCAAGCCCGTCGCCCAGCCCCCGACGCCTCCGCCCCAAGCCCGCCGCCCCCCTGCAGCCCCGCCACCCATAATCCCCCGTCCACCGCCGCCCCCCCCGCCGCCCAGCCCCCGACGCCCCCGCCCCAAGCCCATCACCCCCGCTGCCCCTACGACACTGCGAGAGAGAGAGAGAGGGGATTACCTTCGGGAGAGAGAGGTTTAGGACGCCGACGTCGATCATCGAAGCCGCGGAAGAGAAAGAGAAAGAGAAAGAGAATGAGGAGATAGAGTAAATTTGGGGGGAATGCAAAAAGTCCCCCCCGCCGTTTCAATTTAAGTCTGGAACGTATATTTAGCGACGGACTAGCGACGGGTTTACATCCGTCGCCCGTTAGTCGCTATTTTTGATACTTGCCGACTGAATATCCGTCGCTACGTAGTCGAAGAATTGTTCCGCCAATTCTCCACACAATTCCCGCCAAATAATCGACTGCATAGCGACGGCTGAATATCCGTCGCTATATCTCCGACGCCCTAGCGACGGATGTGCGACCTTTCCTCCCCCTAAAAATAAAATAAAAAATGTAACGGTTTGTCGTCGGTAATCCATCGGCTAGTTGCCACAAAGCCGTCGCTAACGCCGACGGACTATTTCCGCCGCTAATTTTCCGTCGCTAATTTACTATATTTTGGTAGTAATAACAATCAGGTTAAGCACACCTTTTTCTTTCGATTTAGGTATGGACCTACAATCCTTCTTGTAGTAACCCTTCTTGCCACAGTTATAGCAAGTCACATCAGACTTTGGCTTCGGCTTGAAATGAGTAGACTTAATCTTCAGCTGGTTAACGTTCTTCTTCTTGTTCTTTAAGGGAGCCTTCTTATTCCCTTTCTGATCACTAGACTGCACCATGTTAGCCTTGGCCAACTACTTGATCAAGGAGTCCATCTTCTGCTGTCCTCTGGCTTTATCTTCAATATGAATCCAATGCAGAAGATTCTCGAGCTGGATTTCCATCTTTTTATGGTACATGTCAGCCTTGAAAGTGATCCAGCCTAGAGGAAGTTTGGTGACTATCACACCCACGATGAACTTGGCTTCTTGCTTCATTCCCTCTTCCTCCAGTTTCATTTGTACCTTCAAAAGTTCTTTGACTTGCGGCAGCATAGTCTTTCCTCAAATTGTATGGTAAAGAAATTTTCAACGAGATGAATTTTGGACATCTTCTCGTCAATCTTATAGTGCTTTTCTAGAGATTTCCAGACATCTCTAGCTTTCTCCTTCTTGCTATAGGACTCCGCCATAGAGTCGTCCATATCATTCAGAATTAATGACCTGTAGAGGTTGTTGTCTTTTTTCCACTTGGCATACTCGGTCGTAGCAACGCCGATAGCAAGTTCACCTCCATCTTCGAGAATGGTAGGTTCTGGATCAGTCAACATGTAGCCAACAATGACAAGTTGAAGATTCAAAGAAATCTTTCTCTTCCAAATGTTGTATTGTTTGTCATCAAACTTCTCAAGTTTGTGAAAACTTGTATCGAGAAGGCTTCAACGGTTGGACTCTATTCTTTTTTACTTTGATCTTTCTTTGAGATTGTTGGTCCTGAAGACAGATCTAAGAGTAGAGATATCTAAAGAAAGCGTAGAGATAACTTTGTAAGCCACGAAGTCTACACTCTAGCCAATGACACAGGAAAGTGGCGTAGAGTATACTTGCAAGACATGAGGTCTACACTCTACCAACTCAATAGAAGCACTAAACGAATATTACAAACTAACTTCAAGAAATTGTAAAATACAAAAACAAAAAATAAAATAGTGTTCTTCTCTTTATGTTGCAGACGCTACAATAAGAAGAACACGGCACACAAAAAGAAAATACAAAGAAAATCTCCTTGCTGAGATGAACAAGTCACTGATACTCAAAGCAAGATTTACCCTATGCACGATCTGCCCTCAGGAACCAGCAAGTTCAAGTATGAACCTCTAAAATGCTCTTCGTCACCTTCAAAAAAACTTCGAAACTCAAAATAAGCTAGAAAAGCTTCATCTGTCTGTTAAGCGCCGCATATGCGCCCGAGCTAACAACCATGCAAGCAACTCACGCATGAAAGGAGCGCACGAGCACGATGCATCAATGCCGATGCTGAAGTGCAAAGTACGCCATCAAAGTGCACTTTGCGTCCTTAGCCCGAGTCCGAGTTGCTAAGCCCCTACGGGGCTTATCTCTATGGATTCCCAAAGTTGGTGACAAAGAAAAGCTTTGTTCTTTGTGATTTAAACTTATCTCCCTAGAAAAATCAATCCACATAGGCCACCTTACTCCATGTGCATACACCAATACAGGCATAGCTATATATTGAGATATACACCATGGTGTTTTTCCAATATAGGACTAAAGTTCCCAATGCTAAGTGAAAACACCAACACATTGAGAATTTGAAATACATCACCATCGCTGCAAGGGAATCCATCTGTCTCCTTGGTAATTATAGCAGCACAGAAAAATCCATCTCTGGTCCTACTACTATCAGTTGTCCCCATATAATCATCAACAAAGGATCAATCAAATGTTATCTTGATATAATTCGATTCAGGTCCTTTCCTTCCTATAGTTGAACTCTATCTCGGATTATCCTAATATCCTCCTTACTATGCTCGTTGTTATATACTATAAACTTATTTTTAACGTACTTATAATTGTCTTTTCGTCTCCTACAACCAACTTCTAAATGATTTTGAACAAATAGAAAATTTGTTCATTTGAGAAGATACAGAGTGAAGTAAATTCCTATTAACAGTTGGTCAGACCTACTCGATAGAAGGGTACAGGGGCCTTTTTAGCCAAATTGTCACTAAGAGTGCAACCATACATCTCTCGAAGAAAGTTTACTTGATCTCTGTCTCGTAATATACTTTTCTAAATATGATGGTGAAAGATCTCGTGCTGCAGAAATGTGAGACTTGTTTGGTTTGTTGATTTGGAGTGTGGAATTGGCTAAAATTCGAATTTTGAACCACTTAACGTGTTTGGTTGGAGGATTTACGGGTAAGATTTAATGTGATTTGACATAAACAGTAAATCTTGTCTGCCATGAAATCAAAGTTTTGACATCGTAAGTTTTCTTTCTTTGAAATGGAGCGCAAAGTGGAAAAATCATCATTTCTATTTCGTACGTTTAGTTGGAAGACCACTTCCTCTCTACTTTAACAAAAATAAATTTGTTATATTCATGTCAATTACACTTTTCTACTAAGTTTAACAACGAACAAAACTTTATAATTTTTATTTCGAAACTCCATCGAAGCATCCAAACGAAGAATTTTACACTTCTCTCGACTTCACCGCAATGTGTATACAATATGTCAATTTTTAGTTTTTTTTTGTACTTCGCTCTACTTTGTCAAATCAAACTATCCCAGCAATAGGATTTTTGAAATGCCTAAAAACTGAAACCTAAACTGTGTTATTGGCAATATGCATCCAGTGTCTGAAAATCTCATCAGAGTTCATGAAGACATTATTCTTCTTCCTCTTCCTAAATCTCGTAAACTCTCATATACTCGCCTTTACCTATCATGGTTTCATGAAGATCTATTGACCCTATTGGTTATAGCAGAACCTGGGGATCTTTTGTACCTTCAGCTTGATGGTGAGTACCAGAAGGATCGCCAGTCGAGCACCTGAGTGGATTTTTATTTCCTTCACCCACTGCTTATTATGTATATTCTTTTACGATGTTTAGTCATCAAGCACGTATTTAGGACCTTGACTTCTTACCTAAAGACAACATGATTATATATAGTATAGACTGTAGCTAGAGCTGAACATGTATTATTGTATACTCTTGCTATATTAATTCATTCAGACCGATTTTGGTCCGAAATCTGTCATATTCAAACAAAACATTTTGGCTTAGGCTAACCGAGTTCAGTCCGAATTCGGTCATAGTTCGATTAGTGTCGGTCAGTCGGGCTAAACATGGTTTGGGTGTTTTATATGCACCATTGGATCCCATCAATGGTCCATATTTTTTGCGGTCTATATGGGGTATATATATATATGTATTTTCCTAACCCTAAAAACATGCAAAGATCATCTTATCATCTACCAAAGATAAATATCAAAGTTTTCAACTTTTGGAGAGAGAAAGAAAGATTGGTGGCTACTTCAAAGGAGAGGTTATTTCGGATAATTTTTCTCGTTGTCTCTAGTTCTTCGAAAATCTATAATCTATTTTCATTGTTCAAGTAGTTGCGGTGACCCATTTGGATGGATGAGAAGTTTGTAAGGACTCTATATCTAATTATTCCATTAGTGGAGGCTTTTCAAGGGTTGAAATCCAATTGACGTGTGGTTTTTCCTTCAAGAATGTTTCATGTTAAAAATTGGTTATGTTTGCGTTTGGCACTTGATTTGATTTGGAAATTTAGTTTTTGTTAATCCCTGGGCGTGATTCAGAGGAAAACTCTTGTGAGATGATTGCAACACTTCAAGGAAGGTGCAAGAACAGAAATCCTAAGAGGATTCTGTGAACAAAAATTCTAAGAAGATTTTCGTAATATCGACAAACAAAAAATCTAAAAAGATTTTGTAATCGGAGAAAGCCTGCTGGGGTGTTTAGAGCATCGATGCTCAAAGCTAGATCCGCCCACACGGTCAGCTTCCAGGAACCATTAAGTTCAAAAGGACTCTGGAACGCTCAGCTTATCTGCTCACAGACGGACTCCTCGAAAGAAAATAAGTTAACTCTCAAGTGGCGTCGACGTAGGAGCTCTTTCTTCTCTATCTGTGGAAAATTTTATCAAGTCTTCTATTTCTGAGAGAGAAGAGAGACTCTAAATAAGGCCTCTCTGTAACTGTCCAGCTACGGAACGTGTACGACGTTCGAATTTTAGATCCAAAATTATCGGATCCGTTATTGCACGTTATGAAAATGGTTCAGCCACATCCGGCGCAAAATAGAGCCACTGAGCGCCAACGTGCGCGAGCACCATATTGCACGACTACGCATATGTGTGCACACACAACTGCTCAAGATGCGCACAGTGCGCACCTGCGCCAATCGTGCCCACGCGTACTTGTGCAACACGCGCGCACCTGCGTCGATCGTGCCTGCGTGCACCGCTCGCCAACCGCGTGCCAACTGTCATGCCATCTGGTCGTGCCATTAAGTCGTACCAACTGGCGTGCCATCTGGCCATGCCAACTGGTGTGCCATCTGGATGCGCAAACTGGCGCACGAATGACTGCACAAAAGGCTCGCGCAACGAAAGCAACTTAAGCGCCCTATGCGCCTAACGACGATGCTGACATGCTAAGTACAAAGTGTCACGACCCGCACCCTAGAGTAAGGGCACGAGAAGTGGGTACGTCCAGCCTACGCCGCAGTGTCGGCGGTAGAACGCTGTCCTAGGTAAATCATCTAACAGTATAAAGGTACCTGTACAGTTCATACTCTCCGAATGGAGGTGACAAACAGAAACAATCTCAATCACATCTAGGTAGAGAAATGGAAGATAGATAGATAGACAGATGGTAACTCAAAGAGAACAGTACAATAGATGAAATAAGCCCAAGTGTCTAGTATAACATAACATCAGAATGTCAACTCATAATACAATAAGTCTAAGAGTCTATACATAACTCAACATCTCAAAATACAACTCAGATGTGAGACAAAATGATAATATAGAAAGACTGCCTAGACTAACTGGTCTAGACTACTGGAACAACATCCTCAGCTGCAGGTGAATCCTGCTGAGGGTCCACAACATAAGTGTCATCTAGTCCTGCTCCATAATAGGTAGACACCAGGGCCTCATCCTCATCCTCTGTAATATTTTCAACAAGTCCAATCAGGACGGGAACGAGCACAATACATCTCACGCAGTGCATAGTATGATAGGAGATATAAAGCATGCAATAGAGTAAAATACAGGAACTGCTGAAGGAAGATACATGTAGCAAAAGAGATAACTGTAAAGAAATATCTACTGTATATAGAGAACTAGCAGTGTCTAGTGAGTCAGAGTAAAATATAGACATGTGAAATGGCATAGGAGATTCATGATTACAGCTAGAAGTGATTCATGACTACAGCTACTGGGGTAATATCCACATGACTATTTCCACTCCCCCATCCCCAATCAATACACAAGGATCCGTTCAAGTTATGTTAAGATTCGTGATAAGCCCATAAATGGGAGATTCATGAGAGGCTCTGCGATTCATGAGAGTACATGAGTCACAAGCGATTCGTGAATCTATGAAAGCATAGAGATACGTGATGATAGTGAAAAGCACAACATGCTGTATCTGATGCTCCCGAAGGGGATAACATCTCATGAAAAGATCCATATAGTACCAATCCGTGATAACAATCGTGTCAGCATCAAGTAAAGTAATCTAGAGTAAGAATATAAATCCTGGCAAATATGAAACGGTTAGAGAATGTACTCGCCTGATAACTGAATGTCTGAAGAAGATATACTGTCTGAGGAGAGGTGTATGGCTCCTAATCAGAGCAATACAAGTCACAATGTATCCACAATGGTAAAAATAAAGTGTACAATGCATACTACATGATTCTAGGTCAATCTGGTCAAAAGTCAACTCTGGGTCAACTCTAATAGTCAAACTAGGTCACAGGAAGTCATACTAAGTCAAATAGAGTCAAACAAGGTCAAACAAGTCAAGGTTAGTCAAATCTAGGTTAAAGTCAACTCTTGGTCAACATTCTAATCAAACTAGCCAAATACTAGTCAACATGATGAATCTGGGTCAAGTCTAGGTCAAACTTAGACCAACTAAGGTATTGGTCAAACAAAGACCAGTCAGTAAGGTAATTAGGTCAGACAAAGACCAGTCAATAAGGTAATTAGGTCAGACTAGTTGAACTAGTCATTTTAGGTTAGTCCTAGTCAAATCTAGGTCAATTAGGTCAACCTTGACCTAAGGTTGACTTTGGTCAACCCTTAGTCAACAAGGGTCAACAAGTTGGGTTTTAGGCTTTTAGGTCAAATTGAGTTAGCCCCCAAGCCATAGGCTAGTAGCCTAGGCCATAGGCTATTCTTAGGGTTCCATAGGCTAGTGATTATAGGTTTCTATATAAACCTAGACTTAGCAAGTCACAATATATACATATATCTATATATATATCAATATAGGCCTAACTATATACAATACCAAAACCCACATATATATATATAATGACACTATATATCTAATACCAAATGTATATATATCATATATATACATATATATATATACAAAACTTATGTATATATACACATTCCTCATAACTCATAGGCCTATAGCCTATGTTATACCCACCTACCCTAGATATCTATATATATATCAATATATATAATTCTAAACAATTATATATATATCATTCATATATATACAAAATATATATATATATATTACATATATATAGAGAGGGAAGTGAGAGAGAGAGAGACATAGAGTGAGTGAGAGAGTGAAAGAGAGAGAGACAGTGAGAGAGGGCTGGACAGTAGGGGAATGGGGGTTCCTGATTTCTGGAACCAAAGTCCAGCCCCCAAATTTCACCCACACACAATTCATATATACATATATGTATATATATACATAACTATACGTACATACAACCAATTAGCCCCAAATTTCACCCACACTCACACATACATATATACTACATATATATACACTGAAAATACACATGTACAAGCATTAATCATACTAAAATTAGATTTGAAATTCATTTTGGAAATCTGGAAACAATTCCAAAAACTGGAAAACTGGACTGTGTATTCGAAAACAGGGTAAACCTAAATTCTCATACAAAACCGAGCTAAGGCTCGATACAAAAGGTTGGTAACACTAGCCCCACACATATACTAGTGTCCTAGGTGCCTGACACAGAGTATAGACACGACACGACGTGTCCAACTCACTGGAAACCCAATCGGGTAAATCCTATATACACAGACACCTACTGTGTCGTGCACACGTTCCAGGAACTCGTGGACACACCACGAGACACGATACGTCTCGTGGTCGTGCACACGTGTAGCCCACACGTAGGGCTACACATTCCACACCCTGACACGTGTCCACGACACGCGTGGACACAGAACAAATACCGTATCAGTCGTGAAAACACGACTGATACACGCGTGTTACGACTGCGTCGTGCACGCGGTTACACGCGTCGTACACGCGACACAGGACACGAAGCACCACGTGCTCGTGTCCACGTGTACGCCACGTATAGGGCTTCGTGCTCGTGTCAGTACGTAGTGTCCACGTGTCGTGTAGAGTGGACACGACACGCTCAAAGTCGAGTGTCTGTGTGTGTACACTGTGCACTGAACGACCCTTGCGAGGACGATTCCGTGTCCGACACGACACGAGGTCATCCCAAACTTTGGGGATGACCTGTCAGTCAGTGCCCCGTGCTTTATGCCAATTTTGGCGTGTCCACGTGGCGTGTCCAGTGAGTTATTAGTGTCGGGTAGCAGGACACAAAATGTGACAGTGTACAGTGTCCTGGCAGTGTGTCCAAGTTGATTTTCGACACGAAAATGACACCGTGTCGTGTTCAGTCAAGTGGGGTTGTGACCTAGGTGTCTAGGGCTACCCCAAAACATATTTTGTTTCACATAATAACAAGGTTTAATCCTAAGTGGCATTTCATCAAACATAGGTTCCTAGTTTAGGATACGTGTCCGATACGGACACCAAACCAACTCAAACTTCCACCAAATTTTACCCACAGTACCCTAGTACCTAGATGCATGCTAATATGAAGAGAAAACACAATTTTAACAAGGTTTATGGGCATTTACCTATTTGTGCAAAAATCCTTGAAAACACCCAAGTAGGGGGGTGTTCTTCCTCTTGGTGATGCCCAAAAGCTCCCAAATTCCTTGATAGCAGGCCCAAACTAGTACCCTCTAGTGTAGGGGAGTCCAATGCAAGAAACTAGAGGTGATTTGGATCAAAATTGATCAAGTTATGGCCTTGTGTAGGAAAGGGGAATTTTCTAGGTTTTAATTCATGTAAATTGTTCATGAATTAATTCAAGGGGTTAATATAGGATGGTGGGCTGCCAAGGGGGGGTCCTTGGCTGCCATGGCAAGGGGGGGTGTCCTAGGCTTGCTTCTAGGTTAAGGCAAGGACTTTGGTAAAGGGTTTAAGATATTTTGCATAAATCAAGCAAAATATCATATGATAAATATCTAGATATTTATCTCACTTTAACCTATGATTAATATCTATCCTCTTAGTCATTCTAGGTTAGTAACTAACCTCTAGATTAGGTTAAACTAGGTTAGGGGCTCTCATGACACTTAACAATAATTAACCAATAATAAAAACACATAAACCCAATTAATTCCAAACAAATCCTAGAAAATTACCAAAATACCCCTTAAGCTAAAAATCACTAATTTGGTGTTCTAAGCCTATGGCTAGGCTCTCATGGTCATGGCAACTTCTGGGTTAGAGAAAACTAGGGTTTACACTAAGTTACACTAACAAAATCACAAAGTCATAAGTCATGACTTAGCATGACTTGAAGATGGTTCAAATCACACTAATAATCATCAAAAATCATACCATGACTAAAATATCACTAATAAATAATAAAAATAATAAATTTTCAAAAATCCCCAATTTCAGAAAACAGGGTGTTACAAGTCTACCCACCTTAAAATAATTTCGTCCTCGAAATTTATATGGTCGTACTCCTCCTAGGTCAAACCTCCAACAATCAGGGACGAAGCCACTACCTAGGCAACATACAAGGTCAACAAGCAAAATATGGGTAGTAGACCTATACTGGGTCATGTCCAAAAATTGGCTAACAGTTTTAGGTCATAGGGTGTCCTTAAATCAAATCGAAGCCAAAAGTAACTCCATGGGGTAAATCATGATGGAGTCTTGGGTCAGGAAAATCGTACTAAGTAAATGAAGCATATTGTGGTATGCCTGAGTGGGACACTAAGGTCATGGGTGTAGTATGTCATGTCTAGGTCATGTATGTGAAGTCAGTTTTGAGAAAACAACTAGTCTGGTGCTCCAAATTTAAAAGTCACGGTAATGTGTCTACGGTGATCATAATTTAGAGTGGGAAGGTCTATGGCCTAAATAGAACCAAAAATCGTGATAAAATAGTAGTGTAAAGGGCAGGTTAAATGGGACAGTCCTGGTCATAGGTATAGATTAAGAAGATAAGGAAACAATAAATCACAGGGCTAAAAGGGTTACCATTCTATGGTCAGAGCTACTCTATCAAAAAGGCATAACACATACACTAATTTATTTAAGGGAAAAATTCTTGACAAAAGAGTTCAGTCAAGAATTATATTAACAACTAACTACTCCTACTCCTACTCCTACTCCTACTCCTACTCCTACTCCTAAGTAAGAGATGAAGAAACAACAACAATCAACAAAATCAAAAGAACTAACAGGTCAAAACTGATCACTAATAAAGAACAGGTAGGAGCAGATGGAATTGGATTTCAAGATAGATATAATGAAGCAAGGTGGGAATGGAATTTAGAAGAACAGAACCTGCAAGCACATCGCCAACTGCCTGAGCATCCTCAACTGTCATGGCGTAAGCACGCCCCTGCTGACCTCTTCCAGCCTGCTGCTGAAACTGCATAAATCTCTGCTGCTGTGGCTGTAACGGTCCTTTCTGCTGCTGACCTACCGGAGCCTTGGCTCCTGCTCCTGGTGCTGCTCCCTGTGCTACTCTGCCTGTGTACTGGGAACACTCCCTCAGCTGGTGGTCTGCTGCCCCACATAGTAGGCACCAGCCCAACCTCTTCCTGCACTCTCCCCATCCATGTCCCGATTTCTTACAGTAGGGACAACTGGTAGTCTGTTGTCTCGGGGCCTGCTGCTGCTGCCTCGGCTGCTGATACTGCTGTGGCTGCCTCTGCTGCTGCTGATAGTGAGGCCTCTTGGCCTGACCTCCACTGCTGCCTGCTCCCTGTGTATCACGGCCCCTCTTGAGCTTCAGCTCAAGATCATCCTCAGCCGCCATCGCTCCTGCTAGAATATCCTCAAAGGTGGCACTCCTCTCACTCTTGGTCAAGGACTTGACTTCCTTGACCAAGCCTTTCCTGAACCTCCTCGCCTTCGCTGCCTCGCTAAGGCCCTCCACGAATCTGCTCAACCGGCAAAACTCACCGGCGTACTCCTCTACGGTCTGGTTCCCCTGAACCAGGTTCTCGAACTGTGTCTCCAAGGCGCCGACTGCCTGATCTGGGAAAAACTTCCCCTTGAAGAGCTCCTTGAAAGCTCCCCATGCCTGCCCTGGAGTACCTACTCTCGGATCCGTCTGATACCAGGTACGGGCAAGATCCCGCATCTGGCTAGCTGCTGCCTCCACCTGGAGTCCGGCTGGTATCTCCGCCAATCGAAAGATCTCCTCGATGTGCTCTATCCAGTCATCCGTAAAAAGAATCCCCTCAGTACCCAAGAAGTCCCTGGGGTTCATCTTCTTGAACTCCTGGATGCCAGGAATCCTCTGCTGTCGCGGCGGTCCTGCTCCTCCCTGCGGCTGGGCTGCCAACCTCTCTATCGTCGCTGTAGCCAGCTGATGGACATCATCAATGCCTCTGGTAAATGCCGTCGTCTGTCGCTGCTGCAGGGTCTGCTGCGACTCTAGGAACTGCTAGAAATATGTAAACATCTGTGCAGCATCCACAAATCCAGATGGCATCTGCTGCTGGTACTCCTGCTGGTACTGCTGGTGCTGCTGGTGCTGCTGGAACTGAGGCTGACGAAACTGCGGGGGAGGCATGTCTGGGGTAGCTGGGATGGTCCCCCGAATAAGTAGAGGTGCACCCCCAAACGTGGCAGAAGCTCCCACATGAGCTGGAGTAAGGGGAGCTGCAGTCCCCGGGTCCTGGTGAGCTGGACGAGAGGTGGCAGACCTCTCAGTGGTATCACCTGGACCGAGACGCTGCGATCGTGTCTCCACCATCCTGAAGACAGATCAATAAGGAAGTCAATAACGGTACAAGGATGATTGTATCAAAGGACAATATGAAATAGATTATATAGATTTGAACAAAAGTCAGTAGATTCAAATCCATGGAAATTTTCCTATTTGTGATTGAGCATCCACTCTCTCTAAGCCTATTCCTTAAATCCTATCACAGGCTGTAGTGATACTCTAGTTCGAATACCACTACATAAACTCGAGACCTGCATGGGCCACCACTAAAAACGTGTCACGACCCGCACCCTAGAGTAAGGGCACGAGAAGTGGGTACGTCCAGCCTACGCCGCAGTGTCGGCGGTAGAACGCTGTCCTAGGTAAATCATCTAACAGTATAAAGGTACCTGTACAGTTCATACTCTCCGAATGGAGGTGACAAACAGAAACAATCTCAATCACATCTAGGTAGAGAAATGGAAGATAGATAGATAGACAGATGGTAACTCAAAGAGAACAGTACAATAGATGAAATAAGCCCAAGTGTCTAGTATAACATAACATCAGAATGTCAACTCATAATACAATAAGTCTAAGAGTCTATACATAACTCAACATCTCAAAATACAACTTAGATGTGAGACAAAATGATAATATAGAAAGACTGCCTAGACTAACTGGTCTAGACTACTGGAACAACATCCTCAGCTGCAGGTGGATCCTGCTGAGGGTCCACAACATAAGTGTCATCTAGTCCTGCTCCATAATAGGTAGACACCAGGGCCTCATCCTCATCCTCTGTAATATTTTCAACAGGTCCAATCAGGACGGGAACGAGCACAATACATCTCACGCAGTGCATAGTATGATAGGAGATATAAAGCATGCAATAGAGTAAAATACAGGAACTGCTGAAGGAAGATACATGTAGCAAAAGAGATAACTGTAAAGAAATATCTACTGTATATAGAGAACTAGCAGTGTCTAGTGAGTCAGAGTAAAATATAGACATGTGAAATGGCATAGGAGATTCATGATTACAGCTAGAAGTGATTCATGACTACAGCTACTGGGGTAATATCCACATGACTATTTCCACTCCCCCATCCCCAATCAATACACAAGGATCCGTTCAAGTTATGTTAAGATTCGTGATAAGCCCATAAATGGGAGATTCATGAGAGGCTCTGCGATTCATGAGAGTACATGAGTCACAAGCGATTCGTGAATCTATGAAAGCATAGAGATACGTGATGATAGTGAAAAGCACAACATGCTGTATCTGATGCTCCCGAAGGGGATAACATCTCATGAAAAGATCCATATAGTACCAATCCGTGATAACAATCGTGTCAGCATCAAGTAAAGTAATCTAGAGTAAGAATATAAATCCTGGCAAATATGAAACGGTCAGAGAATGTACTCGCCTGATAACTGAATGTCTGAAGAAGATATACTGTCTGAGGAGAGGTGTATGGCTCCTAATCAGAGCAATACAAGTCACAATGTATCCACAATGGTAAAAATAAAGTGTACAATGCATACTACATAATTCTAGGTCAATCTGGTCAAAAGTCAACTCTGGGTCAACTCTAATAGTCAAACTAGGTCACAGGAAGTCATACTAAGTCAAATAGAGTCTAACAAGGTCAAACAAGTCAAGGTTAGTCAAATCTAGGTTAAAGTCAACTCTTGGTCAACATTCTAATCAAACTAGCCAAATACTAGTCAACATGATGAATCTGGGTCAAGTCTAGGTCAAACTTAGACCAACTAAGGTATTGGTCAAACAAAGACCAGTCAGTAAGGTAATTAGGTCAGACAAAGACCAGTCAATAAGGTAATTAGGTCAGACTAGTTGAACTAGTCATTTTAGGTTAGTCCTAGTCAAATCTAGGTCAATTAGGTCAACCTTGACCTAAGGTTGACTTTGGTCAACCCTTAGTCAACAAGGGTCAACAAGTTGGATTTTAGGCTTTTAGGTCAAATTGAGTTAGCCCCCAAGCCATAGGCTAGTAGCCTAGGCCATAGGCTATTCTTAGGGTTCCATAGGCTAGTGATTATAGGTTTCTATATAAACCTAGACTTAGCAAGTCACAATATATACATATATCTATATATATCAATATAGGCCTAACTATATACAATACCAAAACCCACATATATATATATAATGACACTATATATCTAATACCAAATGTATATATATCATATATATATACATATATATATATACAAAACTTATGTATATATACACATTCCTCATAACTCATAGGCCTATAGCCTATGTTATACCCACCTACCCTAGATATCTATATATATATCAATATATATAATTCTAAACAATTATATATATATCATTCATATATATACAAAATATATATATATATATATATATATATATATTACATATATAGAGAGAGAGACATAGAGTGAGTGAGAGAGTGAAAGAGAGAGAGACAGTGAGAGAGAGAGAGACATAGAGTGAGTGAGAGAGTGAAAGAGAGAGAGAGTGAGACATAGAGTGAGTGAGAGAGTGAAAGAGAGAGAGACAGTGAGAGAGGGCTGGACAGTAGGGGAATGGGGGTTCCTGATTTCTGGAACCAAAGTCCAGCCCCCAAATTTCACCCACACACAATTCATATATACATATATGTATATATATACATAACTATACGTACACACAACCAATTAGCCCCAAATTTCACCCACACTCACACATACATATATACTACATATATATACACTGAAAATACACATGTACAAGCATTAATCATACTAAAATTAGATTTGAAATTCGTTTTGGAAATCTGGAAACAATTCCAAAAACTGGAAAACTGGACTGTGTATTCGAAAACAGGATAAACCTAAATTCTCATACAAAACCGAGCTAAGGCTCGATACAAAAGGTTGGTAACACTAGCCCCACACATATACTAGTGTCCTAGGTGCCTGACACAGAGTATAGATACGACACGACGTGCCCAACTCACTGGAAACCCAATCGGGTAAATCCTATATACACAGACACCTACTGTGTCGTGCACACGTTCCAGGAACTCGTGGACACACCACGAGACACGATACGTCTCGTGGTCGTGCACACGTGTAGCCCACACGTAGGGCTACACATTCCACACCCTGACACGTGTCCACGACACGCGTGGACACAGAACAAACACCGTATCAGTCGTGAAAACACGACTGATACACGCGTGTTACGACTGCATCGTGCACGCAGTTGCACGCGTCGTACACGCGACACAGGACACGAAGCACCACGTGCTCGTGTCCACGTGTACGCCACGTATAGGGCTTTGTGCTCGTGTCAGTACGAAGTGTCCACGTGTCGTGTAGAGTGGACACGACACGCTCAAAGTCGAGTGTCTGTGTGTGTACACTGTGCACTGAACGACCCTTGCAAGGACGATTCCGTGTCCGACACGACACGAGGTCATCCCAAACTTTGGGGATGACCTGTCAGTCAGTGCCCCGTGCTTTATGCCAATTTTGGCGTATCCATGTGGCGTGTCCAGTGAGTTATTAGTGTCGGGTAGCAGGACACAAAATGTGACAGTGTGCAGTGTCCTGGCAGTGTGTCCAAGTTGATTTTCGACACGAAAATGACACCGTGTCGTGTTCAGTCAAGTGGGGTTGTGACCTAGGTGTCTAGGGCTACCCCAAAACATATTTTGTTTCACATAATAACAAGGTTTAATCCTAAGTGGCATTTCATCAAACATAGGTTCCTAGTTTAGGATACGTGTCCGATACGGACACCAAACCAACTCAAACTTCCACCAAATTTTACCCACAGTACCCTAGTACCTAGATGCATGCTAATATGAAGAGAAAACACAATTTTAACAAGGTTTATGGGCATTTACCTATTTGTGCAAAAATCCTTGAAAACACCCAAGTAGGGGGGGTGTTCTTCCTCTTGGTGATGCCCAAAAGCTCCCAAATTCCTTGATAGCAGGCCCTAACTAGTACCCTCTAGTGTAGGGGAGTCCAATGCAAGAAACTAGAGGTGATTTGGATCAAAATTGATCAAGTTATGGCCTTGTGTAGGAAAGGGGAATTTTCTAGGTTTTAATTCATGTAAATTGTTCATGAATTAATTCAAGGGGTTAATATAGGATGGTGGGCTGCCAAGGGGGGGGTCCTTGGCTGCCATGGCAAGGGGGGTGTCCTAGGCTTGCTTCTAGGTTAAGGCAAGGACTTTGGTAAAGGGTTTAAGATATTTTGCATAAATCAAGCAAAATATCATATGATAAATATCTAGATATTTATCTCACTTTAACCTATGATTAATATCTATCCTCTTAGTCATTCTAGGTTAGTAACTAACCTCTAGATTAGGTTAAACTAGGTTAGGGGCTCTCATGACACTTAACAATAATTAAACAATAATAAAAACACATAAACCCAATTAATTCCAAACAAATCCTAGAAAATTACCAAAATACCCCTTAAGCTAAAAATCACTAATTTGGTGTTCTAAGCCTATGGCTAGGCTCTCATGGTCATGGCAACTTCTGGGTTAGAGAAAACTAGGGTTTACACTAAGTTACACTAACAAAATCACAAAGTCATATGTCATGACTTAGCATGACTTGAAGATAGTTCAAATCACACTAATAATCATCAAAAATCATACCATGACTAAAATATCACTAATAAATAATAAAAATAATAAATTTTCAAAAATTCCCAATTTCAGAAAACAGGGTGTTACACAAAGTGTGCCAACAAAATGCCACATTGTGCCTCATGTGCCCAAGTCCAAGTCTGAGTCCGAGTTGCTAAGCCCCTTTGGTGCTTAGCCCCAATAGAATGAAATTGAGCTTGGCCAACAAGCATGAATGCTTTTAATAGATGTCTTATCCTTACCTCCATGTAAAAACACCCACATGGTCCCATCCTTAGGGTCACCACCCCATGTGCATCTCTCTACTCCTTAAGAGGGGTTATATTGAGATAGCCATGAGTTTTTCTAGCCAATGTGGGACTAAAATTACATGGCTTGTTGAGAGCATGCTCTCTAGAGTTCAAGGAAAGGAGAAACTCCAACAATCCTCCACATATCTCAATATATGTATAAGGTTAAGAGTTCCCCATAGTAACTGTCCATTCTGCATTAGGATAGATGTCACTGACAACTTGAATCTTCCCGCATGGGTTTGAACAACAGTATGATATAAGAATGGACTACGCCATTAATTCTGTACCATAGCTGCAATTCTTTCCACTCACAAAATGTAGTTACCTGTGATTCTGGCTGCACTTAAAGGCCCTGTGCCAGCTTGGTTTCAGTGTATAATTTTGGACGTCTACAAGTTTATCCTCAAAAGACGGCCTGATATCTCTGTCCATACACTATAGGTGAGTTCTTTATTAAAGAGACATGGCATGAAGCCTTGCGCTTCCCTTGCGGTGCTACGTCGCTATGACATGGCCAGCCGAGGCATTACCCCTACTGGAAACCTTATCATAGTGTCATACTACTGTAGCATGAGTTCACAGCCTCTTTGTAGTGCCATACTACTCATCATGAAGCCTTAAGCTCCCTTGCGGTATTACGCCGCACCGACATGGCTTGCAAAGTCGAGACTTTTCCCCTATCCGGGTACCTCATCGTGGTATCGTGCTACTGTAACATGAGGAACACCTCCCCTTTGTAGTGCTGACTATCCCTCTTTAATTTTATCATACAGCATTAGGCTACCTGTCTATTTGCGGTGCAATACCGCTGTGACTTGGCTCGTAAAGCCGAGGCATTATCCCTAACCGGGAACCTCATGGTGGAGTTACCCCACTGTAGCATAAAGTTACACTCCTTGTAGTGATGCGCTACCGTGTTTCTTGTAAAGCACATCAGGATGCACTCTGCCTGAGAACTCATTAAGGCGTTTAAGCCATCCTCATCGCAGAATCCATTTTTTACAGAAAATACATAGTAGACAACAGTGGTTATGGGTCCGTAACCCTTTCATGTTCTCCGGAACAAGTAACTACTGTTATCTGATAGTTTTCCAGTCAGTGATCCTTCCTTGAACCAAAAGTTAGATGTCTAGTAGATTTCTCTTTGAACTAATAACATAAAACTTTATAGTAGGATTACAAAGACACTATCAAAATGCCTTCAAACCCATCTTCCCTGTTTTATCTTCGACAAGCTGGCGCTTGATGCCCTTCGTGAACGGATCTGCCAGGTTCTCCTGACTTCGAACATCGATCACTGCAATGACACCTCTCTTGATGAGATCGTTCACTGTCCTGTGCTTTAATTGTACAGTTATCTTCTTCCCGTTGAAAAGATCATTTGATGCCACTACCTCAGTCGCCTGGTTGTCACAGTATATTAGAATTGCCATTATTTGCGTCCCAACCACTAGAAGATCATACATGAGCCCCTGAAGACATTCTACTTTCTCTGCTGCGGTATCAAGTGCAGAGAACTCAGATTCCATGGATGATCGCGAGAGCATATTTTGTTTTTTTCGACTTCCACGATATAGCAGCTACATCCATTGTGAAAATGAATCCACATATGGACCTCTTGCTCTCCAATTCTGAGCACCAACTGGCATCACTAAAGCCTTCTACTACCTGCAGCTCTCTACTGAAGTATAGTACATATGTCTGAGTCTTCTTGAGATATCTCATAACACGCTTCACAGCTTTCCAGTGCTCAACGTCTGGATTGCTAGTGAATCGACTCAGCATTCCTACGGTGAAAGCTATGTCAGGCCTAGTGGCAATAATAGCGTACATAAACTCCCAATGACGCTAGCATACTCTAATTATCTGACACTTTCCTTCGAGTTCAGCTCCAGCTTCTGGTCACTTCGGTACGGCGTATCAATTATAGGAAGATCATGATACCCATATCGAGTGAGCTTCTTCTCAATGTAATGAGACTGTGACAGTGCCAATCCAGTGTCTGTCCGGATGATCTTGAGTCCCAAGATAACATCAGTATCCTCCAAGTCCTTCATACTGAACTTTGTCGAGAGAAACTTCTTTGTCTCCGTGACACAGCTTATATCCGTACCTAGAATTAGCATGTCGTCCACGTATAGACAAACGATGACTCCTCTTCCATTAGCAAATTTCGTATAGACACACTTGTCTATTTCGCTGACCCTGTAGCCATTTGACCTTATGACTTTTTTAAACTTCTCATGCCATATTTTAGGAGCTTACTTTAAACCATAAAAAGATTTCACCAACTTACAGACTTTGTTTTCAAGACCTCTGACTACAAATCCTTCTGGCTGTTGCATATAAATCTCTTCGGTCAACTCGCCATTCAGGAATACCGTTTCCACATCCATTTAATGTATTACCAGCTTTTATATTGCTGCAAGAGCAATTAACAATCTGATGGTTGTCATTCGGGCTACTGGAGCATACGTGTCAAAGTAGTCAATCCCCTGCTTCTGAGAAAATCCCTTGGCCACTAGCCTGGCCTTGAACTTGTCAATGGTTCCGTCAGCTTTCATCTTTTTTCTTGAAGATCCACTTGCATCCGATGGGTTTTGCTCCTTCGGGTAAATCAACCAACACCCAAGTATTATTGGAGGTGATTGAGTCAATTTTATTGTCTATCACCTCCTTCCAAAAGACAGTATCTCTGGTCTTCATCGCCTCATCATATGTAAGCAGATCTGCTTCCACATGATAGGTGACGAAGTCATTTCCGAAGTTCTTCGGCCTCCTTGCTCGCTTCGTTGACGGCTCAGTGAGTTATGGTTCAATTATTATCTCCTTACCAACAACTTCATCTTGGACTACTAGCTCATTTGAGATCTCAGTCTCCTTTGCACCTTAATCATTCTCCAGAATGTCTGTGAGAATAATATTTTTTTGCCTTACAAACTTCTCTTCAATGTATTCAATATCGTGAGATTTGATGATATGATTTGACTCAATATCAAGAAATCTCCGAGCATCACTCTTCTCGGCATACCCCAAGAAGGTCATCTTGATAGTCCTTGTCCCCAGCTTCTGAATCTTCAGATCTGGGAGCTTCACATAAACCAGATACCTCCACACTCGAATGACATACAAGTTAGGTCTGACTTTGAACCAGAGTTCATGAGGAGTTATATTCGAAGTTGCATATGGCACTATTCAGAATAAAAGTAGCTGTCAATGCAGCTTCTCCCCAGTAGCATTTCGGAAGACCCGTAGTTAGCATCATTGAGTTGATCATTTCTATCAACGTTCAGTTCTTTCCCTCTGCTACTCCGTTAGATTGAGGAGAATACGGAACAGTAGTCTCGTTGATGATTCCATGTTCTTTGCAGAATGATGCATATTCATGAGACCGATATTCTCCGTCTCGATTACTTTTTAGCCTCTTGAGTTGTTGTCTAGTTTGTCGTTCAGCCTTGGCCCTGAACTCCTTGAACTTTTCGAATGGTTGTCTTTAGATTTGCGCAAGTAGATGAATGCGTACTCAGAGAAGTCATCGATGAAGGTTATAAAATACTTCATCCCGGCCTTTGTAGAGAATTGCTTGAAGTCACAGATAATCGGAGTGCACCAACTCCAGAAGATCTATGCTTCGGTTGACCCGATGAAAGGATTTTCCAGTGATCTTCATCTGAGCACATACTTCACACTTCTCTACCTTATCCCCACATTTGGAGATAAGTCCTAGACTAGACATTTTGTGTATTCTTTTACAATAAACATGTCCTAGCCTATTATGCCACAACTCAAGAGAATAATCAGAAAGAGTGACTACATTTATTTTATTTTACTGGTTTACAAGCTGAATTTTAAACATTCTTTCGATTTGAAAAGCCTTTCCGAAGTATGTTTCCTTTTTGGATATCACCATCTAGCCATCATTGATGTCTATTCTCAAGCACGCGTTGCTAAGCAGGCTCCCAGATATCAGGTTCTTGCCAATCACCGGAACATGCTTTACACCTTGAAGTGTTAGAGTGTTCCCGGAAGTGAGTTTCAGCTCCACAGTCCTGATCCCCAGAACTTCAGCTTGGGCCTGATTCACCATGATAACTTTCTCAGAAGTTGGTTGTTACGTGACGAACCATTCCTTGCCAGAAAAAATATGACACGTCGTACCGGTGTCTATCCACCAGTCAGAGTCAGCCCCCACAGCTGTGACCTGAGCGATCATAGCAACAATGTTAGAAACCTTACTAGGCTCACCTTGCTCTGATTGTTTGGGCTTGAATTTATATTCACTCTTGTAGTGGCCCTTTTTGCCACAGTTGAAGCAAGTCATGTGGGACTTGGACATCTGTTGCTTGAACGAATGACCCTTCACAATCAGATTAGTAGAGTCCTTTTTTTCGTAATGAGAAGCCGCCTGCTTCCCCTTGAACTCTCTTGTCTGCACCAAGTTGGCCTTAGCCAGTTGTTTGGACAGAGAGTCCATCTTTTGTTGAGATCGCATCTCGTCCTCAACGTGGATCTCTTATAAGAGATCTTCCAAGCTAATGTCCAGCTTCTTCCGATGCATTCTTGCTTAGAAATTACTCTATCTAGCAGGATGTTTCGAGACAATCCCTCCAACGACAAACTTGTCGACGAGGGACATTATCTCGTTATCTAGCTTCTGGCACAACTTCAAGAATTCATTCACCTGAGGTAGCATTGACTTCTCGTCTTCGAAGAGCCACTTATGGTACTTCTCGACGATAAAGATTTTGGATCTGTTCTCGTCGTCTTCATAAAGCTTTCCCAATGACTCCCAGATTTCTTTGGCCTTTAGCTTATTGGAATATGACTCTGCCAGAGAATCTTCCATAGAATTGAGAATCAGTAGTTTGTATATGTTGTTTTCTCTCTTCTATTTGCTCTGCTTGACGTGTGCAGCAGCAATAGCATCTGCAGTACCACCTTCTAGAATCGTCGGTTCATTTTCAAACAATACATAGTCGACGTCTACGAGTTGAAGATTAAGGGTGATCTTACTCTTCCAGATCTGAAAGTGTTCTCCGTTGAATTTCTCCAACTTATTAATGCTGGTATCGATTAGAGAGGCATGAAAGTTTTCTATTTTATGATCTAGCTTCGAGATTGTTAATCCCTGGGCGTGATATTAGAGGAAAACTCTTGTGAGATGATTGCAGCACTTCAAGAAAGGTGCAAAAACAGAAATCCTAGGAGGATTCTGTGAACAAAAAATCTAAGAAGATTTTCGTGATACCGACAAACAAAAAAATCTATGTAACGCCCAAGTTCCAAAATACTTAGGACCAAGTACGTAGACATGCCAGCTGCATACATACGAAGCATACTCCAATATACAAAAATCTCGTATGTATACATAAGCTGTAAAATGCAGTAACCATGAAACTAATCTCATCCACAAACCAATATATCATAAAATCAACTTATAAATGTCATTTGTACAAAACGTTGGACGGAGACAAATCCACTACTAACAAAAAGAGAGAATACATATCAACGATAGAAGAGTCGAACGAAGCAAAAGACGATCCAAATGCTAGCATCGCGAAGGTACATTGTAAACTATGTCCTTGGCTAGAGCACCTGCAAAAATTACAAACACACCTAGAGAAATCACCAGGCCCTCAGAGGACATAACAAAATACAGGATGAACATGCTAATATGAACTGTCAGAATAATAAAATAATATACAAAAGACTTTCCTGGACACAAATATGCAAAAGGATTTCTAACCGTCTATTGTGCAATTTAGAGGACAACTTTCATGCGCATGGGTAGAATTTATGCTATAAGTACGTAACTGGCATCCAGTCATCCGTATCCGGCTGTAACGTCTAAAATGTCAGAGGGTAACTGCAAATATATCACGTCATAGTTCCTTTCGAAAACTATGGTTTACCTGTTTGGCTTTCCATACGTACTAGTGACTGCTTGAGTCTCTATACCCTAGTCATAGCAGTCACGATCTATTCGTCACACGACTTCTTACATAGAGATGGCCAAGTCAATATACAAGCCGTGCCCCAAGCAAACTGTATCAAACCGTGTAGTGTGTGTGCCATGGCCAAAGGAGATATAAGGATATCCCACAATAAGAAGGTAGTCCGCTAAAACTAAGTTAACATACATAAAATAAAGTAACAACTAGTAGAGTCGCTTGCACCCAAGTATGGCCTGGACGTGCAGTTTATAAACTAACAATTATGAAACAAAGTAAATATTGCAGACAATAAATAATATAACAGTTAATTAGCAAGGTATACTTGCCTGGTAGGGTCGTCTGGTGTGGTATGATGATCATGATAGTACGAAATTTGTCATTGTTACAAATACCCAAGATGGCATTCCATGATTGCACGGACAGTTCCATCAAGTCAAGGACGGTTATATTAGCTAGGATGGATAGAAAGAAGTACATGATTGGATATAGGTATGGAAAGGGGATTTTTCATGGATAGAAGGGTAAGCAAGGAAAAATCATATAATAATATATACAAATTTAGAAAATATTTAAAGTCATAAAAATCTTTTTCTGGTTAAAATACTAAGTACAAAATAGGGTTTTGCTAGGTAAACTATATTTGTTAGTAAAAATATTTTAAATATTTATTTGAAATATATAGAAAATAATTCTACAAAGTAGACTTTCCTTAATCAAAATATTTTATACATAAAATCTAAAAAAACTAAACACCAATTTTTATCAAAAATGCTTTGTAATATGCATATGATATAAAATAATTTTAAGGGTATAGTTCTCACAAATATTAAATGTTGGTACTTTTATATGTCTACAAATTTAGAGTATACTAATAAAATAACTATGAAAGAAATATTATAAGGCTACCACTAATATATATGTATATTGTCCTGAGACCATATCTTTTTGTAATAATAATCACAATAAAATTTATAAAATAACAAAAATAAAAGAACATCAGCACTCTGTTGCTCTCCCCTAATAATAGTAATAATAGTAATGATAAAATAAAACAAAAACTAACAAAACAACAACTAATGACAACAGCAGCAATAAAACAATAAAAATATTTTACTAATTAATTAAAAGGTACAAAATGTACCAACGCAGCACTTGTGCTGCTGCTGCTCTTTGCTTCATGTGGGAAGCTAAACTATATTTATTTCTTGAGAAAGAGAGAGAGAAAGGTGAATTTAGAAGAAAGTATGGAGAAAGCGAGAAGAAAAGAGAGAAGAGGAAGAGAAAGATCGGGAACATAGAGAGCTGGAAGAAGGAAGAAAGAGGGAAACGAGCGGAGATGGGAGCGGGGAAGAGCTTATGGTGCGGCTCAACCAAGAAGGATTTGTTGGCGCCGTGCGGTACACGGCCACGATGGATTGATGCCGGGGTCTTCGCGTCGTGCGACCGACGGACGCGACGGAAAGTTTTCAGTGGTGGGGTGTCACGACGACGGGCTTCAGATGGGGAGGCTGGGAAGGCGCGGGGGAAAGGTCGTCGTGTGCACCGCAGCGGATCACCGACGATGCCGAGGTAAGGGTGGTAGTGGTGTTTGTTTGTTTATTTTTGGAGAAATTTTGGGTTTTCCGGCTGGTGGCCGTTTTTTGGTGGTGGTAGTAGGCCGGCCTGCGGTGATGGTTTGGGTGTGCGATTCTGGTGCAGGTGGGTGGCTCCGACGGGGAGTGTTGGGTCTGTGTTGGCGACGGCCGGTGATGTCGGGAAAAGTGGATGGGATGGTGGTGTGGAGTTTTGGGTGCGCTGACATTGGTGGTGACGGAGTGGTGGCCGTATAGGATCTAGACCCTTCTAGATGTCTCATGATCTTTTTTGATGTACTAGAAGCTTCCTTTATTCTTATCTGGTTAGAATAATCCCTGGAATATATCGATTCCAAAAGTTTTCATACAAGTCCTATGGGCACTATAAATAAGGAAGATGCCTCATTTGTTCACCACTAAAACTTGTAAGCATTCTCCAAATAATAGAAGAATCCTTTACGAGTCCAATTTTGTTCCACTCTCCTTAATTGTCTTAGCATTCTATCTAAGCGGCTTCGGAAAGGCTTGCACAAGTCTTTGAGAAAGAAGATAGTGTGCCACTTGTGAAGAAGTGTAGCCTAAAACACTAAGTTCGTGACAAGCTGCTTGCTAGGCTACTTGGAGGAACTATAATGAATGTTGCTTTACAAATCATATACACAAATTACCAAGCAGATATTATGCAAAGGTTCGACTTTGGGAGGATATCAACCTTGATTTTCCCCATGGCGAGTGTGCGCGAAAGATTGCGTGTGTAAAGGTCTAATTGCACGAAGTTATGGACTAGTTTACAAAAGGGTCGATACGGGATATCTCAACGGACATGCCTCGATTTCGTCATACACACATAACGAAATCGAGTTCAGTCAAATCCCACACGTCGACAATATTCATACGCATCTTTTGATACACATGGGTTACGACCACGTCACCCAGTTTGTCGGGACGAACGGCGTATCGAAAAATTATTAAATTTTATAGTTTTATAAAACTGTATTTTGCCTAAACATTGAAACTGATTTAACAACAATTTTATCAATAAAAGATAAAACTAAAAGTGGGATTTCCATCTCGTATAGGTTGTCTATAATTCTCTTCAATTAGATTTCTAAAACTGGCGATGGATTGGCAATGTGGCGCCTTCCAAAATAGAGGTTTGAATTCCTACAACTGTCCTGTTTTAGACAATTTTTTGTTGATTTCTCATTCGATTTATTGTCGAATTGAATCCGGTCCTATGCGAACTAATTGACAGGATTTTAGGTGTATATGTTGTGATCGTACCTGAGCGACCGGTTCGAGGAACGTTCAAGCAGGGATGTGGAACACGCGTTGCGAATTTGGGGTTTGGCTCTGTGTTGCCTGCTACGGGCGGCTGTTGTTGGCCATCGTCACGTGGTCCACGGCGGCGCGCGACATCGTGCAGGCAGCCAGGCAGATTCACAAGGTCGTGGTCGTCGAGGCGGCGTCGAATTTTTGTCGCTGGATCTGAAAGATTTTGTCAAGGAAGGTTTCAAAGAATTGGGTTTCAACGAGTGCGTTCCTATATATTCGATTGAAAGTTTTGATTTAAACTCGAGATTCCAATCCCTTTCGGATCATGGCGGCAGAGATTTGAATTTGATTCAAATCTGGATGGGATTAACATTTAAATGACGATTTAAAAGAAAAATCTCGAAAAAATTCCCATGGGGTTTCTATCGGTTGGTAAGGGGGTGTTCATCTCACGAGATGACCCACACCTCGGGCGATTTTGAAGGTTGATTTTTTTTTTCTTCCTTTTTTTCCTTATAAATATATATGGGTATTTATATATACAAAAATCCCAAAAAATATTCTAAATACCATAAATACATTCAAGTTACTTAATTAGGTATTATGTACAAATTTTTATCGAATATAGCAAGTTTCTTGCTACTTGTGCTATTAATAAAAAAGAAATATCAATAACTAATTACATATATATATATATATTATATATATATATATATTTTTTTTTTATAAAAAAAATATATATTTTATATATATATATAAAATATATATATATATATATATATATATATCACTAAAAAATATATATATATATATATATATATATATATATATATATATATATATATATATATATATATATATATATATATCACTAAAATACAAATAGAAATCTTAAAAATTCCAAAAATATTTCTATAATATTTGAATAACTATTTTGTACCCTTTATCTATTATGACAATAACATAACTATTAAATAACTATTAAATCAAATACAAAGATATTAACAATCTATACATTGTAATTCAAAATAAATATAATAATATAAATTAAAATAAATCTTAATATTTGGGGGGTTTACATACATGATGATGCTAGCTGAGACAGATATCAATGTTCCATTGACTGTGAATTGTCTTATGGGGGATCTAGGCTATTATTTCTTATTTAGTTTTTTATTTTGTTATCGGATTTGTCTCCGATACATTCTTGATATGTGTGATCATTTGTAGATTCTAGTTAATTTATAGTTACCGCTATCTTCTTGTTCAAATCTTCCTTAGACATACGTGATTTGAGTATATGTGTTATTGTGGATCAGATAGTTCTTGGAGATATTATTTATTCTTGACAGTGTTCTACCGTCGATACTGAGACGTAGGCTGGGCATGACCCGTATACTCGTGCTCGAATATCTGGGTGCAGATCGTGACAAGTACCCTTCACTGTTTGTCTAATTCAAGGTCAGACCCTTGTTCTTAACACTACCAAAATACAGTAAATTAGTGACGAAACATTAGCGACGGATATTGCCCGTCAGCGATAGCGACGGCTTTGTGGCAACTAGCCGACGGAGTACCGACGACAAGCCGTTACATTTTTTATTTTATTTTTAGGGGGAGAAAAGGTCGTTCATCCGTCGCTAGGGCGTCGGAGATATAGCGACGGATATTCAGCCGTCGCTATGCAGTCGATTATTTGGCGGAAATTATGGGGAGAATTGGCGGGACAACTCTTCGACTACGTAGCGACGGATATTCCGTCGGCAAGCATAAAAAAGAGCGACTAACATCCGTCGCCAGTCCGTCGCTAACTATACGTTCCAGACTTAAATTGAAACGACGGGGGAAACTTTTTATATTCTCCCCAAATTCACTCACTCTCCTCTCTCCTCTCTCTCTCTCTTTCTCTCTCTTTCGCGGCTTCGGTGATCGGCGTCGGCGTCCTCTCCTCTCTCTCCCGAAGGTAATCCCCCTCTCTCTCTCTCTCTCTCTCTCTCTCTCTCTCGCGGTGTCGTAGGGGTAGCGGGGGCGACGGGCTTGGGACGGGGGCGTCGGGGGCTGGGCGGCGGTGGACGGGAGGTTGTGGGTGGCGGGGCTGCGGGGGGCGACGGGCTTGGGGCGGGGGCGTCGGTGGTTGGGCGGCGGGCTTGGGGCGGGGGCGTCGGGGGCTGGGCGGCGGGCTTGGGGCAGGGGCGTCGGGGGCTGGACGGCGGGCTTTGGACGGCGGGCTTTGGTCGTGGGCGGCAAAGGGCTTTGCTTCTCAAATTCATCTGAGTTTATATATTGGCTAAATAATGTGTTATCCATATTGGGTGTTATCCATTAGTTTGGTGGTGTTTGGATTAGTAAATGTGAATATGGAGTTTGGGTTCATGGTGTATATGTTCACTGTGTCAAGGACAGTGCGAGTTCTTCATCTGCCTTCTTTGTTAAGAATATCCTTGGGACATTCGCTTAACCAAAGTCACTGAATAAGTAAAGTTTTTCCTGGAAAATCAGTTGTGTTCTTCTATATAGATGTATATATCTATACATCTAACTGTGATGTACATATATGTATGTGTGCTTTAGAGAGTGAGGAATGAAGGCAGCCTACCATGCCTATTAGCATGCAGGACGGCTTGGGGTGTAATGTGTGAGTGTAGGCATGGTAGGAAATATAGGTAATGCTAGTGTAACTAGACTAAGGTAGTGCTTGCTAGATAGTAAGGACACTCTAGTATCCTAACCAAGTTAATTTTAGCCTAGATATTTAGGATATAGCTCCCATATCCTAGAAGTGGACTCTTGCAATTTAGAAATAGATAGATTGACTCAGTTTGATTAATTGACCTATAATGACTCTAAAACTTGATTTGCTGCTGCAAGCATACAATACCACAAAAATATTTACTGACTCGTCAAGTTGAACCGTGTATAACATGCTCGACGCTTAAGAGGAATCATTTCGACTTAGTGGACTATCGAAGAATCGGTATCGGACTATCGGTATCGGTATCGGTATCGAACTATCGGACTATCGGTATCGGTATCGAACTATCGGTATCGCTAGCGGACTATCAGACTATCGGTATCGAACTATCGGTATCGCACTATCGGTATCGGTATCACACTATCGGTATCGGACTATCAGTATCGGTATCACACTATCGGTATCGGTATCGAACTATCGGTATCGGTATCGAACTATCAGTATCGAACTATTAGTAACAACTGTACTTAGATTTTTCTCTTTTCGAGCTAGAATACCAGCGGATCCACCAGTTACATGATTATATATGAATTCTGTTTAGTTTGTCTTACTATACAGATTTTTACATCCAATTTGTGATGGATCGTTATTTCGTTGATCGTACATGGACTTACAAACGACAACACGAGAGCAGAATAGGTGTGAGTGACGATTTTCAGGCAGGCGTGGAAGTGTTTCTTAAGTATGCCATGAGCAAAGCTCAGTTTATGGACGGTAACAAAATCAAGTGTCCATGTCATAATTGTCGTAATAGACGTTACGAAGAAATGGTGAGTGTAAGAGATCATTTGACCCGTAAGGGTTTCGTACGTGATTACGGCCTGTGGTCATCGTAAGGTGAACTATATGCGGAAAGACAGGTTACGAATGCTGCTACTTATGCTTTTGATGATAATGCTGCAGCGGATTTTTTCGACGATAACGACGAATGCATTGTTGAATATGGAGACGTGCAGAACCTTGCACGAGATATGGTGTACGACGCGGCAGGGCCTAATTTTGATCCGGAAGATCCTAATCCCGAGGCGAAGGAGTTCTATGATATGTTTCATGATGCTGAAACTTCTTTATATCCTGGTTGTGAGCCACATTCTGTACTGTCAGTGACGATGCGGTTGTTGAACATAAAGTCCGATTTTAACTTGCCACAAACTTGCTATGATCGGATTACACAACTAATGAAAGAGGTATTACCGAAGGAATCAAAAGAGCTTCCAAAAAACTTTTACAAGTCGAAGATGATGGTCCGACCACTGGGACTGGGGTACGACAAGATAGATTGTTGTCGCAACGAATGCATATTGTACTACAAGGAGAACGAGGATATAGAAAGTTGCAGCTTCTGTAAAGCGGATGTTAAAAGCCAGTTAGGGGAAAAGGAAAGTCAACTAGAAAACGACGTCCTTACAAGTATATGCATTACTTGTCGATCACGAAGCGCTTGCAGAGGATGTATATGTCTCAGAATACAGCAGAACACATGACGTGGCACAACAAAGAACGCACAAAGGACGATGGAGAATTGTCACATCCTTCGGATGGAGAGGCGTGGAAATATTTCAATTTTTGCCATCCAGATTTTGCTGCAGAGCCTAGAAATGTACGCATGGGGCTATGTTCTGATGGCTTCGCCCCTTTCGGACAGTCGGGATCTCAATACTCCTGCTGGCCGGTCATTCTGACCCCTTACAATCTGCCACCATGGATGTATATGAAGACTCCTTATTGTTCTTGACAGCTATCATACCGGGTCCCAAAAATCCGACGAAGAATATCGATATATATTTACAGCCGTTGGTGGATGAGCTGAAATAGCTGTGGGAGATCGGTGTCACGACCTATGATATTTCCAGAAAATAGAACTTTCAGATGAGAGCTTCACTGATGTGGACAATCAATGATTTTCCCGCATAAGATATGCTGTTGGGATGGAGTACTCACGGCACCATGTCTTGTCCGATATGCATGCAAAATAGTAAGGCGTTCCGCCTTAAGCATGGAGGAAAAACTTTTTTCTTTGATTGTCATCGTCAATTTCTGCCCGCGAGTCATCCTTGGAGAAAGAACAAGGACGTGTTCAGAGCTGGAAAACAAGAATTTTCTCATCCGCCTGCCAGATTGTCGGGATACGATATTTGGGAAGATGTAAAGGACTTGCCCACTGTAATGGAAGATCCATCGAACAATCGTATCGATGGGTTCGGACAAACCCATAACTGGACCAAACAGAGTATCTTCTAGGACTTGCCTTATTGGAAAGATAATCTTATAAGGCATAATCTTGATGTTATGCATATCGAAAAGAATGTGTTCAATAATGTCTTCAATACCGTCATGGATATTAAAGGAAAGACGAAGGACAATCCAAAAGCAAGACAAGACATTGTCGAGATATGCAAGCGTCCTTATCTGAACTTGATACAAAGGGAAGCTACTGGACAATTAAGTAAGCCGATAGCACAATACACATTGAGCAAGGAAGATAGATTAATAATCAGCAAGTGGGTATCTACTTTAAGATTTTCCGACGGCTATGTGTCAAATTTGTCTAGATGCGTTGATCTCAATGAACGCAAGCTAACGGGAATGAAGAGTCATGACTGCCACGTGTTTATGGAAAGATTACTGCCCATTGCTTTGAAAGAGTTGTTGCCTTCTGCTGTATGGATTCCGTTGGCCGAACTATCAATATTCTTTAGGAATATTTGTTCAACTAAGTTGACTGTGCATCACATGGTTGAACTTGAGGAGAAGATTATCTTAACAATTTGCAAGTTGGGGAAAATATTTTCTCCTGGCTTCTTCGACAGCATGGAGCATCTACCGATTCATCTAGCATACGAAGCCCATGTCGGTGCATCTGTTCATTATCGATGGATGTACCCATTTGAAAGGTACATAAAAATCGATATAATTTAAGTTGAATTTTGGTAGGTTTTAAAATTCTTTCTTAATTCTCAAGATAATTTGTCTCTCTAGATACCTACACCATCTAAAGAAGAAAGTTGGCAACAAGGCTCATATAGAGGCTTCGATATGCGAAGCATATCTTATCGAAGAGGTGTCAAACTTCTGCTCCATTTATTTCGATACTCATGTTAAGACAAATCGAAATAGACCTCAAAGGAATGACGAGGACGTTGAGGATGAAGGAATATTCAATATAAGGGGCAAGCCTGTTGGGGCTAGTAAAAGACGGTGGTTGACAGACGACGAGTATGATGCCGCTCACCGATATGTCTTGTTAAACTGTGACATACAAGAAGTAAGAGATTTGGAGAAGTAAGTTAGTACACTTGCACTCGTTATAATCTCGAATATGATGAAGTAAGTAACTACACTTATATATTCTTATTTTCTCTAATAGTGTATTTAGAGATGAAGTCAAAATGAGGACACCCGATATTACCGTTGAGGGACTTCAAAGAGAGGTTGATTGTACATTTTCGTCATGGTTTCGCAAATATGTAAGTAACTGAGATTATAATTGAGATTATAAATATATAATCTAAAACATTTAAATTATAAATATTTGTTTACAGGTTTTATTGCCTAAAACAACACTCACTCATGAGAGTGTTCGTTATCTGGCATTGGGACCGAAGAAGCAAATAAAGACTTGGCCAGGCTATGTCGTTAATGGCTTCAGGTTTAAGTCAACTTAGAATGCTATAAATGTCAAATTTATCAATAACGACATCAGTACCAAGGATTTCGGTATTTGCATAAGAGGCACCATATATGACGACGAGCCGGACTTTGACTATTATAGACTGCTTCGAGATATTGTAGATTTACAATATAATGGCCCATATGATATGCATATTGTGATGTTCAAATGTGAGTGGTTCGATACGACACCAAATATCGGTTGGAGAATCGATAAACAATTTGGATATGTCGATATAAATCATCGCAGGAGGTATAGAGGGTCCGATACATTTGCGATAGCAAATCAGGGTGTTCAAGTCTACTATACAAGCTACCCAAGGCGTCGTAGAGATCGATTTGACTGGTGGGCAGTATGCAAGATTAAATCTAAAAATACATTCAATGTTGGAGACCCAGCATACGAAGAGGACCAGATCGAAAAGTCCCAATACTTGGGACAACACTCGGATACAATAGATGTTGAAGATATTATTAAGGAAAATAAAGGAGAGGAAGAGGTTGATACACAAGACTTAGCTGTCAACCAGGGGAGAAAGAGGCATCTTGTCCCAAATATTGAGGCAGAAGAAGAAGAAGAAGAAGAAGAAGAAGAAGAAGAAGACGAAGAAGAAGAAGACGAAGAAGAAGAAGAATTTGATGGGGATGAGGATACAGATGAAATCGACGATAAAGATAAGGATGAGGATGGGGAGGAGGATGATGATGAAGACGAGGCCGAGGATGAGAACGAAGACGATGATTAGGTTAAATATTGTTGTATATTAAAAATACTTCCAATTACGTGAATTAAGTTTGACCTCATAAAAGCAATTACGTAAATTCATGTTTTTTTCATTCGATTATTTACTTATTGCAGATGGCACTCCTAGTCTTTTTCGTCATGGCGGCACTCGTCTCCCTACTGGTGGTATGTATATTTTAGTTTAGAATTTTATATTTATTTATACATTTATATTGTTAATTATGTTTATGTGTTCTACTTACAGGTCATGATGGCTGGCCGTGGTCGTGGTGCTGGTGGTGGTCGTGGTGGTGGTGGTGGTGGTGGTCGTGGTCGTGGTTGTGGTCGTAGTGGTGCTGGTGGTGGTGGTCGCATTGAATCTTCCCGGGATGTGACCCCATCCAGCGACCCCGACCCGGAGAGTACCCCGGGCACAGGCGTATCCCGCCGTCGATCGACCACTTCATCGAGGCATGAGTCCGAATCTGCTAGCGGATCCGTTCCGCTATCGGAACCACCAGTAGCGGATCCACCAGTGGATCTCCCAGTTACTGCACAGTGGGCTCCAGAGTACCCCCATACTCGGTTCCATCCGGTTACTGGGGAGTACATGCACGGACCTGCGGATCCTCCGACGGCACCAGAGAGGCCGAGAGGCGACTTCCGACGAGAACTATGGCCCGCGGGGACCTCGTAAGTAAATTTAAGATAATTTATTAAATTTCTTTCATTTATTCAAGTTAATAATCCAGTCGTTTCTTCTTTGTAGGTTTTTTCGTTTAATGTTGCTAGGGCTCTTGGAGAAATTATCAGGGCTAACTTCCATGGTCCCTATCTCAACTTTTCGTCGGTGTCCCCGAACTTGAAGTATGCCTGGCTCGACGAGTTAAGGGTATATATCTATATCTGTTGGTTAATTATTAGTTACTATTTAATCAACCATTTTTTAAATTACGTGATAATTGAATTTCTATGTTAGACGACGTACTGGTGGCTCCCCATCGCGAGGACGCGATCCGCAGGACGTACAGAAGCGCTGCCTCGAAGAAGATACATGATATGATTCATGACCTGAAAATAGGGCATACGAGGCTGAATTGGATCTGGCAGGAGTATTATGAGGACCTCTTAGGTATGATGGATACTCCTGCGTATAAGGAGAAATCGGAGAAGGCAAAGGCAAACCGACAGGCCACGGGGCTTCATACGGGGGGATCAAGGTCCCACGCAGCGATGCTTGCAGATCTGGTGAGATACCGTAAATTCATTTCACTATCGAATTAGGTATTATTAATATACGGAGTTAATTAAGTTCTACGCAAATTTCGTATGCAGGCCCAATGGGCGATGAAGGAGGAAAGGGCGCCAGAATCGGTCACCATGCACGACGTGTTCCAGCATACGGACAAAAGACGGAAGGACGGGAGCTTCATCGACGAGAGGACCAAGGAGACTGATGTAATTACTTATGTTTATGAGATTTACGTTAGAATTAAAAGTATTCGGACTATAACTTAGGTAAACTTAGGATTTATACTTAACTTAGTGAAACATAGGATTTAGATTACAACTTAGGTAAATTTATAATGTAAACACATTCATTTGATAGGCTGCGTATTGTGAGGCCCTTAGTCGGGCTCAGTTAACTGACACCGAGGATGTCGGTGAAACGACGCCAGCCCGGACGCCCTCTTCTTTGGCCGCTCGTAACGACTTGTTCGTAGATACCGTCGGTGGCTTTAAGAAAGGTCTCCTGTACGGAGTCGGCTCCCTAGGGCCATTGCACATGGCGACGCAGAGATTTCCATCGATACCGCCTCCTTCCGTGGCCCCGGCAGACGATGATGTTAGGTCGTAGCTTACGCAGCTGCACGAGGCGGTGTCGTCCTTGCGGAAGTAATTTGCCACGTACTTTTTGCCTCCGTCTGCTGCTGCCGATCCGTCTGCTGATGGTGTCGGTCCGTCTTCTACTGGTGCCGGTCCGTCGACTGCTGGTGTCGGTCCTTCTTCTGTGGGTCATCTTTCTTTCAATCCTGATGCCCCTTTGGTACCGCCTCCGACTGTGACGGCACTCCTGGATCTCATGTTGCCAGAGCAGCTACGCCGACTTTCGAGCAGTGTCTACGACGGCTTACCGCCGTACCTAGTGGAGGAGTATATTCGTCGGTCGCAGCAGGGATTACCACCACCGGGCAATCAAACTCCTCCTCCTCCTTAAAATATAGTAATTAAGAAATTTTAGAATATTTGTCACAATTTTGGATTATTTGTGCTATGATCGGATTATAACGACGGATATTAGGTTACTCTTCAGGATAATTGATGTCTATTTTCTATTAATTTGGTTTGGTCTATATGATTCTTGGATAATTGGTGTGCATTATATATTTGGTCTATGCGATTGTTGGATAATTGGTGTGCATTATATATTGGTTTGGTTTATGCATATTTTTGTGAACTGGGAAAGTGCTGCAATTTTTTTTCAAAAAAATCTCAGTTAGCGACGGACTAGTAACCGGTTAGCGACGATTATTTTCAGTTTCCGACTAATTTTTGACGGAATTTCTGTTGCCAACTGGAGATTTGAAACTGTTTCCAGGTAGCGACGGGTGGTCGACGAAATATTCGTCGACATGGTTCTGGTGGTATATAATTCGACGGAATAGCGACGGATAATCAGCCATTAATCAGTCGCTCTCTCGACGGCGTAGCGACGGACACTCCGTCGACAAGGTTCTGGAAATGTCCAATATTTTCAGAACCATGGCGACGGATAATCAGCCACTAATCAGTCGCTCTGTCGACGACGTAGCGACGGTGTAGCGACGATGTATCCGTCGCCAAGGTTCTGGAAATGCCAAGCATTTCCAGAACATGGTCGGCGGATAATCCGTCAGTATTCCGTCGCTACTCCGTACTTTGTTAGCGACGGCGATCGACGGAATACGACGGAACGATACACTCTGATACGCTTTTACGATGGTTTACCGACGGACCATTACGTCGCTAGTGTCTACACAGTTCAGTATTTAATACTTGAAATGGACGAAAGCCCGTCGATAAGTCGTCGCTAATGCTTCGTATTGTGAAGTCGAAAAGGCGTCGCTATTCCGTCGCTTGACGACTACTTAGCGACAGATCGTTATTAGCGATGAGCTGATTGCCGACGGATTATTTTGGCCAAGACCCGTCAGTGATCGGTCGCTAATACAAATTCCCGACGGACGGGCGACAGATCTGGCCGTCGCTAAATTGACATATTTTGGTAGTGTAAGTTTCGGGACGAAATTTTTTCTTAATGGTATATTATGTAGTGCCCCGTTTCCGATTGGCGGCGGACTATATAATATTCTCGTGGCGAATCAGACTCGGTCAGGAACTGAGATGGCTAGTTTGACTCAATGAAGAGCTTGGTATACGGTAACACTTTGTGGCATATGACAATCGATTTGGACGAATGTGTAAGCCTACTTCCCAGAATATATATTTTATATAAATTTTTGCAAATATTTTCCTACAAATTAAATTGCATGATAATTCTTTAATAATAGATTATACCATTTTAAGCATGGTATTATTTTTATGTTAATCTAATTAGTGTATTAGGCTTCTCAGCCCAGCCCACCTTTCTCTTTAATTGGTTGTTCATCATGAAGAGAAGGTTTCAATTGAAAGTTTAAAAAATCACTCGACTGTTTTTTTTTAATTCCTCTAACTAACTTCCATCCTCTTCCCAAATTTTCCCGCTCTCCTTGCTTTCTCTTCACGCCATCTTGATCTATTTATATGCTACACTTCTCAATCACTTTTCATTGCTGTTAAGGAATTCGTTAGAAATCTCTCCTTCTTTCCAGCCTTCTCGACCTAATCTACCAAATTGAGCCATGGAAATGATGAAGACCTCGATGAGCAATGGCGGCAAGGCGTAGTATCAAATCAGCATCAAGCATAGAGTCTCGATAACAGTAGCAGCATCTGATTGAAGACAGCAAGGAATTTCTCTATGGCTAGGCGATCCACGATGACGAGTGGATCGGTCTCCTCCGGTGATCGTCGTGAGATCGGTTCGATTTCGCAACCGAGTAAGTTGTTAGCATGATCTAATCGACCTCTGATTCTATCTTCCTTGATCTGATTTCGTTTTGATGTGAATTTTAGTTTGAGGACAGTAGATCTCGAGAATTTTCCTTAAACGCTCTCGACCTGTTCTGGATTTGACCCCTACGATCAATCGAAGGAGGTATAGATTTCTATTTGATCTGGTGATTCTGTTTGTATTTTTCCCTTGATTTTGGTTCTTTATTTGGTTTTGGGAAGCTAGATCGAGATTTGGAGAAATCGAAGTGAATCTAGAATTGTTGATCATTCTAGTTCAGTTCTGAGCACTGGTAAGTAAATCCAATCTCTTCGATTTGATTTGAATCCATTCTCGATTCGAGTTTTGATGATTTTTGTGATGGTGCTTGTTTTAAGTTCTATAGAGAGTTGAGACCAAGGAGGGAAGAACCTGTGTCAGAATGGTTAGCAGGACAGGGACTCGAACATTACTGCATCAGGACACCAAATACTTCTAGTCCGATCTTGAGTTAAAGTTCCTGGGAGGACAAGTTTGGTGAGGTAATTCTCGAACTGTTCTATTTATGTTTATCATTGGTAAACTGTATAGGGATATTTCAGGAGTTATAGTTTACTGCAATATCCTTGTAGTTGCATATTTTAAACTTTGGGATATGTTGCAGAGTGCAATTTAGGTTGCTTGCTAAATTGGTAATAACTGGATTTGGGTTATAATCTGTTCAGCTGGTATAACATTATAGGAACTGATACTATCGAGGGGGAGTATTACTCTAACATCTGATATTAGATACCATGCTTGTATGAAGTATCAGAGGGTCAAACTATAGAATGGATTAGAACCTGGGTTTGGTTTATGGTTAAATTGTTCCGAATAAGTTTACTTGGTCAGTTTAGTTGAACAGCAAGAGAACCTTGGTTGATTGATTATCACTGTATAGATGAGCAAGTGATAGGATATGTTCTTTTTTGAATATTCAGGAATTCGAGTAGTTAGGGTGGTTGTTTGGCCTATCTTTTCTTTGGGCTCTTTGTTTTGACAACTGAATACTGATAACATGATGGGCTGAATGTCAAATCCTTCTCTAGATTACTTTTCTTTATCTGTTTAAGTGTATTTTCCCTATTGGTTCCAGGAAGCTATTTTCCTAATTGACAAGGCTGTTAATTTCAGTACTGTTGAATTGTTTGTCTGCAATTTGGATTTGGAGTTAAGAGTATATTGGAACAGTTAGTGTTGTATGGTCGATTTAGTTATTGGAGTTTGGATTGATATAGCAGGACTTGTCGAATACCTTGCTTTCTTAGAAACCATGGGTTGATAGTTAAAGGATCTATTTTAGAAGCCTTGACTGATTCCTGATATCAGTAAACAATTGTCTACTGATGAATATTTTAGACAAATTGTTACTGATGAAGGATACCAGTAAAGATTGATAGTCGATATTACTATAAAGTCTACAATGAGTAGTTAGATGTTGCAATCCTTTTATAAACTTGAGAACTTGTTTTATAGAGATGATGATAATTTAGGGGTCCACTGACAGACAGGGTATTGGTAAATCAATTTAGGATGCCATCAGGTTGGAGGACCACAGTCCATTCGTTGGAAATCTTAATTCTTGATTCTGCAAACCTATCTTTTGAACTCATATCAGCAGCAATTACCCAAGTACATTGGTAAGGAATCTGCAGTATTGGTTCCTGAGAATGCAGGTCAGGTTCTCTATTTACTTTAAACCAAGCTTATAGGTCTTAGCTGCTTAGGAAGGCTACAAGTTATGAACTGATAAGGGGATTATGGCATGGTTGGTTTTGTTGCTACCAATCTTTTGACTTAACCTAATAGCAGGGCAATTGTGTTGTTTAGTTAAGGGACTGATTATATGCTCTATTTCAGAACTGAACTATATTAGTGTCTCAGCTGAGAATGGCTTGTATCAGCCTAGCTTTGACTGGTATATATCAGTCCTGAGCAGGACATACACTTGACGATTGATCTAAGACTGTTTCAGGAATAATAATTTAGAAATGGATACCTAGGTATGTTGGCTTGACTAGTTCATGGTACCAGTAGGAAATTATCTACTGATATTGATTTAGATAATTTTCTATTGGACAGTGACATTGGGAATGCCTTTAAGGATTAACCTGAGATTGGAGGATACATCATATCCTTTGAATCAATTGTCTTCTTTAGACACAAGTTGTCTTCTTTAGACACCATTGTCTAGTGTTATTTTAAGTTTTACTCTAAGAATGTTTTAGTATTTCAGTTATATGTATTAAGGGCAAATGAATTAGTGTAAATTATTACATTCAGTTATGTCTCTTCTGTCATATTCTTTAGTTGGATAAATTGGACTATTTTCTTAGCTAAGTAGTTCTAATTAGGCTTGTTAGATATTAATCAACTTGTAATTATAACCAGGAGGATATCCAGCTGTACATCCCACACTTGATCACCCTGAGCAAGGCAAGTATACTCCTCGGACTTGTCCATTTCTTCAAGTCTTGTATATTCTTCTGGTTGACACAATATTTCACGAGATTGTCTGGTATCTTGTTCCTTGAGTTTACTTGTGTCTGGGAGGAAAAATACTACAGATGTGTGATCAAACCCGAGTTACTATTCATGTGAATAGCTTAGGCCCCGCATCATGCACGCAGGACCGAAGCCGTACCATTTCATGTTCCCTGAATCTACCCAAGCCGATCACACACTCTGGATGTATTTTGATAGATTGTACACATCAGGTTCATTGTGTATTTCATGTTCAGGATTTATTTCATGTTTCCTGTATTTACTTTTCAGTATTCATGTTCAGGTTTCATGTCTTGTTCTCATTTCTCGTACTTTATATTTTTTCTGTATTCTTTTTCATACCATGATGTTCATGTTCATTTCCTTGGATATACTTAGCTCCGCTTCTGACTAGGATATGTTGCAGGTGAGTTGGAGGCTATCTATGACACTTATTACGGGCAGGATCCTTGAGGCACCTATGAGCCAGCCGATGTTGCTCTGGACTTAGAGGCTGAGGAAGCCTAGCACCTTTCTTTTAGTTCATTGGACTTTGTATTAGAGACATCAGTTTACTTTTCATTTGCTGGAATTGTAATAACTTTTAGACTTGTATTTGATTCTGGGATTCGATATTAGATACTATGGTTTATATTCATTATTATTTGGACTTGTAGTTTTCCCTAGAGATTGGTACAACTTACTTTATCGTGTCTAACAACGAAGGTTGGGCGTGTCCGACTCGTGTTTGATTATTCGGAAACGGGTCGTGACAAAATATTATGAGAATCGATCCAACTAATGGAACGACTTCTGTTGAAATAAGTCCTAGATACAACAGACTGCGTCTCGACGAGTGAGCTCTATATAAGAGTCTCTTCGACTAGACCGGGCTGTTGTATGATTTTCTTGGAGTTTTTGCTGCTTGGTTTTGATGAATGTGTTTTCGCTTCGATTTTTACATTCATTCTAAGAATTTTGAAACGAAGGATTAAAGAAAAAATAATAATAAAATGTTGGTGACGTTGTAGGAGCTCACGTAACTGAAGCTTAAACGTTGCTAACGCTCCTATTCTTAGCACATTCATACTTGGTGGGTGGTTCTGCCCCTTCTTTTCTACTCCTTCCCGTAAATTCGTGTTGCCTCGAACTTATTCAAATCGATGATGCCAAGTTAAATGCATATCAAATCACTAAGATAAAGTCTCGGAAACTATAGCGATTTAGAGTAATTTTACTCTAAAAATATAAGTTTTCCACTTCAAAGCAAAAAGTTAGGGTTCTAGAAAAGAGATAGATTGTTTCATGGAATACAAAATAATGAAATGTCGGTCGTGGCATGGTGCCTCGGGACATTTGGTGCCTATGGGACACCAAATCAGAATGTACGACTTTAAGAAAATGAACTCTTGCATGAGTCAAAATGATAATGTTGCTTAATTCTGGTATGCACATGCCTATATAGTGGCCTGGTAGCTATTATTATAAACAAACTCTACCAGATGCAAGTGATCCTCCCAGTATCCTCCAAAGTCTAGTGCACAAACCCACAACATATCCTCTAGAGTCTGGATGGTCTGCTCTGACTGTCCGTCAGTCTGTGGATGATAAGCCATGCTAAACTTCAACCGAGGACCCAAACTTTGCTGTAGACTCCTCCAAAAGTGTGAAGTGAACCTGCTGTCTTCTGAAATAATACTAACTGGCACTCCATGTATCCGCACAATCTTCCTCATGTAGAGCTCTGCCAACTTCTTCGTCAATAGCCCGATCTTGAACGGAATGAAGTGAGCTAATTTTGTTAGTCTATCCATGATAACCTAAATAGCATCCTTACCACTGGGTGTACGTGGTAAAACTAAGACAAAATCCATGGTTATATGCTCACACTTCCATTTCGGGATAGGTAAAGGCCGGAGTAATCCTGCTGGTCTTTGTCTCTCCGTCGTAACCTGCTGGCATACTAGGCTTCTCGAGACAAATCAGACAATTTCTTGCTTTATCCCATACCACCAAATATTCTCCCACAGATCCTTGTATATCTTTGTGGCTTCCGAGTGAATAGAGTACTGCGACTGGTGGGCCTCCTGCATAATTTCTTCCCTCAAGCTACCCTTAGGAACACTCAACCTGGTTCCATGCCTTATAGTACCATCATCTACTATAACGAAGTCCTCTAGCAATCTTGTTTCCATCTCAACCTTGAGACAACGAAGACCCTCATCTAGAAATTGGGCCTCATTGATCTCCTCCATCAACCCTGACTGGATCTGCAGATTTATCAACTGTCCCTGGATTCCGGGAATGATGACTTCAATCCCTAAGCTCTCAAGGTCTTCAAGAAGATGTCGGTCCATAGTGAGAAACATAGTCACAAGATATCGACTAAGAGTATCTGCTACCACATTAGCCTTACCCGGATAGTATTGCAAATTAATGTCGAAGTCCTTCATAAGCTCCAGCCATCTTCTCTGCCTCATATTTAATTCTTTCTGAGTGAAAACATACTTCAGACTTTTGTGGTCCGTAAATATTTTTACTCTTTTCCCATACAGATAGTGCTTCTACAGTTTCAAGACAAAAATGATCGCTGCAAGTTACAGGACATGAGTAGGGTAATTCTTTTATGATGCCTCAACTGTCTAGAATTATAGGCTATAACCTTCTTATTCTACTCAAGCACACATCCCAAGCCCTTCCCTGATGCATCGCTATAGATGGTGAACCCTCCAGATCCTTACAATAAAGTAAGAACAAGTAATTTAGTAAGTCTTTTCTTTAATTCTTCAAATGCTGACTGGCAGACGTCGGTCCAGATAAACTCCTCATCATTCCGAGTAAGCTTGGTTATCGGCTCAGCTATCTTTGCAAAGTCCATCATAAATATTCTGTAGTAACCTGCTAGCCCCAGGAAATTATGAATCTCAGCTACTAACTTGGGTGCGGCCCACAACTTCACAGCTTTAATCTTATTGGGATCTACAGCAATCCCATCTCCAGTCACCATATGGCCCAGAAACTCAACTATGTCCAGGAAAAACTCGTATTTTGAGAGTTTTTCGTACAGCTTCTCCTTTCGCAGAGTCTCCAAGACGATCCTCAGGTGCTCCTCATCTTCCTCCGGTATCTTAGAGTAGATCAGGATGTCATCAATAAAGACTACGATAAACTTGTCTAGATACTAGTGGAGGACCTTATTCATAAGGTTTACGAAGACAGTCAGGGCATTGGTAAGTCCAAAGGGCATAACTAAGAACTCATACTGCCCATACCAGGTATTGAAGGAAGTCTTAGGAATAACTTGTTCCCTGACTTTCATCTAATGATACCCGGATTGAAAATCAATCTTCGAGAAGAATTTTCCTCCACTCAACTGGTCAAACAACTCATCAATCCGGGCAAAGGATACTTATTCTTAATGGTAATATTGTTGAGGGCCCGATAGTCGATGCACATCCTAACGGTCCATCCTTCTTTGTCACAAAGAGAACCGGTGCTCTCCAAGGTGAAGCACTAGACTGAATAAAATCCTTCCCCTCTAGTTCAATAATCTGGGCCTTCAACTCTTTTGCCTCCTTTGGGTTGATCTTGTAGCAATTCTAAGATATTGGTGCTGATCCCGGCACTAAATCAATAGATAACTCCATATCTCGATCTGGTGGTATTCCTGGCAAAACTTGGGGAAAGACATCAAGAAACTCTATAATAAGTGGATGCAGCAACTCCTTTTCTTCTGCAACAGCTCCGAAGTAGACTCCTCCTAGCTTCTCTGCAATCTGTCTTCTGACTTCAAATGGTGGAACCCCTGGTGGACTAAAGGAAACCTTTCCCTCATGGCAATCTATCATAGCATACTGCTCACTCAACCAATCAATCCCAAGGACTACATCAAATCCCGGGAGTGGCATTACGAGGAGCTGGGCTCTAAGTTCCCTTCCAGGTATGCTAATAGGATAGTCATACATCTTACTAACCGGTACAATTCTACCTCCTGTCATAATCCGATAGTTCCTCCTAGTAGGTACTAGTGTGAAGCCGTGTCTATACAAGAACTCATGTAATAGAAAATTGTGTGTGGCTCCAGAGTCGAATAGTACAATAGCAGGAAATGAATGAAGTAGAATAGAACCTATGATCACATCTAGTACAACATCGTCCTCATCAACTGCGACCATAGCATAAACCCGCCCTTGCTGTGGTGCTCCCCTCTACTGCTGCTGGTGTGCAAAATGCTGCTACTGAGCGGGTAGAGTCCGTCCCCTCGGTGGTGGTATAGCTGGTCCTTTGGCTGGTACAGGTGGTCCTCCAACTCCTCTGGGTCCTCCAGCAAGTTGTGCTATAGCCTGTTGACAGTCCCTCATCTGGTGTGTAGCTGATTCGCAGAATAAGCAGAGTCCCAGCCTCTTGTAGCATACGTTAATGTGATATCCTAGTCGGTAGTAGAAAGTACAAGTAATCAGCGTCTGGTGTCGTTGTGGCTAGGGTACAGGAGCTCTGGCAGAAGGATACTCCTGCTGGCGTGCTAGCTGCTGGAGTGGCCTAGCCAGAATATGGCTCCTCTTCGGCAGAGCCTGGTAGCTGCTGGTGCCGATATCTCTGTCCCTCTTGGGCCTCGGGTCCATGTCTTCTCGACTCCATGAGCAACCTTAAGGATGTCCGTATACGTCGTCTCTCTGCTGGTGGTAACTGCTTGGCCAATCTCTCAAGCTTGTCCCTTCTTGAACCTTAGGGCTCTCTCCTCTGGGGTGTTCACCAAGTTCTCCGTAAAATGGTTGAGGCGACTGAACTCTGAGGTGTACTCATCCACTGTCATGCTGCCACGCTGCAGCACCTTGAAGTGGTTCATGAGCTTATCTCGGGCAACCTCCAGGAAGAACTTCTCCTTGAACAGACTCTTGAAGCCTGCCTAGAGAAATTGGGGAGCAGCTAGCTGGGTCTCCTCTCTGAACCACGCTCTGGTGACATCGTACAGCTGCATGCTAGCTGTCTTGACCTGTATACTATGGGAACTTGGGCGATCCGAAGCAGCCTCTCTGCATTCTCTAGCCACTCGTCAGCGTAGAGAATCCCCTCAGCGCTGCAGAAGTCCATGGGGTGGAGGTTCTTAAAATCTCTGGTAGTCCCTGGCCTCGATACTAGTGCTGGTGGAGCTACCTCTCTGGTCCTGAGTGCCTTCGCAACTGTGGCTCTAAATTGTGCGGCCTGATCGCTCTAAGCCTTCATGAACCTCTGGAAGAGCCCTATCAGCTGGGTACTGTCGAGGGTGATCAACTGAGGAAATGGAAGAGGCGGTGGAAGCTCCGGTACATCGGGTGTAGGAGCGTCGGTAGTCCCGGTGTTCCTTATAGTGACCATCCTAAAATAGAAAGAGAGCTGTTGATTTCTAGGTCCTAGAAATATCAAATAATATATAATAATACCAATATAACCATTTCCTTCCCCCCTATTTCCTATGTTGTGATGATTTTTTCTTAGTTCATCAAGTCCCCTAATAGCACTCTATTGCCTAAGTACTATTAGGATGAGACATGCATGGGCCATCACTAAAAACATGTCAGGACCCGCTCCCAAATATTCGGATACGAGTCGGACACGTCTAGCCTACGTTGGAGACTCAATGTAGTAAGCTATACCATAAGTTAAGGAAACTCAAATAAAACCATAAAGCACATCACAACATCTAATACATCATCCCAGAGTATATCACAATACACCACCATATGTTCTAGTCATTATTACACCATCTAAACTAATACCGGAAACAAATCCAGATACAGAATATAAAGGTGAAGTGTCACCCCCAGTTTTCATGAACATGGGTGTTTTGGTCATTTTCCATCTTAGAATAATTTTGGAATTATTTATTTATTTATGATATTATTTTGGGGTTATTTGAGTCGGGTTCGAATTTCAACTCAATCCGACTTGTATCGGGGACCCGGGCTAGTGTTGATTCTAGTGGGACCCACACATTAGTTAGGCATGGCCCATATGATATTATTTTTAATTAGTGGGTTAGACTAATTATTCATGGGTAGGTTTAGTTAGATTAGAGATTTAAATCATGACTAAAATAGCCTCAACTTAAACCCTTCTCCTAATATTAATTAATAAGTTAAATGGGGGGCTTTTTAGTCATTGCCATAGGGGACACCTAAGCCTATAGGTGGTCGGCCATAGCTAGGGGATAGGAATGAGCCATTTTGATTTTATCCATTCTATTTTCTCTCTCTTGTTCTTTCCCAAAATTTTGAGAAGAGTTCCTATTGAGTTCTCCATCAAATCAATCCATTCCTCCACCCAATCTTTTTTTTTTCTTCTATACTCAAGCAAGGGAAGGAGCTAGCCAAGTTTGGGAGGTTTCGGAACTCGTTCGTGTCCATTTGGAGATCTCTACGTGTCGATGTCGTATCGGGAGGAGTTTTCCTAGATTCGATCTACCAGGAGGTATAATCTCTTCTCTACATCATTCCTTCATGCATATAGGTGTATTTTGAACCCATAGGAATGACCCCCATGGTTGTGTCTCCATTTGTGTCCATTTCGTGTCCATTTGGAGACTTCTAGGTGTGTCCTTGTGTTGTATTATGTCCTAGTAGGAAATCCCTATCTTGGACACTTGTATTTTAATATATATATATATATATATATATATATATATATATATATATATATATATATATATATATATATATATATATTTTAGGAAACCCCCCATCTTTTTATTAATGAAGGCTCAAAATGCCGAAGCCAACATATGTATACAAGGCACAAAAAGAACAAGCCTATACAAGTATACCATCCAAAAGGAAAAAGAGGGGGAAAAACAGTCCAACCGCCAATAGCTAGTGGTTGAGCGAGGACCAGAATGATCTCGGGCTGTGGGAGCATCCTGAGCTCCTTTTACGGCATTGGCGAAGGATTTCCCGAAATAGGTGGTCTGCCGAGTATTGGTGACCTTCGTATCTCGCCTTGTTGCGGTTCTTCCAAATCGCCCATGTGGCGGCCGCTGCGACGATCTGGTGGCCGTGGGAAGCTATCCCCCAGGAGGCCGCGAGATCGTTGAAGCGTCCGCCCCCCGACTCAATACTGTAGAGTTGATTCAGGGATCTCCAGATTCTGCGAGCGAGGCTCTCCTGGCAGAAGATGTGGTCAATGGTCTCCATCTGAGGCTCGGAACAGCACGAGCAGGCTGATGCTAAGCTGATGCCAATGGTGTTAAGGATATCATCAGTGGGCAGCTTTTTTCTAATGACTCTCCACATTAGGAAGGACCATTTCTTAGGGATGCATGAATGCCAATAGTGGGAGATGGCATGGTATGGTTGCCTGGTTCCCTGGACGTTGAATCTCGCCGACCTCATCGAAAATTCCCCTGAAGCCTCGAGAGACCACTTCAGTGTGTCGGCCTCTCCGCTGATACCTAATCCGAGCGAGCGGATACTCTCCTCCGTTTCGTTACCGGACCAAGCCCTTATTTTGTCCCAGTTCCAGTCGTCGATAGCATGGTTCCACAGGTCGCTAATCCTGCTGTTTCTCGGTGTCTCCATGATATTCGGGATCATGCTATCCCCAACCCATCTCTCTAGGAATGGATCCGAGTCGGCCGTCCCCAATTGGAGTCTTATGGCTGGCTCAGCTAGGTCTCTACCGATAAGGATACGACGCCAAGCCGCTGAGGATCTGCTGTTGGAAATGGCCATTGAAGGGTGGATGTGCTTGAAGTACCTGGCCTTCAAAAATCTTGTCCATAAGTTGTTGCTAGTGCGAACTTTCCACCACAATTTCATCGAGAAGGCTTTAATGATGTTGGTAAGTTTGGTAAATCCCAGTCCCCCTTCGTTAGTCGGATGAGCCATGGATTCCCAGCTAGCCCAGTGATGCTTGTCGAGGCCGTTGCAATGTCCCCAAAAGAAGTTGCACAAGATCTGTTCGATCGAAGTAAGAACCTTCTTGGACGGGGAGCAAGCTGCCAGAGTATGGATGGGGATAGAGGTGAGCACGTGATTGATGAGGATCATTTTGCCTCCAGGGGATAGAGTGGCATTGTGCCACCCTTCGATTTTCTTCCTGATTCTAGAGATCAAGTTCTCGAAGATGCCCACATTGGATCTCCCATATACAAGAGGGCATCCGAGATAGAAGAATGGAGGATGGTCCACAACGAATGATGTTAATTTGGCGAGGTTGATAGCTTGGTCTCTCTTTATGTTGTGGTGGGTGTATATGACGCTCTTGGAGGTATTGATCTTTTGGCCTGAGCATCTAGTGTACCTCTGCAGGGTGTTGTTAACTACTTCCACCGCTCCTTCGTCCCCGGAGGAGAAAATGAGTAAGTCGTCGGCAAAAGCCAGATGGGTTATGATGGGGCATCCGCTGGATGTGTGGAAGTGCTAGAAGTTCGGGGTGTTGACCATGTTGTTAAGGTTTCTGCTCAGGGCATCTGCTGCAATGATGAAGACAGTTGAGGATAGGGGATCGCCCTGCCTAACCCCACAGTTGGATTTGAAAAAACCTTGCGCTTGACCGTTGATGATCGTGGAGAACCATGAGTTGCTGATAGATCTCCATATGATGTTGGTCCAGGTCTCCGAGAAACCGAAGGCTCTAAATACCCAGATCATGAATTGCCAATCTAGCCTGTCATAAGCTTTCTCCATGTCGATTTTGACCGCTATGTTGCCCCCTCTTACTGGGAATTTCATGCAGGTGATTAATTCTTGGGCTAGCATTATATTGTCCTGTATGTTTCTCCCTCGAACAAACCCGCTTTGCTCCTCAGAGATGATCTTGGGGAGGATACCTGCCATTCTGGTTGCGATGATCTTGGAGATGATCTTGTTGGTGAAGGTGCAAAGCTGATGGGGCGAAAGTCTCGGAATGATTCCGGGTTGTCTTTTTTCGGGATTAGGATCAGATTGGCACTCGAAATAGCTTTGGGGTAAATGGCTCCCTCGAAGAAGGCAATCGCCGCTTCTGTGATGTCGTGTTTGATGATATCCCAGCAAGTGCGGAAGAAAACTCCCGAAAAGCCGTCTGGGCCGGGAGCACTGTGCTCATTCAGAGCCCAAACTGCGTCTTTCACCTCCTGGGCAGTGGGGATTTGTTCCAGTTGGGCGTTATCGTTGGCATTGATGAGGGAGGGGATTTGATCAAGGAAGGAGCTATCTTTGTGAACCGTCTCTTTGGAGAATAGTTTGGAATAGAAATCAGTGGCTGCTGCTTGAATGCTCTTTTGGTCTGTTAAAATGTTCCCGTTGTCGTCAACGGTATGGTGAATCGAAAGCTTCTGTCTACGACCTTTCACGCAGTTATGAAAATATTTCGAGTTTTTGTCCCCTTCGCTGTCCCATTTCAACCTCGCTTTCTGCTTCCAGAAATCGGTCCCAACTTTGAGCCTGAATTTGAGCATCGCCTTCGTGAGGTTCAGGGCAGTTCTGGCCGCTAAGGAGCGATCCGCAGCGAACAAGGCTTCGGCACGGGTGACGTCGTCCTCCGCATCCCGGACGGCTTGAAAGATGTCCCCGAAGGCTTGTTTGCTCCAATGAGATAGAGCTTTCCCCGTGGCTTTAAGCTTGTTGCTCACTCGAGAGAGGGGGTTGGGAGAGTCTTCTCGCTTCCACGCCTCCGCCACGATGCCCAGAAATTATGGGTGGTCGGTCCAGAAGTCAAGAAATTGGAAGTTTCGTTTGACTGGATTGGTATTGTTGTTGATTGCAACCAGTAAGGGAGCGTGATCTGATTCCGATGAGTTGAGGTGGGATAGGTTGCTAGTGACCCCCATACCGTGCCATAGGGCGTTCGTGAGGGCTCTATCCAGCCGGGAGTATTGACGTTGGTCGCCTTCCTGCATGTTGTACCAAGTGAAACCGTTGCCGGTGAACTGGAGTGAATCAAGGTGTGCGTTGAAGATGAAGTTGTTGAAGTCATGCATTGCCAGTATGGGAGGAGGGCGACCACCAATTTTCTCTTTTCTGCAGGTAACAACATTAAAGTCCCCGATGCAGATCCACGGAGAGTTGTTTTGATGGAGGTTGATGTCAAGGAGGTCGTTCCAAAGTTGTTTTCTCTCTACGAAATCGCAGCTGCCATGGACCGCCGAGATGACGGCACGGCTCGGGATCATGTGGTGGTCAAACCAGCAGGAGAGAGCCTGCTTGGAGTCCTGGATGACTCCGATGTTGACGTCCTTCGAACAGAAGATCCAAATATCGTGTCTGCCAGCTATGGCCCTGGGGAGACCGAGTTGCAGTTGGATGGATTTTAGTCTTTTGGGGGGAATTTTGGGTTCAATAATAATGAGGATATCGATTTTGTGGATTTTGCGCAGGCTGGTAATTCTCCTAATTGTAGGTTTGTTCGCCAGTCCGCGGACATTCCAGGAGAGGATGTTAAGCATTAAGAACTTTGTGGGTGGGGTTTTTGTTCTGCTTGGTGGCGGATCTTGTTTGGATTGTTGAGGTTTCTGCGAATCCTTGTTTGACATTGGCCTCTGAAACAGATGCTCCTGCCCTTGACGAAATGGGAGGATGGCTAGTTGATAGCTCCTGAGGGATCGGGGGAGGACTAACTGATTCTCCGGCCGAGTCCAGGACTGGATTCTCTGGGGGTATCACTAGGGAGTCATTGGTACTCCCTATCTGGAGGCTGGCTTGTTGTAGAGGATAGCCTGCGGCTAGGACCTGTAGGCCTCTCTGAAGAGGTTCTGGTCCTAGAATCGCTAAG
>JANAVB010015600.1:16110225-16115225 GCA_029216955.1 Iris pallida
TTTACTCACATGCTCTACATGCCTTTATACTGTACCTTGATTGGAGGCTAAGTTCTGTTCGGGAGAAGGGTTACAACCCCGGTCCTTGTTTGGTTTAAGGGTTGTAACTTGGCTTTTGAATAGTTCCCAAGTCATCCTATATCTTTGTCTTGTATTTCATTATACTGTCTCTTATAGAATTTGTCAATTCATATGGAACTGCTGTTGGTGTTTATACTTGCTCATTTTTCTGACAGGATACCGTTGATATATTACAGATGATACTGAGGCAGATTGCCCGACCTGTTATGGGGTCCAGTTAGATGGAGTAGACCAGGACGGTGGCTTGATAGTAGAGCCACTAGACTTTGCACACCCAGAGTAGAGTAGCTTAGTTAGGTTTGCCTGGACTGCGAGCCAGCTAGTACTTTCAGACTGTAGTATTTTATATTATATTCTGTGACTCTGTGATGTTGTGTATATCTCTGGGCTTGTGTGGGATCTTGAACTTATTTTCTATTTTCATCTATCATATTTCCTTTCCATACTATCTACCTTAGTTTTATTTTGTTATTGAGAGTGTATTGCTATGTCACATCCATTCGGAGTGTATATACTGTACAGGTACCTTTATACTGTTTAGTCGTAGTATTTACAGACCTTATATACAGCGTTCTACCGTCGATTCTGCGGCGTAGGCCGAACGTAACCACGTGCTCGTGCCCCTAGCCAGGGTGCGTGTCGTGACACATTTTTGTGGTGGCCCATGCAGGTCAGTGTCGCAATTAGTGCGATCTCGTAATGGTGCTCGACTTAGAGTACTAATTACGAGCCTGCAATTATGACGTAGGACCTAGGATATGATAGGAGTTACTCAATCACATTTTAGGAAATTTCTGATCTTTTGATTACCATGACAACTCTTTTGTATTGAATTTAATTGTCCTTCTTTGATATTCCTATCATGTGCCATATTGATTCTTTGTTTCAATCTATCCTCAGGTTGACGATTACTCGCTCTCAGGCAGCAGGATCTAGTACTGTTCCGGAGAGGCCCGATCCGGTAGGACTTCCACCTTTGGCTGCGGGACCTGCAGTTGAGGGAGCTGCCACCTCAGTTTCTGCCCCTCAGGCGGGAGTAGCAGCGACGGTTCCAGGAGGTCTTCCACCTCCAGCAACGGGACCGTCCATAGTCATTCCTGATACTCTTCCACCGCCGCCTCCGCTACCGACTGATGCACAGCAGATGATGGCCCTTCTACAGCAGATGTTGCAGACCCAGAGGGCCCAGGCAGAGGCATAGCAGCATCAGGCTGACACGTCCCACCGCCAGATGGAGGTGTTACGGCAGAGCATGGAGAACTCACACCAGCTGGCGATGGCAGCAGTAGAGAGGGTTGTACCGGGTACAGTTCATGGTACCCCAGTTCAGCAGCAGGGTCAGGAGAGGCCTGGCACATGCCTAGATTTTAGGAAGATGAACCCGAGGGACTTTAAGGGTACCGAGGGTATCCTGTATGTGGATGACTGGTTGGAGGATGTCCAACGGAGCCTTGAGTTACCAGAGGTCCCGAAAGGGCTTTCGGTGACGTCTGCAGCGAGTCAGTTTTTCGATATAGCCCTGACTTGGTTTCGCACGGATCCTCGTACATCGGTGAGGGGTTTGACTTGGAAGAACTTCATGCGGCTCTTTAAGGAGAAGTTCTACCCCGATGTGGCTTTGACAGCTTTGGAGGAACAGTTCGTCAGATTGGTGCAAGGGAACTTGTCGATGGACGAGTATGCAGCGGAGTTCTTCCGTCTGAGTAGGTTTACACCAGATCTGATTCAGAATGAGGGGTATAAGGCCCGCAAGTTTCGGAGGGGTCTTATTCATGCAGTTCACACTCGTACTTCTGGGCAACGCGATGTGACCTTCGAGCAGTTCCTGATGGAGGTACAGATAGCAGAGGAGGACTTCGGCCTCAAGCCTAAGAGGGGCAGCGATGTTCTTGGAGCGAGCTCTAGTACAGGGCCGGCGAAGCACCCTCATTCCCAGCAGAGGCAAATTCAGCAGCAGCCTCAGTTACAGTTTCAGCAGGCACCAGCGCGTGCCCAGCAGCAACAGGGACAGGGCCAGAGACAGGCCACTCAGTACGCTTTCTATGGGAAGCCGGGGAACACTCGAGAGGCCTGTAGGAAGAGGTTGGGCGTCTGTCTATACTGTGGGGCGCCCGACCACCAGCTGAAGGATTGCCATTTTTGTGGAGCCCGAGACAGAGTACAGCAGGCTAGAGGACCAACAGTTCAGCAGAGAGGTCCTCCACTTCAGACCCAGCAGCAGCGCTTTGTACAGCACCATAGGGGAGCCCCTGTTGGCAGAGTGTTCGCCTTGACAGTAGAGGAGGAGGCAGAGCCAGTGGGTGATGTTGTGAAAGGTCATGTTCTCCTTGATTCATTCCCTGCTTTTACCTTATTTGATTCCGGTGCCACTAATAGTATTGTGTCTGTTTTCTTTGCTCTGAGACACAACATTATTGCTGAGTATATGGGTAGGACTTGCAAGATATTGACTGGAAGAGGCATCATCCTGGTTAATAATATCTGTAATGGGCGGAGAGTTACTTTAGGAGGCCGAGAATTGAGCACGTACTTGCTCGTAATGCCCCTTTCGAGGTACGACGTGGTACTCGAAATGGATTGGTTGAGCATGAACTATGCTAGTATAGACTGTAGAGGAGGTAGGGTTTTGTTTAGGCTGTCGGAAGAGCCAGAGATTGTGTTTGCTAGGGCAGCAGCTGAGCCGGAAGATAGGTTCTGTGGAGCTTTGCTGGCGGGACAGGCATTGTCGCATCCATTGATAGTTGATTTCATGGATGTTTTTCCCGAGGAGTTGCCTGGGATGCCGCCAGATAGAGACGATGAGTTCTCTATAGACTTAGTGCCGGGTGCTGAGCCTATTTCACAGCACATCTATAGGGTCAACAACAGCGAGTTGGCAGAGCTAAAGAAGCAAGTCGACGAGCTACAGACAAGGGATTCATCAGATCCAGTTCATCACCTTGGGGAGCACCAGTTCTATTTACACCGAAGAAGGATGGTACAATACGCATGTGTATCGATTACAGGATGCTCAACAACCTCACTATCAAGAACAAGTACCGTTGCCGAGGATTGACGACTTGTTCGATCAGTTGAACGGCGCAAAGGTGTTTTTGAAGATAGACCTGAGGTCCGGTTATCATCAGCTGAAGGTGAAACGGGAAGACGTTCCGAAGATGGCTTTTCGGACTCGGTACGGCCAGTACGAGTTCACTGTCATGCCATTTGGGTTGACCAATGCCCCAGCAGTGTTCATAAACTTGATAAACAAGGGATTCCATCAGTACCTTGACAAGTTCGTAGTGTTCTTCATAGATGACATCTTGGTCTGCTCGAAGACGTCGGAGGAGCACGGGAAGCATCTGAGGATTGTGCTCGAGACTCTGAGAAAGGAGCAGTTGTACGGGAAGCTTTTGAAGTACGAGTTCTTCCTGGACCAGGTCGAGTTCTTGGGTCATGTTGTGACCGAGCATGGGATCTCAGTGGACCAGAAGAAGATTACAGCGGTAGAGTCTTGGTCTACACCCAGTTTAGTTGCCAAGATTCGGAGCTTTCTGGGTTTGGTGGGCTACTATCGGAAGTTCGTCCAGGACTTCTCGCAGATTGCGGAGCCGATGACTAGACTCACCAGGAAGGACGTGGAGTTCGTCTGGACTGAGGAGTGTCAGGCCGCCTTCGATGAGCTGAAGAAGAGGTTGACATCAGCTTTGATCTTGACATTACCGTCTGGGACCGGTGGTTTCTCGATCTACAGCGACGCTTCCGGCAGGGGTTTGGGTTGTGTTCTTCAGAAGCACGAGAAGGTGATTGCCTATGCATCTAGGCAATTACGTCCTCATGAGAAGAACTACCCGACTCACGATCTAGAGTTGGCCGCTGTTATGTTTGCCTTGAAGTTGTGAAAACACTACTTGTATGGAGAACAGGTTGAGATCTTCACTGGTCATAAGAGCTTGAAGTACGTGTTCACTTAAAAGGTGCTGAACATGCGGCAGAGACGTTGGCTCGAGCTAGTAAAGGATTTCGATATCGCCTTGTAGTACCATCCAGAAAAGGACAATATAGTTGCAGATGCCTTGAGCAGGTATCCAGTAGCTATGTATCTGACGACAGATCGTCATCTTTTGGCTGACCTGGACAGTTTGGGAATCGAGGTGATTATTTCGGGCATAGAGGTACAGATATGGGGCTTACAGATTCAGTCTGAATTGATGGACAGAGTCAGATCAGCACAGTATGATGATATTGCCCTGAGGAGCATCAGGGAGCAGGTGCGGGCAGGGTTGCTCGACGATTTCTCTATTGCCGAAGATGTATCGTTGCGGCACGGTGCTAGACTGTGCGTTCCGAGTGGAGAGCTTCGGGAGGAGGTTCTTCAGGAGGTACATCGCTCTCAGTACTCTATGCATCCTGGGGCTAACAAGATGTACAGAGATCTGAGGAAGCAAGTTTGGTGGTACGACATGAAGCGCGAGGTAGCTCAGTTTGTATCTCGCTGCTTGGTATGTCAGCAGTTGAAGGCCGAGAGACAGAGGCCTGGTGGGTTGCTACAGCCACTACCCATTCCTGAGTAGAAGTGGGAGCACATCACCATGGACTTTGTGTTCGAACTTCCACGATCTCTTAGAAGGAAAGACATAATTTAGGTCATAGTTGATAGATTGACCAAGTCGGCCCACTTCTTGCCTTTCAAGGTGGGGTTGTCTACGGAGAGGCTGGCAGAGCTATACGTTCGTCAGATCGTGCGATTGTATGGGGTTCCTGTGAGCATAGTTTCAGATCTGGATAATCGTTTCACTTCCCACTTCTGGAGGAGTTTGCAGACTAGCTTGGGCACCTCGCTCAAGTTTAGTACCGCTTATCATCCCTAGACAGATGGACAGTCGGAGAGGACTATCCAGACTTTGGAGGATATGCTTCGTACGTGTGTGCTTGATCTC
>JANAVB010015600.1:16120225-16323770 GCA_029216955.1 Iris pallida
CGAGTTAGATGGAGTAGACCAGGACCGTGGCTTGATAGTAGAGCCACTAGACTTTGCACACCCAAAGTAGAGTAGCTTAGTTAGGTTTGCCTGTACTGCGAGCCAGCTAGTACTTTCAGACTGTAGTATTTTATATTATATTCTGTGACTCTATGATGTTGTGTATATCTCTGGGCTTGTGTGGGATCTTGAACTTATTTCCTATTTTCATCTATCATATTTCCTTTCCTTGCTATATACCTTAGTTTTATTTTGTGATTGAGACTGTATTGCTATGTCACCTCCATTCGGAGTGTATATACTGTACAGGTACCTTTATACTGTTTAGTCATAGTATTTACAGACCTTATATACAGTGTTCTACCGTCAATTCTGCGGCGTAGGCTGGACGTAACCACGTACTCGTGCCCCTAGCCAGGGTGCGTGTCGTGACATGAAGTCCAACCACAAGTCCAAATACAACATAGAAGATAAAGTCTACTAAAATAAAACTAATCTAAATCTCCTCAGTATCTAAGTCCTGGGTAGTGACATCCTGCTCAGCTATAGTCTCGGGCTCCTGCCTGTAATAAGTGTCACAAATGGCCTCCAGCTCACCTACAACGTATCCAGTCATGAGCGGAGCAAAGTACAATCTACGATAATGAAACAAGTACAACATGATAAATAAGTTAAGCACAAGAGAACATGATGAACATGAAAAGTAAATGCATAATCTGAACTTGAACATGAATATATAAACAAGAGAATCCTGACTTGTGATATGATTTGAAATACATACTAGAATATGTGACCGGCTGGGGGTAGCACATGAATAAGCACAAGTAATGGGATGGCTTAGAGTTCCACGTGCACGATGTGAGACCTAAGCTATTCACATGAATCTTAGGTTGGGCTTTGGTCACATATCTGTAGTATTTCCTCTCCCTAGGTGCAAGTAAAGAACATGAACCAAAGTACAAGACTATATCATATAACAACGTGTCCAATATGAAAGGAACATAACATAAAGTAAATGAGACAAGATCATATAATGTACTTTCCTTGCTCTCGAAGATCGGGAATGGGGAGATAGTCTCTAGGTCCACTTGATTAAATTGGGAGTTGAATTAGATTAGGGATAATTTCCATTAGTTATGTTCTGCTAAGAATTTACTCTTGACCCTAACTAACTAGCCAAAATACTATTAATAACACTCATATCCTAGCTATAAAATAGATTAGACAAAGCCTACTTAAATATTTTTTCTGTAGGGGGCAATTAAAATATAACACTACTTGTACAAATAAATAATGACAAATATATAGAATTTATAACTAAGAATTTACTAAAAATTGTACTAACAAGTATTGACATTGTTAGAGAGTAACTTGACTCTCCTAAACTCAGGACAGACTCAGTCCAAATATTATGCCCAACCAAGTTTACACAATCTTAAAACTTCCTAAATCTTGGCCCAAGAGTACAATATCATTTGTTATGCTGAACTGTAACACCCCTGAATTTTTGAATTATATTTTTTTATTTATTTGACTTGAATAGGGTTGTATGGAATTTGTGAATATTTTTAATTTAAATAGTTATTATTATAGAAGGCCTTAGCCATGGTTAAGTTTTGGAGTACAAGATGACTACGGATTGTGGCACGGATAGTGTGATCGTGTGCTTTGACTAGTGTTTTAGCCATGGTAGGGAAGGCCGAGCCATATGTGTGTTCTAACTAGGAAAACCAGGCTAAGTTGTGACTTGACCCCTAAAATTGATTTATTTAGTTATTATTAAGATCATTGACTATTAGGTGACCCGCTTGCACCAATTTAGTCCGAACTAGACCCGAACCAAATTCAAGCCCATGTAGGCATGTAGTGAGACTAAAGACGGCCATATAGACATATTTTAGGTAGATGTATATATTTTGTATTCTGATGGATTAATATTTTTCCTAAATATTTGTATAAATTTATAATAAATGTGTTATTGATATTAAATGGATATTTTGGGAAAACTTTCCTAAAGTTATTAGGGCTATTTTGTTTACTATATAAAAACAAGTATAATTAATTTTTGGATGGTTACTATATTAATGCATATAATTTTATTATATAGATATTAATCATATGAGTTATTGTAAGCAAAATAGTTCTTAATTAAAGCCTTATAGTTATAAATGATAATTTTAGGATTTCCATAAGTATAGTATTTTATACATTTTCTTAAATGGATTTAGGGATTTTTGGGTTAAGCATGATGTATTTATATATGTATGTGTTTATGAATATGTATCTATATATAGTATATAATGATATATACTAAAAAGAAAAAGAAAAGAGAACGAATATTTTTCCCTGCAGGAATAATATTGTTCTAAACCCGAGCCTTAACATCAAATTCGACCCAAAGCCTAATATAAACGCTAACTGTTCTCTCTCTCTCTCTCTCTCTCTCTATATATATATATATATATATATATATATATATATATACACACACACGATAGACCGAGAAGAAGGAATTCCTCATCTAAACCCTAAAACCAACCTCTGCCACCCTTGCGATCAGCCCCTCACCTTCCCTGACATCCCAGCGACCTCCTTGGCCACCTGCACTGCCGCCAAGACCGTCGAAGGCCGCCCAAACCGTACGATTAACAGCAACAGCCGTCGTAGTTCCAACATCAACCAACCCTACTTCAAGGTACCTTTTTTCCCTATTCGTTCGATGAAATCCCGAATCGTAAAATTCTATGCATAGTCTAGTTGACCCTCTTCGAACTATTCAAGTAGATTTGTTTAGTTAGGTTCGTGCATCGAGTGAAAATTCTTGAAAGTTTGGGAAAAATCACCGTTGAAATAACAGATGTTGGGTACATGAACACCTACGTTCGTCGTCTATTTGCGACCAGTATATTACAATATTTGAAAATCGGTTTAAAGGAACTTGTAGACAACCTAAAAGGCTATAGAACCCTTTTTGTAGTTTCTGATTGCATTGTTTATATGACGAGCAATCTGTTTTCCAAAACTGAGAAAAATCGCTTTTAAAATTGTTTTTAAAAACTTTGAAAATCTCCGATACGACGTGCGTCCCATCAAACCGGACCACTTCGTCATGTACCAATTGCATCGAAAGACGCGTATGGTATATCCGGACGTGTTGACTTTCGCAGAAGTTGATTTGGACATGTGTGCACGCCGAAATCAACCCGTATCCGTCAAAAATTCTCGTATCAGCCTCTTTGCAAACTAGCCCATAACTTCGTGCATGTTCGTCATCTCGAGACGAAACTTGCACCAACAGGACCGTGTCATTTTTATGGTCATGTATGCCAAGTTTGGTCCGATTCTGAGAAGGTCGACCGAAACGCTATTTTGGCGGGCCCGCAACCCGATCTAACGAGCAAATTTGTGCACGACCCATCGAAATCAAACTTTGGACATAAGGTCAGGTTTTTATCGTCAAACGGGGCTCATAGACATGTAGTTTGAAGACTTTAGAGACCGTAAGTGCTGGCACGCTTTTCGGTGCAAAGCGAATCCAATGACAGACACCATTTTGATCTAAAATTACCGTTTTGCCCCTGTATCCAGAATTGGACTTATGGGTAGCCTATTCTAGATAGTTTACTTATTCTGGGAATGTTGGGAATGTCTATTTTAGCATTCGGAGGTATTTGCGGGAGTTCAGGTTTCGAGACTCATTGATTTGACGAGTTGTTTGCGGGACTTTTTGCTACCACCAGGCAAGTATACCTTAACAACTTTGTACAGTTTACTTACATGCATGCTTTTATTATTATTTCTTATTCATGTCTTTTTTTCTTTTCATATTTACTATCTTTCCATGGTTTATTTCTATGTCTCTTACCTGTTATCACTTATCTTTGTCATTAGTTGTATCTATATGTTTCCACACATGATTTCGATAGTGTTATTACTTGAGTGACTTGACTTGATCACCTGGCCATGATACTTTGACTTGACCTCAGGTTCCATGTTACTTTTACTTGACCCTCTACCGATACTAGGATTGACTACTTGACCACTCTCGACTCGGAAGACCCACGGCAGGGCTACTATAGAGACTCATTATAGTTAGAGAGTACCACGACAGGACTACTAGCTACAGGGTCGGGAGTACCACGGCAGGGCTATGGTCATTCTACTCTTTTATAGTCAAACTTAGTATTACTTTTCATATGACATGTCATTATCTATAGAGTTCTTCCATGTGTTCATTTTGTTTCTCGTAGTTGTTTTCTGTTTTTCTTGCATGTTATATACTGTCATAGTAGGCTTGTATATTATGTATCTTGCTAGTCCTCTGAGGACCTGGTGATCTCTCCAAGCTTAGTTAGAGAGGAGGACTACCCAGAGGTATACGGTTCTGGAGTCGAGAAAGGTGGCGTACCTTCGCAGGAGGACGAGATAGTGGCCGAGGACTTCTCTTGAGACATGTCTCTTTTATAGATTTCCTACTTCATTTCTTTTACTTTTAGTAGACATGTAGTTGATTACTTTATTTTCTCTATACTGTGGTTTCAGGATGTCTTATCCGCACAGTTATTATTTCTATTTCATGTTGGACAGATCTTTTTCATTAGTATTATTTTATTAGACTTGATATCTCGTATCTTATTTTTTGTGTGGATGAGATTAGATGTAACATGTGACTTGTATTGTATTGCTGGGTTGTTATCATGATTTACAGCTTAAGCATTTCGCTAATGGACTTACTTTGAGATTTGGTCCATTGGTGAAGTGTTGCTGGCATGTACAGTATCCTGGTCCTATAAGTATTTTGGGACTGGGGTGTTACTTGAACTCAGGAGGAAGCAACCCACAATGTATACATAAACTAATTTATACTAAACTTAGCTAATATTCCATAAAGCCTAGTCTCCTCTTATAGTCCCTTCACATACATAACCAATATGTCACAAATGGAACAAAAACTTGGCAATGCACTAATACTCCAAAGTTTATAACAACCATCCTTAACTGAAACTTAGCAACATTCCACAATTGAATGTTCAACAACGTTCAAGAAACACCATATACTGCAAGTAAAATCTGGCTACAACCAACAGTTAACCCAACCCACGCCAACTCTAAAAATTTCAAATCATCCATCATTTGTCTTGGCAACTCAAAACACACACAGAGAACCCAAAAATTATACAAACAAAACTGATTTCGAATAGGGACTTATACAAACCAAAGGAAAAAAGATTCAAAAAGTAGGCAAATTATACAAACCGAATGACAACAAATTCAAATTAAGAAATCCCGTCCTTGCTAACTCTATTCCAATCACAGAGAAATCATTATTTGGAAACGCACCCATGGTCACGCACATAGGACACAACGTAACCACTGGACACGAACATAACTGTCCCGATCCCGACCCTGTTCAATACTCTATCAATTTTCAGTTTGATTCGACACAATCAACAATATTAACAGAAGGTGAAGTGGTACCTGGAAAGTAAGTTATCTCCAAATTGATGAGAGTAAGAGTAATTGGTGTCCACACTGTCCTTTGCGTATCAAACATGAATAGGTCCTCGTTTAGGCATTAAAACAAACACTTGATCAGCAATAATTCAAGAAGATCATTCATGATCATTCATGATCCCAGAAAATCAAACAAAATTAAGAAGAATCTCAAATTCAGTACTTGAGGATTGGTCGTTTCAGAAATTGAGATCCGTAGAGTTATCAAAAGGAATTCGGATTGAACTTTCATCTATGCTAATGCGAACTTAACCGAAGCAGTAAGTCCCAAATTAATCCAGTCAATCTGGACAGCAATTCTTCCTACAAATTCACTCGTCCACAGAGGCGAATAATCGATCAATTGAACGTTCGAAGAGCAGACAGGTTACTTCGAGCTCAAAATAGAGTAAATATCAAGACTCATCGTGATTTTGGATCGATCGAAGGAGAAGGATGATGACGATCTCCGAGAGAGGATGTCGATGAGAGGTCGTGAACTGATCGGAGAAGAAAATCGGTGGATCATCCTCGATCTAGGTCTGCGGATGCTCGATCAGTGGATCGAATCAAGAAACACATAAATTCACGAGCAAAATCAAGATGAACTCACTGATCGTCGTCGCAAGAGTGAATCGCCAAAACGTCGACTAATCGCTCATCGTCGTCGATGAACTCGCCTCGCCGTCGCCGGAACGGGGTGAAGCCTAGCCGCCGTCGGAGAAGGAAATCGCCGCGAAGAGGAAGACGAGTCCTAGCCGTGGGATGTTGCTGTCGTGAAAGAAGCTCTCGCCATGGCCAGATCCAAATTTAAGATTAGAGTTTGAGGAGAATTGGGGAAGAAGGAAATGGGGATGGAGTTGCTCTGCTCTTTGAGTTTTCTTAACAGAAAAAAATAAAACAAGAAAGAGTGAGGACTTTATATAAGGTTGAAGTCAGTTATTTGGCTTGGGGAGCAGAAAACAAAATGGGAGGGAAAACGAAATTTTGAGCTGTTCTTTGAATGAACAGTGGAGTGGAATTGGTTAGTTAGAAAATGTTGGTTTAGTAGTTGATTAGGAACTAATCCATAATAACTAGTCTATTAATAGCGAACACATAAGTCCTAATGATACCTATTATAATATTTGTATTCCACAAAAAATTAAATCAAAATAATATCAAGAAATTCCAATTTTATTTTATTTGGGAAAGCGGGGTTACATTGGGCCTCTTTTGTGGTACTTGTTGATCCCCACTGGTTTTGTTTGGCCACATTTATTTGAGGAGCCGGAGGATCTGTCATACCTCCAACTGGATGGCCCGCACCCATAGATCTGTGGTCTTAACTCACTAATGACTTTATTTACCTTATCACTCGTAGTTTTTTTTGAAATGCTCGATGAAACACACAGTACTTTGTTCACGCTATATTGCATGCTTGTTTGGCCCACTGCCTCTCAACTTCCATTGAATAAATAGAAGAAATAATACGCATCCGTGGCTCGATCTATCGATCTTCTGCCACCCAACTAGGATCTTATACATCTCCTCGGTAACCATAAGAGCCACTTGAGTTTAGTCTTATAACTCGTAGTTAATATTGTCACGCCCCGCTCCCGTAGGAGCGATCGTCCTCGCTAAGGCGTGATGCCGCACGGGCCTAGATTGCGCCCGTGCAAGGCCAAGTCCAGAACGGCCGATTTGATTCCTAGGCCACAGAGTCGCACAGAGTGTCCCCATTTGCAGCGGAAAGTAAATGAACACAAGTTGAATACGAAATCAAACTCTTTATTGATATTCAAGAAGTTACAAGCGGCGCTAGGCCGATATTACAAATCGCTCAAGCTCTCTCTCTCTGAAACATAAAAGGCGTGCCAAGTGGCTTACAAGATGGAATGATTCATGGCGATGTTCCGATACATTATGTCCTGTATAGGGTGCTCCAGCTCCTTGCAACGCTCCAAGGCTCCAGAGATAGCTTCGCGCCTTAGCACGTTCGATGGAAGCTCCGCACCCGCCGACGATACCTGCATCCTGCAAGTAGACTGTGGGGTTATCAGTATATTGTTATGCACTGGTGGGGAGGCTAGCTCGCCAACAATGCTATCATTACCGAACACGTTCCATTTACTTTTGTGCATCTCTATCATTCATTGTCTTTCTAATCTTGCCTTAGGATCAGTTTCATGCATATTTCATAACCTATCTCGTATGCCAATTTCAAGTGTCGCATGGAAATACATGCATTACTTACCCATACTTACCGTCCGGCCTTCCCTGTTCAATGTAAACCAAGTTAGTCAACGATTTATATGTAATAACATAACGTGCCTCATGTAAACTTTTCAATATCAAAGGCGTGTCCATGCCTCGGTTTCTAGCGCGCCGTTGGCGTATTTTCTAACTCCTTTGCCAAAGTACTTTCGATTATCTGGTGTGATATATTCAAGCCCGTTCAGAAGGCACTTCATTTAGTTAACTTAGACTACTTTGATTTCAATGCAAGGACTTGCACGTGGATTGCCACCAGCAAAGCCCACTTAACTCTATATACACCGGTCGCTGGCACCACAAGCCATCCTGGACATATTCCCCTTGGTATTTTCTCACCTATCATGGCGTGCGGCTGGTACACCCTGATAGTCTCTTAAAAAATACCTCGCACTTACGTCTCCTGGTGGCCAAGCCCCCCCCCCCCAGTTAAGCCCGTAAGCCCCTTTTGATTCCGTCCGGACCGGCAAGTCCTTCACACTTTGACCATGCCGCGGAATCCCTTTCTCTTTACGGCACTGCATACGCCACCCCTCGCTCGTACCGTTTGTCTACGACCATTTCGTATTAACTTGTCTTTTTAACTTAACGGCTGTCCTTGAGCCATAGGCTAACCCTTAGCCTTCTTACGTTATCGACCAGGTTGGCGTCCGTGCAGCGCGGGTAGCGAGCCCCGATGTACGTGCCCGTCACAACTGTCGCTAACCATTCATTTCCTTCTTATCTTTTATTCATTCTTTCTTTTCTTTCTTTCTTTTACTTGTTCATTCATTTATCGATTCATTCACATATTCATTCATTCGTTCATTCATTCGTTGATTCACTCATTTTACACATTATGCAACTCCCAGTGCGGGAGTCGCCTTGGCGACCCATCGGTCCCATAATCTTTCAATGTTGCTACACTCTACTCGGAACGACTATATTGATGGTCTTCCCGTTTATTGTTGTAACCCATTCATTGTTACTTTGTTGGACGCATAGGGAGCATAAACGTAGGCTTGTGCCGTAGCACGAGCGTGGAGCGCGGTGCGAGAGTTTACATATTTTCCATGTTCCTTTCCATATTCTATATAAGCATACAAGTTGGGATTATTCCCTTAGCTAGGTGCGTTGGGCCGTTATTAGCATGCAAGGTGTTATCGCCTAGCGATTCTCGTGATAGTGTCCGTATTTTTATGTGTCTAGGCTAAGCAAAGACGGTTTCATCGGAGCCACCCACCTTAGCGATGTTCGCATCGGCCGAGCGATCCTCCGAGCGCGCCTTTGAAAGTCTAAGTCTGGATCCATCTCGACGGGCCAATGTAAACCTTGCATCGATTCGCATCGATACTTCATCGGGTCGAAGCAACTCTTCGGGTCGACGGCTCGTTTGAGTCGTTGTACTTGCCGTTTGGAATCGGCGTTCCACTAGGGCGGAGCGGGTCACTACATAATACACCACTCAAAACAAGTCTCGTCCTCGAGACTTCCTGAGTGCAGGTCATCCTACCATTCTTTAACCCATGTCGTGTACGTGTCCCTGACAATTCCTTATCGAATGGCTTTTCATTCATTTTAGTTGATGATACTCGTTCAATTGTCGTGTTTTCTTCGACTCGTTTGCTATTTTGACGTGTTACGGGACTGCAATGGTTGCACGAGGCACGTTGTAATTCGTCAAATACGAGGGTCGACCAAGTATAAGTAATTTTCATCCGATTCAAGACCAAGTACTTCACTATCGTCGAGTACGTCTCCCAACCAACGATTCAATTCGTTATCCCAACTCTACTCACGGAACATCATTCATATCATTTCTATGGCCAGGACTTAATCGTACGCACTCTGCCTACACGTTCCTTTGGTTGCCGAGCCACGCTCGTACGACTATCGATCACTTCCTTTAACACGATTTCACGTTCACGACACTCTTCCATTCCCCAAGTCGTGCAAGAACTCAACGTATCATTTGGTTGGATCGTGCACGCATTCCAAGCGTCCCCAAAATATATGCATTCAACCAATCCGCATGATAGTGAGTTTGCCATTCTCACTCGAGTCGCATCGTACACATACTCAAGCGTCCCTGAAATATATGCATGTCAGCCGAGTCTCGTGAGCAGGGTTTCCTACTCTTGGTCCACTCTTTCAATTCACGCCAATCCTCAAGATCAATCCCTCGATTGCTAACTCTTGCAATAGGGCGTCTCGCCTAACCGCTAGGCCAATTCTCAAGGCTAAGTCAATGTCAGGATTGGAATCATAGTTCCCCAACAATAATGCCAACACTGACCCCAATCCTAGGGTCAAACCAAAGTCGATAATACGGAATTTTCTATCCAAGCTCGCGTCACTCAAATTTCTAAACATCGAGCACGATCACCTAGTTCGCATCGAGACATTCGTTGCGCAGCGCAACAAATTTGAATCCGTTCAACTCACCAATCGACATACTTCGTGTATCCATTCTAACCAATTCATGTATTCGATCATGAGGTCATCTAGCTCGACAATACGTTCCGCCCCAATCTCACGCGAGTCCGATTATCTACGGTGGTTCATGGATCACCACGCAATGCTCCCGCGAAATCAGCATTCTCATCGGGGCGTAACTCTTGTTTGAGTTTAGACTAACTCATTTTCGATACGCGGATTGGACCTACTCAATCCTTAAGTTCAATTCTTCAAACACACAATTCATTCTCAAGTCCCCCTTCGCGTCAAACCACAAGTCGAAGCATACGAGTTGCTACGCCAGGCAAGTACCGATCACTCCCGCTGTATGAATCACCATACCAGCGCTCACGCGGAGTGATCGTCCTAGTCGGCGTGACGCATGTGCGAGGCTGGGGTTGCGCTCGCATAAGGTAAGAACGTCAACGTTGTGGTTGACAACGAAGTAAATCCAAGCGTTCTCATTTTCATCCAAGCCAATTCAATTCAATAATCTAACCGTCATGCGTTCAACTCTAATCCTCGAGCCAAGTCTATCTTTTCCTCGACACATTCTTAACATCCCAAGTATAGCATCCAACGGGACAATGACATTTGCACGATCGTTATTCGCCGAGTCAAAGTACCCCCGAGTTATCGCATATCGATCTTTGATACGCCTCAATACCATCGATGATATGCGTAACCTGACGATCTTCCTTTACAATCGATTTCGAGTCGTATGTTGATGCTGTTGTCCAAGTTGGATATTCCATAATTTCCTCGATATTCAAGATCAAGTTCGATCGCTATCCCTCAAGCTAGTTCAAGATCGTTGTTCAACTCAAGTCGTAATTTATTTGAATCAATCCGAAATCGTACATGCAATTCTCTAAGTTTCCTCGATCAAGACCATTTATTTTCATTCATCGTTCTGAACCATTTCTAACTCGCGTTGCTCATTCATGAGTTGTCTGAACGACATTTCGTTTAGGACACACGAAGTCACGATCAACTAAGCGTGACGCGTTCTAAGGCTTTGCGCGATTGCATCGCTACGCCGACATACTCGTTCTATCCGTTAATCCTTTAGTCTCGCTCGAACAATTTCTATAACTTCCATACACCACTCAGGGTTCGAGCCACTCGACTAGTCGTTGACACTCATTCTTATTCTTCTCCGAGCCTCTCACATACACCACTCGGGTTCAAGCCATTCTATAAATCCTCAATCACGTTTGCGTCATTTGCTAAGACATTCTTCGGATTCGTTTGACGAATCCCTAGCGTAATCGTTCGCGTCGTATCGACGCGCTAGGTCGTTCACACTATTTCCTCGAAATCCAAGTTAATCCTCCGGGTATGCCTAAGCGTTAGCTCGATAGCATTCCTATCGATATACACTCAAAGTGTATCTCCGTTCTCGATCGAGCGATACTTGATATCGCTCGCAACCCGATTGCACCCAAGAGTCGAGGTGCGCGATACGCGGACTAAGTTGTACCGCTTAACCATCCCGCACGGACTACATTCAAGTTTGCACGCTCACTCATTCTCGTTCGCAACTCGTTTGCTCCAAAGGGTCTAGGTGCGTGATACTCCGTACTACTTAGCCAAAAGGCTGCGTGCATGACCATCCCGTTCGAACTATACTTCGGTCTCGTGTACTCGTTTGCTATCGTCAGCGTAAGCTTATTCAAGCACGCCTTGCGTTTGCTAACTTTTAGCATCGGTTCCTTCCAACTCAAGTCCGTCGTGGTTCGGCACAAAGGCCTTCGCCTATCGGTCCCGTGCAACCGAGTACTTGTACGAGCTTTTGAAAGTATTAGACTTATTGTATGGAACATCCCAAGGCACAACGAGAGAGAGCGTATACTTCTTTTCTTCCAACCGAGCTTTCAAAACTGAGATAATCGAAATTGATGTCCAAGGACATAAAGCCGTGCTCTGATACCAATCTGTCACGCCCCGCTCCCGTAGGAGCGATCGTCCTCGCTAAGGCGTGATGCCGCACGGGCCTAGATTGCGCCCGTGCAAGGCCAAGTCCAGAACGACCGATTTGATTCCTAGGCCACAGAGTCGCACAGAGTGTCCCCATTTGCAGCGGAAAGTAAATGAACACAAGTTGAATACGAAATCAAACTCTTTATTGATATTCAAGAAGTTACAAGCGGCGCTAGGCCGATATTACAAATCGCTCAAGCTCTCTCTCTCTGAAACATAAAAGGCGTGCCAAGTGGCTTACAAGATAGAATAATTCATGGCGATGTTCCGATACATTATGTCCTGTATAGGGTGCTTCAGCTCCTTGCAACGCTCCAAGGCTCCAGAGATAGCTCCGCGCCTTAGCACGTTCGATGGAAGCTCCGCACCCGCCGACGATACCTGCATCCTGCAAGTAGACTGTGGGGTTATCAGTACATTGTTATGCACTGGTGGGGAGGCTAGCTCGCCCACAATGCTATCATTACCGAACACGTTCCATTTACTTTTGTGCATCTCTATCATTCATTGTCTTTCTAATCTTGCCTTAGGATCAGTTTCATGCATATTTCATAACCTATCTCGTGTGCCAATTTCAAGTGTCGCATGGAAATACATGCATGACTTACCCAAACTTACCGTCCGGCCTTCCCTGTTCAATGTAAACCAAGTTAGTCAACGATTTATATGTAATAACATAACGTGCCTCATGTAAACTTTTCAATATCAAAGGCATGTCCCTGCCTCGGTTTCTAGTGCGCCGTTGGCGTATTTTCTAACTCCTTTACCAAAGTACTTTCGATTATCTGGTGTGATATATTCAAGCCCGTTCAGAAGGCACTTCATTTAGTTAACTTAGACTACTTTGATTTCAATGCAAGGACTTGCACGTGGATTGCCACCAGCAAAGCCCACTTAACTCTATATGCACCGGTCGCTGGCACCACAAGCCATCCTGGACATATTCCCCTTGGTATTTTCTCACCTATCATGGCGTGCGGCTGGTACACCCTGATAGTCTCTTAAAAAATACCCCGCACTTACGTCTCCTGGTGGCCAAGCCCCCCCCCCCCAGTTAAGCCCGTAAGCCCCTTTTGATTCCGTCCGGACCGGCAAGTCCTTCACACTTTGACCATGCCGCGGAATCCCTTTCTCTTTACGGCACAGCATACGCCACCCCTCGCTCGTACCGTTTGTCCACGACCATTTCGTATTAACTTATCTTTTTAACTTAACGGCTGTCCTTGAGCCATAGGCTAACCCTTAGCCTTCTTACGTTATCGACCAGGTTGGCGTCCGTGCAGCACGGGTAGCGAGCCCCGATGCACGTGCCCGTCACACCTGTCGCTAACCATTCATTTCCTTCTTATCTTTTATTCATTCTTTCTTTCTTTCACTTGTTCATTCATTTATCGATTCATTCACATATTCATTCATTCGTTCATTCATTCGTTGATTCACTCATTTTACACATTATGCAACTCCCAGTGCGGGAGTCGCCTTGGCGACCCATCGGTCCCATAATCTTTCAATGTTGCTACACTCTACTCGGAACGACTATATTGATAGTCTTCCCGTTCATTGTTGTAACCCATTCATTGTTACTTTGTTGGACGCATAGGGAGCATAAACGTAGGCTTGTGTCGTAGCACGAGCGTGGAGCGCGGTGCGAGAGTTCACATATTTTCCATGTTCCTTTCTATATTCTATATAAGCATACAAGTTGGGATTATTCCCTTAGCTAGGTGCGTTGGGCCGTTATTAGCATGCAAGGTGTTATCGTCTAGCAATTCTCGTGATAGTGTCCGTATTTTTATGTGTCTAGGCTAAGCAAAGACGGGTTCATCGGAGCCACCCACCTTAGCGATGTTCGCATCGGCCGAGCGATCCTCCGAGCGCGCCTTTGAAAGTCTAAGTCTGGATCCATCTCGACGGGCCAATGTAAGCCTTGCATCGATTCGCATCGATACTTCATCGGGTCGAAGCAACTCTTCGGGTCGACGGCTCGTTTGAGTCGTTGCACTTACCGTTTGGAATCGGCGTTCCGCTAGGGCGGAGCGGGTCACTACAAATATTATTCTTTTGTTGCTTAGCCAGAGCATGTGTTAGTCCTACTCTTTTGAGACTTTTTCTGAATTAGTGAGCATGATGTATATATTAAACCATAGTTGGTATAGCGATCATGTACATTTATACTCCACTAGTGTAGTATTAATTTGTCCTACTAGCTTCATGATCATATATGATATAGTATTCTAGGATGCCTCTTTACTTTCATGTATAATATACTCTTATCATTTGATTGATTGGATTGAGATGCTAGGATTGTCGGCCTTGTGACTGACATTGTTTGCTTGTTAGATTCTACACACTTGTCTTCTAGACAGTTGTGATCGCTGAACATCGTTTTAATTCCCTATTCGGTATAGTTGACCATGTTCGTCCCTATATTTTCTCAATATTCTTTGAGCCGGACGGGACACATGTTCCCCTTGTAAATGAAAAGGAAACGACTACCATAATTAGTGAGCACTCTGAGTAGAGGGCAAAGTTTTCCATATTGCAACCCCCATTTTCCTGGAGTTGTCTTTGCTACGGATTATAACCTCTATTATAGTCAGTTCAATTTATATCATACTAAAATGATCCAACATAGAAGTTTATAAATCGAGAAAACAAAAGGTAGTATACCAAACAGATCAGAACCCGCAATGTACAAGAGGAGGAGAAGAAAGAGGAGGAGGTGGTGGAGAGAGACTTACCTGCCGGATCGAGGAGAGTGATGGACAGTCGTGGTGGACGATGTAGAGGAGGAGCTCCAAAGGGGGAAGCTAGGGCTAGGACGATGGAGGAGGGGGAGCTAGAGTTAGACAAGAGGAGGGGGAGCCAGAGCACCAGAGGTTTTCGGTTCAGGTGGAGATGAAAATTTTGAGAGAATGTGGGGAAAGCAATTGTTGCCTGCTAGTATTGAATGATTACTGACGTCTCAAAGACGACGTCGCTAAATATTGCAAATAATAAATTTTTAGCGACGTATAGCCCAATATATGTCGCTAAACGTCCATAATATTAAAATTTTAACTCTTAGCGACGTTTGTTTCTATAGTACCTAATAATACTGGCTATTGGTCGTAAGTCGTTGCAATCAGCAATGTATTTCATCGGAATCACTAAATTTCTAGAATTTAGCAACGTGGTGTTCGAGTATCACATAGCGTCGCTAATATTTGATTTATTTTAATAGTTGACTAGAATATGCGTATGGTATAATATCATGTACACATTCGTAGGAGGCAAGCATGTGTCATCGTCAGTGATTTTTTAACTCCTCCACTAAGGGTGCGTTTGATTACAAATTGGAAAATATATGAAAAATAAATTGATTCCACGGAATTATTTTACTAGAAAACAATTCTATGGAAAAAATTCCACAGAATTAATTTAGGTGTTTGATTGTCGTTATTTTCCACAAAAAATAATTATTTTTTTATGGAAATTGATATTTTTCTATGGGCTAGGCCAGTTTTATTTTCCACCAGTTTGGAGGAAAATACGAAAAATGATAGATTTTGGAAAATAATTTCATGAAAATTATATGCTATCAAACACTACAATTGGTGAAAATTTTGTGATAAAAATATTTTCCATGAAAAAAAAAGCTCAATCAAACACAACCTAAATGTGGAGATCTCCTAAATGTGTATGAAATAAAAATCCATCATTTCTAGGCATGGCCTACTGTTTGTCTTAATTTTTTGTTAGGAAAGAAAATTACAGGGACAAAGGTTCAAAAGTTAGAGGAACCTTGACAAATTTTCAAAAAGCTCAACGGACCCGTTACAGAAAATCCATATTTATGCATTTCCAGTGCATTACAGTAACAAGAACCCTAATTACCATGAACCAGTCAAGGAAACTAGGAACCCTAGTTACCATTTTTTTAATATAATTGGTGCTTCTTCCGCGTATCGCTAAATATTGTATATTATACAGTTTGAATCAGTAAACAGGTTTCAAATTTTCATTCTAAGCAACAAATATAAATAACCCAGTCGAACAATTTATTATGAAGTCATAATATTAATTCACAAAGCCTACGTTTCTCTAGCTTTGCAAAGGATTGGGCAGGAGATGGTGAGTTTGATACTTGCTTCTATGCTGTTGGCATGGGCTTTACTCCTTCTAAAGTGGCGGCAGGCAGAAGTTGCCGGCAGCGGTCGGCAGCTTCCACCAGGGCCAGCACCGTGGCCTGTCGTGGGCAATATCTTCCAGTTGGGCTCCTCGCCTCACCATTCATTCTTCCGGCTGGCTGCCAAGCATGGCCCGGTCATGACTATCCACCTCGGCGCCATGAGAACCGTGGTGGTTTCCTCCGCCTCCACAGCCAGGGAAATGTTCAAGGTGCACGATGCCGTGCTGGCAGGCCGAATGATTTACGAGTCGATGAAGCTGAGCTCCGGCAGAGAAGGCTCCATTATCACCGCACAGCTCGGGCCCCACTGGCGCATGCTGCGACGGGTGTGCGCCTCCCAGTTCTTCACCAATGCCCGGATGGACTCGATGGAGATCACCCGTCGTCAGTGCCTGGGCTCGCTAGTACTCAGCATCGAGCAGACCGGCAGGCACGGGGCCTTGCCGGTTGACTTGGGCCACCACTTCTTCCTCATGGCCTTCAACCACATCAGCTACCTCACGCTATCAAGAAATTTCCTGGAAACTGATTTGCAAAACGGAATCGAATTCTTCGAGTACGCCAAGATGATCATGGAGTTGGCAGGGAAGCCTAATGTTGCCGACTTCGTGCCAGCTCTTCGGTGCCTCGACCCGCAAGGCATACAGAGAAAGATGGACTACCAGGTCGGGAGGGCTTTAGCTATCATGTCCGAGTTCCTGGAGATCAGGATCAAGAATACAGAAGGCAAAGGGACTCACCATCACCATGAAGGCATCGGGATGCAAAGGAAGGATTTGCTGGATATGTTGTTAGAATTCGAAGGCAACGGGATTGATGAGCCGGCTAAGTTATCGAGCAAGACCATTCTCAACTTGATCCTGGTAAGAAACCATTAGATATCATGCAAATTGAACACAAAAATTTGGAACAATATAGTCATGTACATGAAATTGTGTTATAAACGTATGATCAGGAACTATTTATAGCTGGGACCGACACAACGACGAGCACGTTAGAGTGGGTGATGGCGGAGCTGCTCCGCCACCCGTCAGTCAAGAGCAAGGTGCAAGATGAACTCTCCATGCTCGCGGGAACAGCCGACAGTCCCCGGCAGTTTGCGGAGAGGGACATCGTCAGCCTCGGCTATCTGAACGCAGTCGTGAAGGAGACGTTGAGGCTGCACCCCCCTCTCCCTCTCCTGGTTCCTCACAAAGCCACCAATGCGTGCACCATGCTCGGCCACCACATACCACAAGACACGCAGATCCTCGTCAACGTTTGGGGACTGGGAAGGGAAAGTAAGTCGTGGGTGGATCCTGCGGCCTTCAGGCCGGAGAGGTTCATGGAGGAGGCGAGTTCCGTGGATTGGAAGGGTCAGCACTTCGAGTTCATACCTTTTGGATCGGGGAGGCGGATGTGTCCTGCCGTGTCGCTCATGTCGCGGATGCTGCCGCTGGCCATCGGAACGCTTCTGCTTGCCTTCGACTGGTCACTGCCAGAGGGTGTGACTCCGGAGAACATGGATATGAGGGAGCACATTGGAATTTCACTTCGGAAAGCTGTGCCGTTGAGAGCGATCGCGGTACCCCGCAAAGGCGGAGGTAGAGGGTAGACTGAGATGGATTAAAACGTCGTGGACTCATATAAAACCAATATATATATATATATATATATATATATATATATATATATATATATATAAAATCTAAAAAAAAATTAGGAGAGATTGGAGCCCAACTTTTTTTAAAAAAAAATCACACGCACACACAATTGGGGGACTCGAACCTTGATTTTAGTGTAAACACTAAGTTTTCTTTGACACTAATATCATAACCTTTGACACTAAAATCTAACATTTAGTGCAAACACTAAGTTTATTAGCTGTTCTAATTTTTTTAATCCAAACCCTAACCTAATTTTCCTTTGTTTTAGTCATAATCCTAAACGCAGCTATATCTCCCACCATCGTCATTACACTATTGTTGCAACCGATAGTGATATGCCCAAGCAGCAATTAGAATGCATTATATAAATATCATTAGATGTATGACCTTATGATTATTAATAATGGTATAATTATTTACCATATTTATATTGTGTCTATCTATTTGTTGATAATATGATAAATTCCCAAGAGTACATGTAATGAATTTCTTATTGTTATCATCTAGATGACTTGATGAGATAAGAATATCATAGGCATAAATGCAAGTTCATGGCAATAAGTTCACCGAGAAGGACATATTGAAACTGAATAGGTCGGCATGCTCTACGTTGAACTCATAATATAAGTGCAACTGGTCAAATAAGTTGTATGTGCAGTTAACACCATAGTGAAAGTATAGGTTCTAACTGTAGGTTCTCAGTTAGTTTAACGAGTTCACTAAACACCACTAGAATAAGAAAACCCTAATGTCAATAGGATGTCGTTCATATCGGTGGTGTGGACTTGAGGTCATTACGGTACCATATATATGAGTGTGCACCCACACTTTGACTATGTATATAGTTATACGCTCATAGATTGGGTTTGTTGATTATTTATGAAGGTAGTACATGAACAAGAAGGAATCTATCACACCTAGCACATGATGAGTAGAGTAACGTCCCATGTGGTATGATATCTTACATTCAAGGAATTCTTATGTGTCAGTAGATGTAGCATCCACTATCCTATAAAGCATAATTTTAGATTGGGAAAAAAATAATTTTATTTTATCTTGGAAAACCACAAAATCCATAGACCACTTATGAAATAGGTTCATCGAGTTTTTAATTCAAGGTTACGAGAACGATGATCCTAAGTTTATAACTAATGGTAATTACCCATAACTCATATCTAATACTCTAAAATGCTAGAATAGCCTTGATAATTATTATGAGATAATTCTAAATTTTATTATAATTATTGAAATTTAATCATGATATTTTACCACAAAGAAAAGTCGTTACTCGATAAACTACATAAAATGTTGCGGGTAGCCATGACACCTGAATGACCCCAAAACATGTCCATAGGCTCATTTAACCCTAAACTAGGTTCCATAGCTTATTTAAAATATATTAAGTTTGCTATTTTAATAATTAAAAAACCATATTAAAATTATTAAGGAATTAAAATAATTATTTAGAAAACTTATACAAATTATTAAAGGTAAAGTTTACATCATTTTTACCCCAAACCTGGTGATAGCTTTTAAATGTTGTAAAATTGTTTCTTTGATTTTTTTAGAATTTATTTGATATTTTAGGATTTATTTGGGCTAAATATGGAACTAATAAATAAAGAATAAAAAAGAATTAAAAGTCTCACCCACCCCAATCCCCACTGACCCTTAAAGTTAAGAGGACCTGTTGTTAGTCGATTGTAGTAGTGAAAGGGGGTGGGGGACGCTGCTCAGAATTCGTAGTGTAAGCACGATAATTTTTGGGAATTTTTTATTATTTTATTTAATATAATTTTATTTACTAAACTATATTTTATTTTAATTTTGATAAAAATACACTTTGTCGTAGCTTTGATTCTTGAAACACAATAATTATCAAATTCTCAAAACTAATTTAATATTCGTAATCCAGACAAGTCCACCATTATTTTGATATATCATGTCACATTCAAATATATTCCCTTGTACTATATTTTTCATTTATAATTTTTGGGCCAAAGTTAACTATCACCTTTACAGTAAAATTTGACATGTTTTTCAATTTCGATTTGAGACTCGATCCCGGTCCAAACCATTCGACCCAATATATAGTTTTGGCCTATTTTGAGCCTAAAACACACATGCTAATGATGTGCCATTCAATCAAGTTTCCATGCGCTACTTATTTTAAATGGCACACAAGATCCATTAATAAACCTTTCGGAGTTAAGTTCGATACCATAAATCTCATTTGCCTAGAACTGGTCCAACAAGTCATAGTAGAGCCTATTCTAGGTTGTCCTAACCTAATAGGATAATTCTAGACTAGATTTATTCAATATTTGTCCAGCCATGAGTGGTCAAATTATACCCATTATATTTAATTCAAAAGATTGATTTCCATATTATGAAACGTAATAATTCTTTTAAGATTGACCTTGAAATATCTTGCAAGTTGGACCACCAAAACTTATCCAAATCTCCACCAATCAATCCATAACATAGATAAGCCTCAAACTTTATATTTTAACCTAATATTTCAGCCACCACCTCTCCATAAAAGTTCCAATCCCGAAATTGCTCTCAGCCATAGCTGCTGATAGCACCTTGTGACGTAGCGGCAGTTTTGACTCCCTCCCGACCTCTTGTGAAGCTCCACGATAGTTCGTTGTGAATCTAACACGACCCTCTCCTATATATCCTATCAACCCTCCACATGAACACAATCCCTTTTAGTACCCCAAAATAGTGTTACAAGTCAACGAATTCCAGCAGCAGGTTAGTCATCTTCCTCGATGTGATTTATCTACTTTTTGATGTCCATTTTTCATGAAACCAAAACTACTGGAAAGATCTATGTTCAATTGGTTACCCACGTAGTTCCAAACGGTTTGTCCGAAGCATCTATTTTACGAACGTGCGTCCGGATTGAACCAATTCGTTCGCGTGCGAGTTTTCATCAACTTTTGGGTTACTTTGGACACCCTTCTCATATTTTTTTGTAAGACTATAGACATACTAAGATTTATATTCAATATATTTTTATAGGATCTATGTGCTATTTAACTTGGAACTTACTGGGACTTATTTAAATCAATTGTTGTGCATATTATGATAAGAAAAACATATTTTTACATATTTATTAGTATTTTTCTAGAATTAAGATTTCTTACGAAACTATTATTTCAGACACCGAATTAATGGACCAAGTCAATGGCTATTGATGTAGAATCAATATGAGATATCGGTAGCCATTTTTCTATGAATAGAATACAATAAATACCATTTCAAATTATTTTTAACTATTTTTCCAGAATTAAATATGATAATATTTTAGAATTAAATATGATAATATTATGTTATTAGTATGTTACTTATTGGTTAAAATTAATGCTATGTATATTAGATTTAGTAGTTAATATGACTAGTTGGTATATATATTATTATAGTCTATATATGGTAAGTTTATGTATATGGTATGTCACAGGCATGCTATTAATAGTTAGTAAATCTATTATAGGTGTGCGTGACGGGCGTAGCGAGGATCTCGTAGCTGGACCGTCATATTCGGAAACTGGAAGTTGCAGGCAAGTGTATCTTGCCAATGTTACAATTTATTATTTGTTGTATTTGATTTTCTTGATTCATTATTATTGAGGATGTAGGATTAGTTGATACTTTACATCCGTATTATATTCAGGTGCCGATGACACTTTGTACTCATCGAATATCGACACTAGGTATCATGTATACTTTATTCGGGTTTATTGACACAATACACTACAGGACACGGAGTCTACATGATTATTCGTGGTTATGGACTTTATGATATAATACTAGATATACTACACCAAAACAGTCGTTTCCTAACGACTATAAGCGTTAGGAAAAATATTCCTAACAGATTTTTACCCTTGCTTCCATGGCGTGGGGAATTTTGCTAACAGTTTTGCTAACGGTAAAAAGCGTTGGGAAAATAAATTTTCCAACGTATTTTTACCGTTAGGAACACAAATTTTTCTAACACTTAAAAACCGTTGGGAACACAAATTTTCCAACACTTAAAAACTGTAGCAAAATTTTCCAACGGTAAAAAACCGTTAGGAATGGATCCATAAATTAAAAAAAATGGCTCTATTTAACCTATGATGGCTCTGTCGAATCCACTCAATATACACCATTAGTCATTGTGACAATACGATTTACACGAGATTTTACATAAGAACACACTACATCATAAACTAACTCCTACAAAATGAATCTGATACACAAGTTTATATACAAGTATGGGATAGTCGTCACCCGGATCGGTTCAGGTTGGGTGCCTGATACTCTATGGCTGTTTCCTTCTCGGATTTGCTTCTGCTGCGTATCACTCGCCTCGGGGATTCTTCGATAGACTTGGTTTCCTTGCTCCGCGGGACTGAGAGATTTCCCATAAATGGAAAAACATCCATCTAAAGGTATACTGAACTATCATAACAAGTTCTGTAGATAGAAAATGCCCCAGATGCTGCTTGCGTGCAATATCCTTTAAGAAAAAATGTGAACAGAAAGATCATATGCCACAGATAGAAGAATTTGAAAGCTTTATTGTTTGACTTCTGAAAAAATAAATTTAATAATAGATACAACAAACCCAAGCTTATATACTGATAATAGGAAGATAAAATAACCTTATACAAACAAGCTGCAGACTCAGATTGTACAGCTTGATTGAGGCCATCACCAAGGGATTGAAATGCATTGAGGGCATCAAGTGTTAGCTGCCAACCGCAAAGAGCCTCAAAACTGCTTGAAGTCGAAGCACCATTAGAGAACGCATTACCACTCGCTCCATCGACACAGGACCCAGCTATAAGCAAAAGTGTACTCCTAGGACTACATCTCTCAAGGATTAATCCAAAAGAGCAAAAAAATGCAACACCCTTTGTCAAATAGTAGGAGCAGGTTAAAATCAGAAACATTAACTTACTTGAAACAGCAGCCTTCCTTATTTCTTCATGAAAATAAAATTTAAGAAGAGGTTCCAAGGTAGGGGCTACCTGCATTCCAAATATGAAAAAATTACTTGATTAGTGTGAGTAGACCACAGTCGTCGTATTGTCATTTCACTTGAGAGACGAAATGAAGAAATATCAATCAAGTAATCATAACCAACCTGATCAATCCATGGGTAGAAGCCCTCCTTGAGTTCATCAACATAACAACAAAGCATGTTACAAGCTGTTGCTTTCTCCTCCAAAACACTGGCTCTAATACCTATCCTTTTATCCCTAAGAGTGATGGTTTCAATGATGCATTATGAGCATATGCTGGCTTGATAAAATAGGCAAAAAAGTTTTGATGCAAAACCACTTAATATTTGCACGTTGCTCATACATCATATAATGGTTTTCATTAAAATAAAAAAGAAATGACAATGAAAAGAAAAAGAAAACCAAAGAAAGTCAAGGTATTAAACAATCGAAAACAAAGTTTATAGTGATCTTATGGAAACAACAACATGAATAACTATGTTACAGGTTAAAACAGAGCAATAGTCACCAGTTTTCAATTGAATTAGGTCAAGGCACAGATTTGCATTACCAATAAAAGGTAACTAATTTGGAAGCATTCAATGAAAAACTAATATGCACATAATCTGAGAGGAATTAGTACACATTGTTCAAACAGAATGTATAATGGCTCATATAACTAAAGGGAAATCAACCACAAAAATAAATGTAAATTACAATTGTGGGATGATTTTGGTTAATTAAATATATTGACTTGAAGTTCAAACAAAGATAAGATCTTGTTACAGTAGCCTTGCTTTCTTTTATTAGGTGCTTATGGGAACATTAGCGCAATAGTCCATAGCAAACAAAAACTACAGGAAATACACGATAAGGTCTTGTGCTCACTGCTCAAGTATAAAGTTCAACCTTAGCATTTGTTTTTTTTTCAAGGTACCATGTTTTACTTTTTTAGCCTAGTTATTCAATATCAGCATCAGCTTGTTCCAACTTTCTTGCTTCTCTTACTACTGTGACTACTGACTAGAGAAACAGTTGGTACCGATGAAAGAAAATGATTTCGTAGAAGTCAAAGACCAAACTAAATTAGATTTTTTTTACTGAAACTAAACTCCAACCAAACAACTTGATAGTGGACACATTAAGTACAAGACCTCATATAACAACTGAACTATGCATTGTGCATGAAAAGTGATTACCAGCATCTTTGAGTTAAGTTTGGCCCTCTTCCTATCTAAACCTCCTAGAACCACAAGGAACTATTGATGGAACATCTGGGCAATTCAGTTAACTAGATAGTCTATGAAGCAAGCTACCAAGTATCAGAACTTGTAGAGAAAATTCCAGGCATAGCCCAAGTGTTGGAAGAAAAGCTAGAAATTAGTATCTATGTAAGATAAAGAAATTTTGCACTGGAAGATCTCTTAATGATTAAGTACAAAAGAGCAAAAAAAAAAATGCAATACCCTTTGTCTAATAGTGGAGAAGCATTACAAAATATTTTCAACCTAGTAGGTTAGTGGGAGCAGGTTAGCAAGTTTTAATGCAGTATATACCCCACAATTACAGTTTTAATTCTCTTCTTTGGAACAAATTGTGGCCAACCATTGTATTAGTTATCAGTTATGAATCACCTTATCCTAAGTATTCACAAAGTTTGTCAGCTTGCCATACTGGCTAATAAGGTAGTCACCTATTGTTATCGGTAGCTACATTAGTATGTGAAACTAATAGTTCGTCCTTCGTTGTCTTCAAAGTTAAACTAAAAGTCTGTGAACTACTCAATTCTGAAAAGAAGGACATAAGATAGTAATTTATTCATCGCACCAATTACTCTTAATTCATAGCACCCTAATTCCTTTCCCATCCATGTCCTCAATCGGAGCCATATTTTGGTCTTGACCATAGTGTAAAGCTAAATCCCCCCAAAATAAATCCACCAATCAATTTGGGGACCATTTCTTGATTTAAAATCAAGAAAAACTCTAGGGTTTGATATTCTTACCTGAGGTGGTAAAATCTGGGTCCGCGTCCGAGTGGAAATCTTGGCTCTGTTTTGAAATAAAGAAAACCCCGTCAATAATATCGAAACAAACTTATACAACCAGCAGCAGCAACATTTTCATTCACCCATGGACAATAAGTATTATGATGCTTGATTGGATCGAATTCTTCATCTTCTGCTTCATAGTCATTTTCTCCATTTGCTGGCCCTGAAAACGAATAATAGAATGGAAAAGATTTAACAATTGAAGAAAGCCAAATCATTGATGATAACAAATATATCCTCGACAAATCCAGACTGAAGACAATGAATTCTAATAAGGTACAAAGTCAAAAGTGCAAGAAACAACCTAATACATTCCCAGTAGCATAATCTGGACCCAGGTGTGCACAATAATCAGTTTGATATGCCTTGCCATTTTGTGTTACCTCTTCTTTGGATACATTGCATCCTGAAGAAATTACTGTATTGCAAGAAAGTGAAGGATGGGCAGTGCTATTAAAGGTCGGGTTATGTGTCACCTTCTTCCCACTTTCAGTAGAATCAGCCTTTTTATCCATAAACTTTTGATCCACTATCATCCTTTCCTACAGACCGAGACATCATATCTTGACTATTATCGCCTTGAGGATCCTCTCTGCCCATCTCCTCTGGAATAAACTCACCCATCACTCCAGGCCCTGGAGCAGATTCATCAGTTTGACCGACTTAGAACTGTTAATGGTATGTGCATATGATTGTAAGTGGTACAATGTTTCGTGATTCAATGGGAGCTTCTCGTCCACTACATGGTCGAGATAACTACGTATCTCATGGAGCCTTGCATCCAGCCCCTTCAAGGTAGAAAGCTTACTTTTAACCTGCTTGACAAAAATAAAAGCTTTAAGATTCTTAAACTAAATTAACAAGTTGATTTAAAATATATGCCTAGAAGCCACCAAGACCTTCAAGTAGCACATAAAAATATACCTCTGTTGCAAGGGTGCTAATGGTTGTATCCTTAACATCTCTAAGTAGATGCTCAACTCCTACAGAAAGAAAGTTAATTGAACTAAGGCCCCAAAATAATAATGATCATAGCCTACTGGGATAATGCAATGGTCTGAAGGAATTATACTCTTTAATATCTACACAGATGAGCATCTGAATTATCTCAATTTGCAATAAAGAGGATAAAGTTTCTCAAAGAAAAGGACAGCTTATCAATTACCTCAACCTCATGAGCAGCAATTTTTGAAGGAACATGCACAAACACCTTCTGACTTTGTCCCCTTTTATCCCCTCTACTTTGGTTATCGAAATAAAAAAAATTTAATTTTTTTCCTCCCTCTACTTCCTTTCATCTCCTTCTCCTACAGAGTTCTCAAATATAATGTTAAAGAACCAAATAACTCTTTTTAGAACAAAAAGCATTTATATAGAAAAGAAATAACCACGAGGGCTATTAGCTCAAGGAAAGATTTGATCTACCGTGTCTTCTCTCTCTCTCTCTCTCTCTCTCTCTCTCTCCCCATTGTACCAAAAAGTGTATACCACACAAGTACTTGTAGATTACAAAGATGGGGACCTTATATACCAAGTGTTTTTTTGGATCATTTGAGAAGCAATTGGCATATATGGTCATTTTCAGATAACCAATTTGACGTATTTATTTTATGTTAATTTCTTTATTCGGAAAGATTGGTTAATAGCATAATTAATCTAACATGACGTTATAATAGTGCTTTTATATGTTTGCAGGCTTTCATGATTTTACATTGGTTCATATTATATGCAGCAGAAATGGGAATATGACGAAATAGTGATGACAAAGCTAAATCTGGCGTTGCAAATCTCAATTGCAGCAGCAGCAGCATAAAAAAAAGTATGGCAAAAGTTAGTGACAAAAGAGTACCTAATATGGGTAGGGCACTAGCATGTCATGATGTTCAAGGATGAATTTGAGAATGCAGTGCAAGGCAAATAGTGATCATCATTTGTTACTACACTGTTAGGTTTATATAATGGAGTATCTTACCTCTTTTACCTTCTCAACGGCATAGTAAGCTTTAGTAGGTATACCAAGCTCTTTTGGTTGTACGTCAATAATAACTAGGACTGGGTTACTGACGTAACTGAAAAACAGAGCAAATAAAATAGGCCACAAAGTATAATCATATAATGATTGGTAAAATGTGAACATTCCTAAAGAAAACTAACAAATACCCTTGCAATAGCTTAAACCCTTTCCTTCTGACTTACAAACAGGTTAGCATTTATTTGCAGAAGTACGATTGTTAGATGACATTCTTGATTGTTTCAGGTACCTGGTATTTGGTGACCGACCATCTCAGAGGTCAGCTAGGGCTACTCAAATATGTAATTTATTTAGAAATTCGAGAACAAATAGTCCTAAGAGATATTTTATCGCAGGTGTTCCATACCAAAACATATCAAACTGTAATTGTTTTACTACAATGTGGACAAGGTGCAAAGGTAAGAAATTCACTATAAACTTCTCAAAACTTGTTACTTCACTGACCTGCAACTTTTGGTAGTAGTGTTCTGCCAAGTCTTGGGGGCAGTGAGCTCCTGGGAGAACTTTTGACACAAAGTGAACAAGGAAATCATCCCCAAACTTGTCGTACATGACCTTTTGAGCCATCACAATTTCCCCAAAAAGAACAAGCTGCAAAACATGGTACATAAATTAGTCTCGATGTATCTGACACAAAGGATAGCATAACTAGAACCGAGATTTTAAAATAGACGTTTGACAATGATCACATAAACACAGACAAGGGGCTCGTTGAATTGGTTCTTATTTCACTTATTGTTTCTCAATGTTTAAACCATGGGATTGTCATTTCCTCACTATTTGGCCTACCATGTCACTCTAAAAAGTAGTGCCATAACTTGGCCGTGTCATAACGGACATTGACATAAACATTCCAAAGTATACTACGACAATCAAAAAATTATGTACTGCATGTGTCATGATGTCCAATTCATTTTGATGCAATGCACGTCATTGTTCCTTAGATACATATGTTGTTATATCAAATACATGGTTCCAGGAGAGATTGTGTATTCTAACATTAGGAAGTGAAGAGGAACACTGTCTGCATCTGAATATATTGTCAAATTTAACTAAAGAAAGTAATGGCAAGATGAGGTGTTTATAAAACATAAATCTTTTCCAGCCACACGAAAAGGAACACTACAAAATTCTTCTAATATGGACACAAAATTGGCAATTTTTGATACAAGTCTTTGATTGTGACATTTTCAATAGGCACTAGCAAACAAATCAACACTAGGTCACTAACTACAATTCCATATTATGTAGACCTAACTTTTATCATATAAATTAGAACAAATTGGAAGAACTCACAAATTGACCTCGGCTCGCAATAAGTGTGCAGAGAGGAAACCTAGAATTACTCTTTGACAGCTCCCCTTGTGCTTCAAGCTCACTTATAACCCCTTGCACAATCTTCCAACAACCAAAAAAAAAACTCCAAAAAAAGAAACAAATACCAAACAATTACAAATATAAAATAAAATGAACCTTCCAAAAATCCCTAAATTGCACAGAATCGAAGATAGGCCAGACCTTATTGAAAGCTTGCGACGAAATTCAAAACAATTTCGGTTGTAAGAACTGAGTTCCCTGTGCCACCCTTCGAGCACCGACCGCCTCGGCGGAGATGGAAAGAAGGGGCCGGCGGTGGAGCAACGGAACCCATCAGTGTCGAGGGAGCGTGACCACTAGCGTCTAGGCTGCCTGAAGTAGATTTCTAGGGCTCGATGTGGACGAGGTGATCGATGGCGGAGCAGAAGAGCGAGCCGCCATCGGCAGAGAGGAGAGGAGAGGAGAGGAGGGGAGAGAAATTCCTAGAACTCGGGATTAGGTCGGGAGGGAAATGAAATTTTTCATTCTCAATAACACTTATCATTGTCATGTGTAACACACGTGATAAATTTTATTTCTTTTCATTTATTTCCTAACGCTTTTAAGTGTTACAATAATAATATTATGCGGTAACAATATTAAAATTCATTTATTTTAATTGTTACCAACGGTTTTTCTAATTTGTAACGTTTTCTGTTGTTACTAATTTGTAACGGTAAAAAACCATTAGGAATTAAAAAAAAGTTGTGTTGGAAAATCCTTATTTTGGTGTAGTATATATATAGTTACTTGCACTTGTGATTTATTGTATTGAACTTGACTCGACTTGCTAGATTTCGATATGGGCTGGGGAGAACATTATGACATATCAGGTTATCTTATTGGTTGACCTCGTTACCATATTTACGACTTAGTTGTTATATTATTGCTTGTCAATGTCTATGTAACACAGCACTAGTGATATTATTGCTTGCGGAAGGTACCATAACACGGTGCCTTTGGTGTCTGTCCGTTGAGGAGCTTGTGAGCCTCAATGGCCTGATGCCTGATATCCAAAATGTGTTCTCACGTTCATATTACTTAGACTGGATATGGCAGTTACCTTTTAGAGCATATATTTCTTTTATTGTTATATTTTATGTACCTTGTTATGTCCCCTAAGGACTTGGTGTAGCACCATTGAGCACCTCTAGAGGGGTGTGAATAGAGTGCGTGTATGGAGCAGAAAAAAATCACCAATTAAAACTATTTACGGCAGTAATCAAAGTGATATGAAGTAGGCAGTAAAAATAAATACGTAATGTAAATAAATTCAGAGAAGCAAACGCAAACACATACACCAAGGTTTATACTAGTTTTTCTCTGAGAGGACTAGTCCAGTCTCGAGTAATCTAGCTTGATGTTGAATCCACTATCTTGTGAAGCACAAGCTTTGAATCTGAAGCACTTGCAGCTCCTTACAATATGTGCTTTTTTATCCGAAGAGCAATACTTCAACTTGCAAGACTTTTATCCGAAGGACTTACCGACTTCAGTAACGGAAAGAAAACGAACTGGTTTTCAAGCCTTCTTTACAACTCGAACCAACTTCTAGATCGAATCGAACCGATACTTGCTTGGCTAGGAATCGTAAAGGCTTAGAATGGAAAGTTAAGTAGCTCTGAGAACTCTTAAAGAATAGATGAGAAGAGAATGGAATGAGATGAATATAATGAAAAATCTCTTCTATTTATAAGGTTCTGGGATCAAATTCGGGCAGAGTTCGGTTCTCTAACGTTCATAAATTTGAACGTGGGATCCGATTCAATAGAGTGACCAGATCCAATGGAATACTAGGTCAGGAGGGACCGAGCTCGGACAGAACTCAGTCCGAGTTCGGTTGCCCTATATTTGGGTTGGTTTGGTTCTTTTTGAGTGGATTTTGGACTCTTTTTGAGTGAACTTTTGTGTAGGCTTTTTGTGGACTGACTGAACATGAGGCTTTTTGTAGGCTTTTTGGTGGAATTTATGAAAAGCTAAGCCAAGTGCCAAATTAGTTCGATGTGCAAATTTTCCTAGACTAAAATAAGATCAAATACAGAAATAAATATAAAAACCAATAGCCCTTTAATAAAGCATTTTTCATTAACGACAGTTATACAAAGATGAACAGATTTGAAAATCTGAATACCTTTTGGGGGCTTCGCCCCCGAATTCCCACGGGGGCACTGTCCCCTCGACCCCTGTCCGCTGACCGGATAATGGAACCCCCGATGCGAGACCCCGGATAGGTCTTTGGATGGTTTAGAGAAATCTTCTTGTATAACGTTATCTTTGGCCCATCATTAATTCTTCATTGCATACGTCCTAGTTTGATCATGTTTATTGCTTATTTACAAGTATATGTTAGGCGAACAATGCAGTATAACAGTATGATAAATTTAATGAATGGTAGGATAATACTAGGTTTAAATAGCAACATAATAGAGATTACATGAATATTAATGACATCATTATGTTAAACTTAATTGATTAGCCATATTAAAAAATATGATACAATCATTAGGCTAACAATCTTTTTCTTTTTTATTATGATAAATCGGTTAAGTTTAAGATAGATACGATAGATGCATTTATCACTAATAAACATATACTAGAATATTATGTGTTAACTTAAACTTATTTCTCCTCCGTTGACATGATCAAAAATAACCTCCCCTATAATAAGAGATAAATTGAACTCAAGCATAATTAAATATATCATACTAGAACGAAGACAAAAATAATCATGATGAAGGATTAGGGGAACAGTATAACGACAAGTTTAGAAAATTAAACAACTAAAGTAGAAAGACTTATCAAAACACAATATAGTTGGTTGAACTTTAAAAATCTAAAATCAAACAATAAATAGTTTACCAAGTAGAAATCCAAAATGACATTCAAAACACAATATGATGAATAAATGTAACTGTAGATTTAAAATAGACCAATAAAGGATTTTTATAAAAAGTAGATATAAATATAGTAGAAATCAATCATTGGTCATAAATAATCCATGAGGATTAGAAATTCGCAGATCTAGAACATACCAATATAAAAAATAAAAAATAAAATTTGACTTTTAACAATGATCAAAAAAAATTATGATTCATAATTTGTCCATAAAAATTAATGAATCAATTTCATAAACAGTCTAATCATTGAAAGTAATCAAAATAGATATATTAGAATCTATCTACTTACCCAAGTTCATGTATTTGAACTCAATTACCTTAGCATGATATATGAATATCCATTAGACAAACATGAAAGCAATGGAGACAAAAATCTTGAAAAGAAAAAATTCAGTCGACTTGAATGCTCCCCTGCAAAGTATGACCAGTTTAAATATAGATATTCATGAGCTTTGAGATAAAACCTCAATAAGAAAAGCCAAATCAATGTATATCTCAAAATAATCATCAATAAGGATAATTAAATATATTTAGCACGATAAAAATAAGAAAAATAACCATATAAAATGAGAGAATCAAAATATAATACTAATAATAATAATAATAATAATAATAATAGTAATAGTAATAGTAATAGTAATAGTAATAGTAATAGTAATAGTAATAGTATTAGTATTAGTATTAGTATTAGTATTAGTATTAGTATTAGTATTAGTATTAGTATTAGTATTAGTAATAGTAATAATAATAATAATAATAATAATAATAATAATAATAATAATAATCATCGTCATCATCATCATCATCATCATCATCATCATCATCATCATCATCATATATTCTCTTACAAATCCTTCATAAATCAAAATATCATGAACACAATCGATAAAAGTAAAAGACTATAGGTCCATATTTGAAATAAGTATACCACATATTAAGGGTATAAATGAATCGAAACAATTAGTTTGCTTCCTTAAAATATGTATATCTAGTTCACAAGCATTTATATGTATAAAATAGATAAAATAAATAGTCACAAGATCTAAGGGATATCTACGACATGGATCTTTCTTCCCTTTGATCGATGCATATAAATTACATACTTAAAACAAAATTTCATCTTCAGGCAAGTAAAATAAATATCCACTAAACTCTTAAAGATAAAAAAAATTATATATATATATCTTCAATAAAAAATATAAAAAATATTCAAATAACAAAAATGAATTCAATACAATAAAGTATTTTTAAAATTGTCTTAATAATAGGATTCGAGTAACAGACATATTTAAAGTATCAGAGAGAAATCAAAAGACTTTTGAAATACGGAATTTATTATGAAAAGTTGTCTTAATAAATATTCGAATGCATTCGTTTATTACTCAGACTAGCATTGACAATTCGAATTTTTGTATCACAAAAACTACTTTAATAAAAGAACCCATAAATCATAAATAGTCTATTTTGAACAAATAAAACATGACTAGATGAATGCCTGAATAAATAGTATTCTAGATATATGGCATGTTAGGGAAATAATTGATTTGAAATAATTAACTGCACCCCCTTTACATGGGTATATCCAAAATTAGTAGTATTGACAGATTTAAATTCCAGAGAAATATTTCCAAAAGTAGGAAACAAATTCATCAAAATACTAGGTCTTCTTATCAAAGTTTATTTCTTCCCTTCTAAAATCTTAGCACGGTGTCCATCTGATAACCGTAGGGTTAAAGAAAAGAAACACTTTAAGAGAGAGAAATTCAATTTTTTTGACTTCTTCTCCGTAAAAAATTACTGCTATAGGTAGTTATTAACTTGAATAATAATGAATAATAAAAGTTTAATAAAACGAGTATCATGAATACTGTACAAACTCTAAAGAACATATCAGAAACCATAATATTCAATGAGTGGTCACATGATCAAATCAAGTTTGATAGTATGACAGACATATGAATATATCAAAAGATGGCAAACATTAACATATGGAAGATCAATGTATGTTACCTTTTATAAAAATATTTTCATTTAAATAATATTATCCATCAAAGATAAAATTTAAAGTCCAGCAAATAACAATTGCAAATAGATCTTAATAAATTTTTAGTTTTTAAAGCGTTGATCAATCTTGGATTAGCTGTAGGGGCTGGTTTCCAGCTAGCGGTAGTCCGAAGACTAGTACATCGTGGCGCTTCAGACTATTTACACGTGTATGACAGAAGGACTTTTTTACTTGTACCCAAAACAACTCTCTTCTTTAATAACCGAGGATGAAATCAATTTTATTCTATGGACTTAGACAATCTCAAAATAATGTAGCATATGGTATAAGGTATACCAATTACATTTATCCATAGTGAAGGACCGTTTGGCACCTCTAGAGGGGGGTGAATAGAGTGTGTGCATCTGCATCAGAATAAATATCACCAATTAAAAATTTATGTACTATCACTAGTACAAAAGTCGTTAATAATGACACTTTATAGATGACACTTACCTCAAAATGTCATCAATGATACTTTTAATGTCAGCTCATTAGATGATCATCATTAATAACATTATCAATGACATTAAAAAATTAAAATGTAATAAAAAGTACTCTAAAATGACGATGAAAAAGACATGGGTCGTGAAAAATATTTATGGATGTCATCTTTTGTGTATGAAAAAAAGATGTGGAACTAACAATGACACAATTATATTTAGAGTCATATTTAGTTTAAACAATGACAAAGACATATTGTGTGTCATAAAATATTGATAAAAAAATTGACATACTGTTGGATTGAATTTAGTGCTTATTAAACGAAGGAAGTATATATATGTTGATTGCTTGGTTGGTTGGAGAGAGTAGACAATAATAGGAATAGTGTTAGGATTAGTTCTTTTAAATTTATAATAAACATAATTAATTATTACAATTTGGGTTAGAATATTTTGATCTTTTTGCACTTAAGTTTATCTGTAACAACCAAAAAAAATGTAAAAGTTCAATCTACTAAAGTGAAAAAAAATCAAGTTATCAATTTACTAATAAAACTACTACGAGTATTAAAGAGCCAAATTTGAATAATTGATACATTTAAATACACCAAACTCAACCGGCTCTTATGGTCATCGAGGAGAGGTATAACCTTCTTGGCTAGGCAGACGATCTCGGAATCGAACTGCAGGGGAGGTGTAGGTGCGTGTGTATGAAAATTAGGGGCTGAGGAACAAAATGGCATGCAATGCAGCCTGCACAAAATAGTCTGCACAAAGTTCCGTGCATTACGTCGGACATCCCAAAATAATAAAAAATACAATTTAGGCCACTACAGCAAAAAATCATATAATAACATACCATTTATGATATTTTTAACACTTTTTTTAACATATTTGTTTTAGAAACGTTATTATTATTATTTTTATTTAAGCCACACACATCTACATGTCATTATGGTTGGGGAGCTCGAACCATGCCAAAACATCATAATGTCGGTGCTACTTTTCATAAGAGCTACAAGCGCTAGACTTTAAAAACGTTATAGAATATTGTTTATTCCAATGTTTTATTACGAAAAGTTAAAATATTAGATTTTCTTTATTTTTTCTTAAAGTAATAGCAGCAACATATTGCCCTCTTCCACCCAACCCCGTCTCTCTCCTTTTTTTTTTTTCCCAATTTCCCTTTTATGATTTTATCTACCCCCTCAAGAAAAATTCCACTCCCAGTTCCTGCCCTTCCTTCTACAATCAAAACTCGTGGGGGCCGATACTTCTCCAAAGGCCTCGACACTGACGCCATGCTCGGCGGACCGGGCATCAACAAAACCATCGAGTAACAATTACCGAAGGATGATGACAAGAACGAGACCTACACCGCATCTATCATCGTCGTCAGGTAAGTGTTTTAGGCCAGTATGTTGGTGTACGCGGTCAGCGTCGCCACCGGTGAGGGGGAAGGAGGAGATGGAGACGAGGCGAATGTTTGTCTGGCGGCGGGCGAGGACGTTCCAGGCTCTGACAACAAGTAAGCCCTCTGATTTTTTGCCAAACTTTTTGATATTTTTTGCTCTGATATCTTGTTATGGAGTAAATATGGTCCAATTGTATTCAAGGAAGGAGTTACAGTTGAAGGTTATCGATATTTGAATGCTCCTCTGAGTCATTGGCTGAGAAAACTATTGGTAAGAGGGGCTTGTATCAAAAGTCTTCAACCAATTAATAGTTAAAGCATGAACTAGGCTAAGGCTCAATTTGAGCAAGTCAATCTATTGATTGGGTTCGGCAATTCCATTGGAATTTTGATCGGTTTTGATAATTCAGATCTATTATTAGCTATTAAGTTAGCTTGCTATATATTGTTCTTAGTGCTTGTTCTTGGTGCTTTTGGGAAATATGTAGATGACCCGTTTGCTGGAATGCCACAGTGAGTGAGCCACAATTTAGTTAATTTTCTCTTTGGAGATAATCTTTTAGGTTTATATTTAAAATTTAATTGTAAACTCAAATTACTAATTTTATTGAATGTATCAGAAAAATTAGAAGCTTGATTAGACTAAAAATGGAGCAATACAATGTTTTGGAGCAGATAGGAAAAGGAGCATTAGGTGCAGCTTTTCTTGTGAGGCATAAGGTCAAAAAGAAGAGGTAAGAGAGGGCTGAGGAGTGGACCAGCTCGTTTCAAAAATTTTGCTAGAAATTTACTATAAAATTGGCCTCAATATACTTTGTGTATGTTTATTTTGCTTATAGGTATGTCTTGAAGAGGTTTTGCTTTGCTTGCCATACCGATAGGTGCCATCGGTTAGAGGTGGCCCCCTTTTTATGCTCTTGTGTTGACAGTCGAATCTTGGAATCGTCGGTGCTCATTTGATTACTTTGTTGTGGTATCACTTGCATTGCAGTTTAGTATTCATACGCACTTCTGATGATTCAAAAAATTTTATGATTGAACTAACTAAGTAGAAATGCAATTTTGAGATAGCCACTAGCGGATCCAGGATTATAATTCACTGGAGGCACAATTATAAAGGGGTTCGGAAACAACGCCTTCAAATTTTTTTGCTATAACTAATCACAATGGAGAAAAAAAGAGTTAATCATAGATGAAGTGGTTGTGAACTATGAGTGTAGCCCAAAGGCACTCATACTATTGTCAAACAAACCATTAAGGGTAAGCAAACTTTTGATGGCTTGAATAAAAGTTCCTTATAACTGTAGTCTTTGTTAAAGGTTGCAAATTGTCACCTCCAACTTCTCTTGAAGATTTCTTACACCTTTTATTTGTGTCGTGTATTTCTAGAATGCTCGAACAAGAATCTACATGGGGAACTTGTGGATCTAATATGATGCTCAGTAAATTGGAACCTTTAAATGTTGTAATTTATGAACTATTTTGTTGGAAATTTGAGTGTCAGCTTGAAAATTCTAACATGACTCGTATCCGATAATAAGTGTATGCTACATGTGAGTTTGGAGAGAATACAATGCCAATTGAAATTATCATTATCTGATTATTCTTCTCATACTATGCTTTGTAGAACTTATTTCTAAAGTATGTAATCCATTTATCGTGGAGTACAAGGATTCTTGGGTGGACAAGGTCAATGAGGCAACCAATATTAGATATTCAATAAATGATCTGAACTATCCTGAGGTGCAGACCATGATATACAGGTAATTTTTGCAAGTTCATATTTATTGATATTTCTTATTGAACCTTTTCTAGGCTTTCAACTTGAGATATAGATACCGGTATCAGGGTATGATTTTGGAGATTATGGCACATGAGTTGTTCTTACAGGAAAATCTATTACAAAATGAAATATCCAAAATGAAGACTACTAACTGCTTTCTTGTTATTGTTGTTGTATTGTGGTGTAATTTTGTAGTCGGACCCAAGGCATGAGGTTTATGATGTTATTCTTTATCAAGAAAGATTATCCACACCATTGGAGAGACTTATGGTTTTGGTATTCTGTGTTTTTTTTCTTCTTCTTGATTTCTTGGATCTTTCATTCTTGGACTCAAGTTATCTACTTGTAATAAAAATTTAAGTCCAACTTCTTTCTTACATAGGAAACTCTATTCAGGTAGAAAATAGAGTGTGGTATTTGATACACTACACTAGTACTTATATTGAGGAATTAAATACAATTGAAAAAGAAATTTTCTCTAGAAAGACAACTTTTCTTGTAAGGAGGAAATACAAAGGGAGATTCAGGGTTTGTTCTCACAATTGATGTAAAGCCTAGACTGAAGTGGACCTCAGAGCTCCACCAATACTTTATCAAAGTAGTTAACCAACTTGGTGGACCAGACAGTGGGTTTCACATGCAATATGACACAGAGAATAATGGCAAAAATATCTTTCTAAGAAGTAAATACATACATACTTCCATATTATCTGATCAAAAATATATTTGTTGTGCAGATGCTACACCAAAAACAATCGTGAAGCTCATGGGTGTTCCAAGGCAGACCATATATCACCTTAAAATCCATATTTAGGTATCTTACTACCAATAGGATTTGTAGTCTTTATTTCATATAAGCTTAATTTTTTTCACTTGACTTTCAGAAGTACATGGTTAGTAAAAATCTCAAACTTCAATCTACTTCCTAGATGACCAAAAATGGTAAGATAACCTCTACTAGAAGTCCATTAATTTTTGAGCTTTCCTGAGAATCTTGATATGAAGACAACATACATGTGCATCAGTTCTAGGTTGCCTATCAGTAGAGAAAACATTTGAAGTAGAAACAGTGCCTGAGACCAACAGTAAGAGAACCTATAGGATATTTTTTTTTAAATTCAGAGTCTTGACGAACAATTCTTTGCACTTATAATGATTTCTTTGAATATTAGAGCTGTGCAGATTAGTGATGCTATTCTAATACAAATTGAAGTCCAGTGACAGCTAGAGGTAAGGGCTACATGATATGATGCTCATACTATTTTGAGTGAAGCGTACTAATTTACAATGACCAGTTTTAAATAATGCATTGGAATCTAAATTAATTTATACTTTCAAATATGAAATCAAGAATGAAAACTATGAAATATTAACTAATAAAAGCCATCCTTCATAAAATTTGTGTAGGTTAAATTTTCTAACTGTGTTATGCTTTTTGCCCTTTGACATTCATAGAAACACTTAAGCAAAAAGGACAAAGAACTCTCTATTGTTGGGAGAGTCTTTGCACGGGCTTGTGCAGGGATGTCCTCAAGTCTTGTGAGTCCACCATCTGCATGTGTATGTATGTGGACATACATATATAGTGTGTGAACTGTACAATCGCATGCATATGCATGAATTTGAAGTTGGACATAATGAGATTTTTGTGCCTTACTAATGCACAAGGATGCACAATGATCATCTATTCAACTTCAGTTTCACTATTTTTATAGGTGATATATCCTTTGGATGTCCAGAGGATGAGGGTTGCTATGCGCTAGGTGCCTGGTGCCTGTCCGATGCCCACCTTAGGTGTCCGTTTAGTGTACCCTGATAGCTGACTTTGCATTTTTTTGGTTTTTTTGGACAATTGCCACAATTTTCAACAATGCTTTTGTTTCTTTAAACCGCTTAGAACTAGACAGACTAGGCACTGGGCATACGGTACCCGTCCGACTAGCGCCTTTTACAACCTTGGTTGAACTTGGATTCAGAACAATATCACACGTAATGATCATTATGTACGTATGCGGACATACATATACAAATAGCTCTTGTGTTACTTTTACTTACATTTGGCCTTGTGTCTCATTTTGATCTCTCAGTTATATCCTCAAATTGTCAGCCAAACTTTCTCTACAACTTCAAGGTAACCTTCCTTTTAACACCAATTCTGTTTTATGTCAAAATTTTGCTTTACAACTAATTCCTTCGTTTCAAAAGTTAACTAATCTTGCATAAGAGAAGTCGATTGGCTATTATGTAACATATATATTATTTCTCAGGTGGTTATTTTCATTATTATAGGTATTGCATATTATTTGTTATGCATCTAACAGTTACATTTTTAAAAGGTCTATGCACGTATTAGAGATACATATTTTGGTTTCTTTTTTAATACTCGGATGTATTTCCTTTGACAAATGTAAATGATAGCCTCATAAGAATTAGCTTTTACAAGTTAAGTGGATATGCTGCAAAAATATAATTTGATGTAAACCTTTGTCTTGGATCGAAAATAGAGAAAACCGTTTGCAACTATATGGTGGATACTGATAGTCTTGTTATTCTTTTTTAAATAGGTGGAGATGTATCGTGGTGATGAGAGCTACTACTTTTGGGGCTGGAACTTGCAAGCAGATGGTGAAGAGTGTCTTGTTGGAGTATCTATGTCTGAACTTGAGCTACTTAAGTTTGTACCCTGCTTAAAAGATGTAGTCTTTGAATTATTTTTCTCTTGTGGTCGTGTTTTTGATTGAGTCTATTCTATTATTGCTCACTACTTTCCTATGAATTAGTGGATGTGTATTGCCTTCGATTGTCGTTAGTTTTTTAGAACGAGTCTGTTGTGTTGTTTGGTACTTTCCTAATAAAACCAGTCATTTTGTATTAATGAAGCCCATATGTAAATTATGAAATGAAATATTTTTTTGTTGGTGTTACATATTACGTTTCTTCTTTGACATAATACAAATTGTATCATACAGATGCATAAATTACTGCTATAAAAAAATGATGAGCATTTAACGACACATAAAAGTCATCGTTTGCAAATAAAGATGACGTATATGTCTTCTTTTGTAGATAATGATGACGTATAAAAGTCATCTTTTATAAATAAAAATGACTTGTGTTGAGCTATCATTGTTGTCTTACGAAAAAGTCCTCTTTTGTAGATAACGATGACGCGTGAAAGTCATCTTTTATAAATAAAGATGACGCATAAAGTCATCTTTTATAAAGAAGATGACGTGTGTTGAGCTGTCATTGTTGTCTCACGAAAAAGTCATCTTTTGTAAATAAAAATGACACATAGAAGTCATATTTTATAAATAAAGATGACACATACAAGTCATCTTTCGTAAATAAAGATAACGCGTGTTGAGCTGTTATTATTCTTTTATGATAAAGATGACCCCTTCGTAGATGACGGCCAGACAAATGTCATCAATTAGCATATTTGGCCGTCATTGTTAACCATTTTTGTAGTAGTGTATGGAAAGTAAGAACAACTGATATAACAATAATTGAATTGTAGTAAAGTAAGACTTAAGAAGATCAAACTCAGTGACATAACGATATATACTGCTTTTCCTCTGCGAGGACTAGTCCAGTCTCGAGTACTCTTTTCGATGTTAATCCACTATAGCACAATCTTTAACTGAGCGCTTGCAACTCTTACAACACCGTGCTTGGCGACAAGTGCATGACCGACTCCAGAAGGTGATTTAAAAACTAGAACATTTTCTAAAATTTAGCCTCCGATACAACTCTTTAACACCAAACTCTAGATTAAACCGAAATTGTACTAGCTTAGCTAAGAGTAGTATAGGCTAGATTTGAAAGTGTAGCTCGTAGAAAAATACCTAGAAATGTATAGAGAAGAGAAGGAATGAGTGATTTGAAAATGTGAAAGTTTTTTTCTATTTATAGTGTTTTTGTAGACCGAATTTGGGCAGAGTTCGTATGCAAAAAATCACGCATTCGAACGTTGGATACAGATATCAAGGGAATGGTTAAAACCACCATGACCGAACTCGAGCCGAGTTTTGACCGAGTTCTGTCCAAGTTCTGACATAACTATTTTGGGCCAAAAGGTTGGATTTTGGACTATTTCTGTATGTGGACTTTGGATATATAATTATGGATATGTAAGCTATGATTTGTGGACTGAGGATTGTTAAGTCAGTACCGATCCTGATCAATCTTATATATTTTTCCTAAACTCAATAAAAATAAAAATACAGAAGAAATATGAAAAGATTTGATCAGGATTTCATTACTTTTGGTTCTTGATGACGATAGGACTTTTGTAGCTTGTAGCAGTAGTAGGTACAGACTTTAAAAAAACCTGTAGCAATATATGTATTTTGTGTATCAATCAAAGTTGACGTTTGATTATCAAAATCAGGTGTGATCATGACCAATGGACCAACAATCTCTTCCATTTTAATAATTGACAAACTTCGAGTCTATACCAAAATATAACAAATAATATTAAACTTTGAAATTTTACTTGACTTGTTCTGAAACTTAAAAAATTTAATTTTTGTATGCTCATTCTTCCCCTTTATCATGTACTCAAAAAACGGCTCCCCCGCAATTTATGAGTCAAGTAACACAAAAAATAGAGTGATACCAAAATATGATAGGAAATAACAAATCGACATCTCAAGTAATATGAACTACAATATCAGCAGTAGAAGAAAAACTAACACCTCATAAAATAAATGAAAATGTTACTACAACTAATAAGTCCAAAGTGCAGAAAAAATATCATTATAGATACAGTAGTCCAAAATGCATGGAAATAAAAGTGTCACTACATCAGCAGGAGGATCAGTTGGATCAAAATAAGCGGATAGATCCACAAAATCTAGTCCAAAACATCAATCAACTATTAGCACCACCATAAGCAGGGTGACGGAGGATAGTTGTCGGTGCAGTAGGAAGTTGAGTCATCGTCCACTAGATATTTGCCATAGAATTTTCTAAGATCTAAACCTGAAAATTATGACGGAACTCAGTGTCACTATAACGAGTCAGATCGGCCTGACGCTGTTGTTCGTGGAGAGTGACAAAAGCGTCAAACCACTAATAGAGCTCGTCAATAGTGTGACCAGGGGCTGCAGGAGCTAGATCAGTTGGAGAGTCTACTAGGGCAGCGATTGGAGCATGTGGAGGTGGAGGTGGAGCATCACCAAGAAGGTGTAGGAACTTCCTAGACCTAAGAAGCACTGAAGGAATTCCAGAGATGAGACAAGATTCTAAAGATATATCAAATTTCTAGAAGATTGCCATCAGATACAAAGGATATAGGAGGTTATGGCCTGCCCTCAAACAGTTGATCATAAAAGATAGCATAGCCTTGGGAAATGAAAAGGTAATCCTAAAGTGGATATGATACATCGCAGATAACTCCAAGTGCGTGATCTCATAAGTAGATCCCGACTTGGATAGAAGAGATAAAATGATAATACGATATAACTCATAAAAAGTATTAGTTACTGTCACGACCCGCACCCGGATATATGGGTACGAATACGTAGACGACGCCCAGCATACGCCGCAGTATCGACGGTAGAATATTGTCTAGTACCCAACAAATATACACTACGTCTAGAAGGCCTATAACTACAAATATACTCTAGTCACATCACAACAGCTAGGGATGATAAGACAAGAAAGATAACTAAAGCACAAGAACAACTAGAAACTACTAGTAGAAATCATAAGACAGAAAAATAAAGAAGGAACAACAAGACCAACTAAGGATAACTCCCAGGCAACTCACATAGAATAAAAGTGAGATCCACCCCAGCTAGCAACATCATGATGTCCAAAAATGGCACAACTACTCCTAAAATATTATCAACGGTATCCTGTCAGGAAAATGAGCAAGTACAAACACTAACAGCAGTTCCATATGAATTGACAAATTCTATAAGAGACAGTATAATGAACTACAAGACAAAGATATATGAATACTTGGGTACCGTTCGAAAGCTGAGTTACAACCCTTAAACCAAACAAGGACCGGGGTTGTAACCCTTCTCCCGAGCAGAACTCAGTCTCCAATCAAGGTACATCATAGAGGCATATAAAATATGTGAGTAACTGAAATCATAGCATGGTGAGAAGTACTGTATGTAGAACAGAACATGATATATGATAAGATAAAGTAAATATAAAATGTGCCTTGAATTATTAGAGCGATATGTGATCGGCTTGGGATAAGTGACAGGACAGGCTATCCACTTGGCCCGGCAATCCGCGGTGACCTCAACGGAAAGTCATGCTGGCCAACCTGGATAACGAGCACAAGGCAAGAGGATCTCGCTACACCCTTCGTGAGGGAAGAGTGGCGCGAGCCCATAAATAGTGACTGGGTGGCTTGGATCACATAACCCCTAATAATTCCCCATCCCCGAATAGTATAATGGACCTGGACATGACACGTCATGACACGAGATTTCCTAAGAGGATAGCTACTCCCTCTCAGAAATCGGTGTCTATACAAGTACATGGAACAAGGCAGGAAATGTACATATATACCAAGAAAATTCAGGAACAACATCTCATGTTATGATCCAACATATACTAGTCCGTGAACTATCGTGACTGGGAATCAAGTAAGACACTACGACTGAATCGGATATAGCAGATATCAAGACAATGAAAACTATCAGTGAATGTACTCGCCTGCGGTCCTGAGCTGTCAAATGGGGTCGATGCTCAGAGTGATGCCACAGACCTAAAGATAAGATATATATAAACTAATTAGGGTTCAACATTGTTAGGCTTGATTCTATAGTATAAGCTACTCGATCTAGGTCAGACTCATTCCACTAAGTCAAACTAGGCCACAATAAGTCAAACCAAGTCAAACTAGGTCAAACTGGGTCAATGGTTGACTTACAGTTGACTTTTGGTCAACTGGTCAACTATAGTCAACTATGGTCAACTCTAGGTCAAATTAGGTCAAATGTTGACTCTACTTCGACGTTCAGTCAAAGCAGTCAACCATGGTCAAACAGGATCAAGGCTAGTCTCTATAACATCTACAAGGTCAACACATCAATTTCAGTGATTGTGAAATCACCGGAATCGATGGAACTCAAAATACCACAAAAGGAGAAGGATTATAATAATAGGGTAAAAACCTACAGATGTTGTCGGATGATAAAATAAATATTATCAACATGTCCAGAATGGTCAAATCAGCTAGAATAGCCTGTCTAAAAGTCCAATTTGGACACAGGGGCAAAACGGTAATTTTGGGCCAAAATGATGTCCGTCGTTGGACACACTTTGCACCGAAAAATGTGTCAAAATAAAAGTGCACAAAACCTAACAAATTATATGTCCACGAATCCAGAATGACGATAGGAACCCAACGGTATATCCAGAATTGGATTCCGTTGACCCGATCTCAAATTGGTCCGTTGACCAGGATATTGAAATTCCAATTTGCACGGAAAAGCGTGTCGGAGCTAATGTCCTCAAAACTCAGCAAATTATATGTCAACGAGTCCAGAATGACGATACGAACTCAACGACATATCCGGAATTGGATTCCGATGAGCCGAACTCAAAATGACCCGTTGATCCGGATATTGGTATCCGACTTGCACCGAAATGCGTGTCGGAACCAATGTCCACTAAAACCTAGCAAATTATATGTCAACGAGTCCAGAATGACGATACGAACTCAACGGTATATCCGGAATTGGATTCCGATGAGCCGAACTCAAAATGACCCGTTGACCCAGAAAGTGGGACCCGCTTTGTACCGAAATGCGTGTCAGGGTCCACGTTCTCCAAATCAAGCAAACTTTATATGAAAACAGGCCAGAACGACGCCACGAGTCTACTGGTGGTGTCAGAAATTGAATCCGGAGTCCCGGGTTCAAAAATAGAATTTTACAAGTGCAACACTGAGAATTCGAACGACCAATTTTGGCGTCGAATTCGACCGACCTAACAAGCTCAAACTGAAATGAAATCTAAAGGGGGCAGGAAGAGGGTTATACCAGCTTCGCACAGGAACTGGTTGCGCACCAACCGGAGCTGCAACGATGAAGATACGAACCCGCGAAGTTGGCGTCACGAAACTGTCCAAAAACAGTTCAAATTAAAACGTCAACTTGGTGGCCGGTTTTGATGTACAAACGATAAAATTAACGGGTAAAATTTGAGAGGGATGAAGGGGTATATACTGAGATTGAGACGGAGTGAAGAAATCGTCGATCCAACGGTCGGATCTCCCAGAAAATGTGTGCAAAATCGCTGTCCCGGAGCAAACTTTCAGCCTTGATCCCGCGCGCGTCACGCCAGGATTTCGTGCAAAATGCACGAATTGCCTACATAGCACGTCGGGGAAGGAGCTGGCACGTCGGGGGAGCTCGCCGGAGGGTGCGCCCGGGCCAGGGGTGGCCGGCCACGGCGGCGGCGGCCGGTGGCAGTGCCGTGCGGCGGCGCGGCGGCGCGCGACGGCGGCCCGCGCACGCGCGCACTGCTGCTGCTCGCTGCTGGTGCTACGCCTCGCTGCTGCTGCTGCTGTCACGCACGGTGGCGCACGACGGGGCGATGACGGCGGTGCCCGTGGCGGCGGCGGCGGGATGGTGTTTGTGGTGGTGGGAAGATGGTGGTGGTGGTGTTGGCTAATGGTGGTGGTGGTTGTGGGCTATGGTGATGAAGAAGGAGAAGGAGAGGAGGAAGGCCGGAGGAGTGTGGTTGCAGTGGTGGCGCTCGGCCAGGGAGGAGGAGGAGGAACTGTTATGGTGGTGGTTGAGGGTGGAAGTGGTGGTGGTTGATAGTGTGTGAAGGTGGTGATGGTGTAGTTGAATGGAAAAATAAATAAGAAGAAGTGAGGAAGAAGAAGAAAAAGAGAATGGAAGAGGAGAGTGGGGAGGGTGCATAGGCCGGCCACATGGGTGAGGGGGGGTTGTCCTACTGTGAGGTGGAGGTGAGGGGGTGTGATGGGGTGTTGTGTAAAGTGAGAGAGAGAGAGAGATATGATTATATATATATATATATATGTATATAGAAAGAGAGAGAGAGAGAAAGAATGAGAGAGATATTTAGAGAGAGGGAGAGAGAAAATATAGAGAGAGGGGGTTCGGCCAGGAATAGGGGGGAGGGGTGAGGTAGTGTGATGTGTGGGGAGAGAAGAGAGAGAAAGAGAGATATTTACATATATATTATATATATGTATATATATATATACATATATATTATATATATGTATATATATATATATATATATATATATATATATATATATATATATATATATATATATATATATATATATATATATATATACATACATAAGAGAGAGAAATAGAGATATTTGTATAAAGAGGATATTTTAGAGTAGGGAAAAATAAGTGTATGGATAGACATGGTAGGGTCACACAAATTTGGGTTGGGTTCGGTTGAGCCAGGTCGGGTTAAAAATCGGACATGGTTAAATAATTGAATTAAAATAGATATTTAAAATCATGGGTAAATAAGTAGCATGTGGGAGCTCAAATAAATGGGACACAAGTGTCAGACGGGTAGTAGGCTTCGTGTGGGCCATGTCCCTATTTGGGGTCGACTAGGTTGGGTCGATGTCGGGTCCCGAAATTAAATTGGAAATTAAATCAGGTTTCACGGTAGATAATTAATTGGCCTAAATCGAACCGAAAGTTGTGCGAAGGAAATGGAGCACAAAATGGAGTGTCTGAGTGGGACACGAAGGACAGGGGTGAAGAGCGTCTCGAGTAGATCAGACATGACAAGTTGGTTCTGAGAAAATGACTGGTCTGGTGCTCCTAAATTAAAAGTTACGGTAACGTGCAAACGATGATCAAGAAAAAGAGTGGGAATTCAATTAATAATTAAATGGTCTAATATTGACCCGAACTTGTGCGAAGCAAAAAGAGTACAAGAGGACAAGTTCGAGTGGAACACGAAATATCACTGTGAAGATAATCTCGTCTACTACAAACTCCAAGAAGGAAGTTTCCAGAGACTGGCATCCCTGATGCTCTAGAAATCCAAGTCACGGTAAAGAGCATTAAATCAAAATTAATCAAATCGAAATTAATTATATAGAAATAAATTATTAAAAATAATTTATTAGAAAATTCGAAAAATAATTTGGGAAATTCAGGGGGCTTACAGTTACGGTGTCGTACGAACTACCGTTTCTGAGGGACCGGATCTGGATGACACAACTCTACCTTGCAGGTTTCGAGAGTCATGTTGTTAGGAAATTGAATTTTAACATTGTCGACAAGAGCATCACCGATGTTCGACATTTCAAAATATTTGCTCAAGTCGTCAGAGTTCAACTCAAATTTCTTTTCGCTAATAGAGATATGGATGGCGTCGTCTGCGGTTTGCATGTTGTAATAAAACATATGAACAACATTATAGTGAATTGGATTGGAAACTTCTAAAATTCACAAATTCCTATGGTTTCAAAAGTAGTCAAGTATTCCGAAAAATGGTAAAATTAATTATTTTCCCCGGACAGATTTCTCGATATAGAAAGTAATCAAACCAATTGTTAGAACTCTCTAGTGAAACAAAAAAGTATCGGGTCATAATCATCATTGTCATCAGGATGTGATGGACTGAACAAATTAATAGGTACATATTCTGTCACGACTCCCACCAGCTATTCGGGATACGAGTACGTAGCCAAGTCCAGCCTACGACACAACATCAGTGGTAGTACGCAATCTATGTCTCAATGCTAATCGCAAATACAACAAAAATATATCTAATTGCTCATTCACAATAATTATTCAAATATAAATCCAATTATACATCAAAATGACATTCGAAAACAACCCACTAAATAATTAAAAGAACTATCTAATCTAGAATCTAAGGTCAGCCTCCAAGGTCTCTATCTCTTCTGTATAGTCCATGTCGCAAAAGTAGGAAGTATGCCAAGTCACCTGCAATGATCCAGTCAGAAAAGGAGCAAAGTACAACCCTATTGTATTTATGTAACTTAATAAAAAAATAAACAAGACAATAGAGATGCAATGTAACAGTAAAAGAACATGTATATGAACTGAAAACAATAAATATGTACAAGAAACTACCAGCAGGAAGAACAAGACAACTGGAACATGAACAAGTAAAACTAATCAAACAGTGATTTGAAATACCTTTTGACATATAAACGGTTGGACTAATACGGTACATCATACGATAGCTATCCACATTTTTGGTGTGTATGACTTAGCTATCCATATTAAACATTCATTCGGGTTTGTTTACACATCTACTTAGCATTTCCCCTATTGACTCACTAAAAAGTTAATAAATGAGAATGATACAATCAAGCCTATCGTGTCACAATCGTGTCTCGACAGGATATCAAATGGAAACACAATAATGTATAGTATTATAATATAATAGAAACATAAAGCAATAGTATACTTGCCTCAAGTTAAGTTACAGTTGACGTGTTCGACACAATATCGATTTGGTTGAAAGTTATCGTCGTTATGGCTAACCGTGACCAAATTGGTAAATTATCGACCAAATCTAAGTTTAACGAATTAAATAAAATACTAAACAAAATTTTGAATTTCTAAAAAAATTATATGTTGTAGATCTTCGTGTTAGCTTTCCAAAACTTCAAAAGGATCGTAAAACGGAGTTCGGGATCTCCCAAAATCTCAAAAATATGGTGACAAATTAATTTTCTGACAACCGGCACTCAAATAAATCTCCATAAATTCACGTAAATGATTACAAAAAATAAAATATAGATTTGGAAAGCTAACCTTGATACGGTTCTAACAAAACACTGGAGGTGAAACGGAGTCCAGAGTTGGTCACTATGACTTAGCGAAGTTTTTATAGCTTAATAAAAGCGGCTAAAATTTATGACGAATTTTGGTCTATTTTGGACAAAAAATAGAAGAATTTTGGGAAAAAAATGGAAGATGACATAGATTCAATAGGTATATATAATGGATAGCAAATACTTAATAGCATTAGATACGAAGGATTTTGGTTTGGGAGAATAATAAGGACTCCTTAAATAGATGGAGATTTACTCAATTTTCTAATTTGGAAGGGTCAAGAATCTAATGAATAAATCTTTCCATTAAATTCAAATCAAATCAATCTCAAACCTATATGGATCAAATCTTAACACATAATTGATCATAATAAATAATATCCAATATTATCAAATAAAATTTAAAGTATATTTGCATAAATTCAAATTTTATAAAAAATAATTTAACAAATCTTTTTATTGGTCAAAGAAAACAGTCATTAATTTCAAAACTAAATTAATCAAATCTAATTCTAATATTTTATTCCAATAATAATCAAAATAATATTCAATATTATCAAATAATATTTAAAAAAATTATAAACTCAAATGTTAAAAATAATTTAGCAAATCATTGTCATTCAAAAATATTTATAGAATTAAAAATAAAATAAAATATTTTTCTAACTCAAAAAATATTTAAACTAAAAACAAATAAAATTCGAAAAGTGGACTTACAAATCTACCTACCATAGAAAAATTTTGCCCTCAATTTCAAATAGTACGACTAGGCATGACTAAGAAATGATGACTAAGAAATGATACGATAACGATCAATATTGGTCAGCAAACAGAATTAAAATTTTAGGAAAAGATGCAAATTGGCATGATCGAAATATAATCAAAATAGTCTAGTCCCGATCAAAAAGTCGTTAAGAATGATCCAATCAAAATCTTTCAGAATGATCTGTTACTTAACCTAATTACTTAGATACGATCATAGATTCAAAATCTAAGTATGATTATGAATCTAGTAAAATAGAATCAAAATATCGTAATCAGTTCTAAATGATTAGAAGGAAGAAACTAAATCATGATTCTTGAACATGAAAGAAAATAAAGAAAAGAAGAACTAACAGTTTATTGAGAAGATGGTAATAAGAAATTGGGCATCAAATTAATTGGAAATGAGAGTACATAGTTTGCGGATAATGAAAAAATTAATAGTCATATGCAAATAAAAGATATAGCCTCTATAGTATCCAAAAACCGTATGCATATCTGAAGTCGATTCACTGAGAATCCATGTCTCGCTAGTGTACATCTGGCTGCAGTAAACTCTTGGTTTCATGACTCAAATATGATATGATATCGAATATTCTATTAATTTATTCATTATTGACATAATAACTCAAAGATCAATTAGGGCAACTAGGGTATAATTTTAATAATATTCAATAACCTACGCTTACTTGAAATTACTTCAACTTAGGGGTCATGCCTTGCCAGTGCACTGCTGGATGCAGTGAACTCGTACTCTCTATAATTTAAATAAGTGACGATAGTGCGCATCTGCCTTGCCATTGTAAGTCATCGAAAATTATTCCAACTATATCCATACAAATTTCAAAGGAGTCTAGAAATTCAAACATGTTCCAAGATGATCATGATAAAAAAGTGCAAGTATCTATCATTGAAGTAAAAAATATCAATTTTGAAAATAAAATAATCAAAAAATGAACGAAGACGACTTGGAACTAATATATGGACAATTCAGGTTAGGCTCAAAACTCAATAGATAGAAATAGAATATTAACTCTTAAAAAAATAATAAATAAGCAATACGGAACTGATATAATTCACTACCAAAATTTGACATTTTAGGGACGGCCATATATGTCGCCAACCTGTCGGTAAATCAGATTACCGACGGTTTGCCGACGGATTTGGGTCAAATACATCCGTCGGGATATGACTCGTCGCTAAAAATAATCCGTCGCTAAGTTGTCGCCAAGAGACAACTGAGTGACAAATTTTCGGCAGCCATATTCGTTAGCGACAACTGGCCGACGTATTTCAAGTATCAGAAAGTTAGTAATACATCGTCTTACCGACGAGGTCAATCCGTTGGCAACTTGTCGGTGATCGAGTATCAGAGAGTTTCTGATATGCAACCTCCATCGCTATTCCGTCGCGCGTAGTCGCAAAACAACGACGGATTGGCGACGACTTATCCGTCGCTAAGGCTCTAGAAATCTTTCATATTTCCAGAACCTAATCGACGGATTATCCGTCGCTTGGTTATCGCCGTCCGTCGCTAAATTGAAATTCTCCAGTTAGCGACGGATAATCCGTCGCTTGGTTGCCGCGTGCCGTCGCTTTTTAGTCGCTAGTCCGTCGCTAACTGAAATTTTTTTGAATTTTTTTCATAAAATAGAGCATTCCCTGTTCACACAACATCCGAAACATCAGAACATCACAATATGCATCACACATCACACAAACCAATATACATTACACACAAAAAAATAAATATCCATCACAAATACATCACACAAACCAACATACAACACACACCAATATAAAAATCATATATATATATATATATATATATATATATAAATATAAATATATATAAATATATATATATATAAATATAAAAATATATATATATATATATAAATATATATAAATATATAAAAAAAATATAAATATATATAAATATAAATATATAAATATATAAATATATAAATATATATATATATATATATATATATATATATATATATATATATATATATATATTTTATATATATATATATACCAAGTCTGGATAATAGCATCTAAAAACATCGAAGTCTAGATAAAACCATGTTTAGAAAATAAGAAACATGAAGAGTTGTAATACCATACAAGTCGGTTGTCAGAAATAATAAGTCTACTGGAAACAAATCCGGTCAAAATTTATATATATATATATATATATATATATATATATATATATATATATATATATATATATATATATATATATATATATATCTATATAATTGCCGTCTATGCTGGGACAGATAGAACTCCCTCAGCAGTGCGCATAAGTAGGTTCCGCACCAACATGATCAATATCCAGAGGAGATGGATGACTGGAACTCCCGGTGCAACTGTCCTCTAGTGCCACCTCCTCATTCACAGCTATCTTGGCTTTAGGAATCACTTCCTCCTTAATAGTAGGAGGAAATTCATCCTTGATCTACTCAGCAGTAGGAGGTTCCACTATCTCCTCAGCAGTAGGAGGTACCACTACCTCCTCAGCAGCCATCTGTGCCTCTCTCAAGCAAGATCCTCGGGGCTTGGGTGCCATCTGGTAAGACCATTAAATATCAATAAGAGTATTTATATACAAAATTCAACTCAGCTTTGTTTGACGATTTAATTTTGCACAGTCTCGAGTATTGAATTATCTATAAAAACACACTTTAGAAACAGTTCAGATTCGGAAACACAAGAAGAATCTTAATCCAGACCATAAACACGAAATTTGTACCTATCACGTACAAACCTACTTCCAATCACTCTCGTAACTGGCCAATCACTCTCGTAAACATAGAATACCATTGCAAGAGAGTCACGAGAGAGTAAATAATCTCCTAAATATTGATGTTTACAAGAGTGATTGGCCAATTAAATCTCCTGTAACTGGCCAATCACTCTCGTAAACATCAATAATAATTTTTGGACCCATCTGCTCCTCCCTACTTCCCTTCTTCTCGTTCCTCACTCTCAGCCAACCAAAGCCTAGCCCAGACCAACATATACTAGAGCCTTCCCCTACTTCGTACTCGTCAGTTTGTTCTCCTCAGATATTTAAGTCGATCGTCCGGACGCAATACTAGAGAATGAGGAGGTGAATCCGCTAGGATCGATACTAAGTACATACGGTCGAGGAGGAGGATCTGCTACCGATATCGATACCGATTTTGATACAGATATCGATACCGATTCTGATACAGATATCGATACTGATACCGATTCTGATACAGATACCGATATTGATATCGATACAGATACCGATAGTCCGATACCGATACCAATAGTTCGATACCGATACCGATTCTGATACTCATAGGAATAGCCCAATACCGATACCGATACTTATAGAAATAATCTGATACCGATATCGATACTCATAGAAATAGTTCGATACCGATACACATAAACCTATCTATCACTAGTAGCCATAACACTCTACATACTCCTCTACACTATGATACACTAGTAACAATACTCCTCTACACACTAGCTAGTAGTCTTACTCCTCTACATACTCCTCTATACTAGGATACACTAGTCGCCACCAACGATCGAAATCTTTTTACTAAGTTTATATATATATATATACTAAGAGATTCGGTTCGGTTTTAAAAAAATTTGTTTCGGTGTGTGTGTGTGTGTGTGTGTGTGTGTGTGTGTGTGTGTGTGTGTGTGTGTGTGTGTGTGTGTGTGTGTGTGTTACTACCGCTGACCCCCAACTCCCCACTCCCACCATCGCCGATCCCTACCCCTACCACCGCCGACCGCCATCCCCCCACCACCGGCCCGCCCGCTCCCTCCGGCCCCCTTCTGTTGCCCTATATCCCCCGACCCCCACCACCGCCGACCACCACCACCCCCACCCCCGGCCCCCCTGTAGTGCCCCATCCCGCTCAGTCAATCAGAGGAATCGAAATGCCGACGGCGTTCGGACTTGGTCTTGCAACGGCTACTCGAAGACATCGCTCAGGTGGGGTAGTTTCGGTGAACTTGCCTCATCTTAGCCTTCATATAATAAATTATGTATTTTCAACTTGCACAATAGGCTTGATAATAAAAAAGACGAATCCACATAGCTAAGGAAATAATCCCGACATGTCAAAATGGATTAGAACATGAAAAAAGGTCCCACAGTTTGCTTAGAAGTCGGCTCGACATGATTTTAAATGACACTCGGTCCTTCGTCCCGTGGCTTGGGAGAAGAAAAGTTGGTCTTCGGTGCAAAAGCTAAGAGTTAGCCTAAGTCATAGGCGTCGCCCGTATAAACGCTTGATAAAGCGTGCACGGTTCCACGATACAAGGCTTGGCATAGCCTTTGCTCGTCCCTCGGGTTAAGTTGTAGGCTTGAGTAATGTTAGACAAAGTTATGCCGGTCGACCTAAGTCATTCTAAGTACTGTCCCGCTCTTTCTACGGTTGTCAAGTTATTCAGTCCCACGATCTCAAGGCCCGTCGTATAAAGTATGACTTGGACGATAGTGTTGCACAAAGCGTAAGTTGGTTTAAGGTACGAGCCACGGTTAGCACGATGTAAAGTTAGCCACGATCTATGGCACTTAAGGAACACGTTTTGTTCAAGTTAAGTTAGAAGGCTATGAAGTAGTCGTTCCCTCATTTTCAAAGAAGTAAGTTCACGCAACCGTTTGTCGCTGAGGCGGTCCCTCGGTTGGGAGTCTCACGTTCCTATGCACATTAAGAAGTATGAGGCGGTCCCTTGGTTGGGAGTATGAGGCGGTCCCTCGGTTAGGAGTTTCACATTCCTATGCACGTTAAGAAGTATGAGGCGGTCCCTCGGTTGGAAGTCTCATGTTCCTATGCACGTTAAGAAGGTATGTGTGCACGATCTACACCATGATTCAGGAGCCTAGGATTGGCTATGAGTAAGACAATGCTTTGGCATACGATATGGCGTCGTGCTCGAGTTCTCAACATCGGTTCCACAAGTTGGGTTAGACGTTTCGAGTTAAGTCTGGAAGGGCCGTAAGATGAGTTTGGTTAAGTCAGGTTAAGCTACGAGGCACGGCCTTGATGTTTGAGACACGAGCAAGTTCATGGCACGATCGAGTCGTTACGTCCAAGAGTATGGCACGAAAGACAAATATGAGTTGGTGCGTTGACAATGCCAGTACGAGAAAGGTCTAGAGGCATAGTATGAGTAATCTGTCGATGATACCATGGTAGCGGTCCAGAGACACTAAATAGGCCGAGAGTCTATGTCCTATAACTGATCCTAAGGCAAGAGTAGAAAGACAATCGTAAAAGGATTATGTTGCATGAAGTAAATGAACGTGTCGGTTTTGTATGGGTGGGTGAGGAGCTCATTCCACTAGTACAGTTGTGTACTGACACCCGCATAGTTTTTATATGCAGGCACAGGTAGAAGCTCGTGGCACGGAGCTCGCTTGGATGCGTCGAGGCACGGAGTCCCTTGACGATTCGAAGCGTGCATTCCACGTGGAGTCATGACTTATACGGAACATAATGTTTGGACGTCGCCTTCCGAAGCATCCGCTGTCTCGAGATATGTATTGAGAGATAAGAGAGTGATTTATAATATGAGACGAGTGAATTTGAGCGATTGTAATCTTGGCCTTGCTCCCCCATTGTAACCTTTGTTTCCATATCAATAAAAAGCTTCTTTTGAATAACTTGTGTTTTGTTCTAAATTTCTACTGCATGTTCAATGTCTCTACTTGGGACTTCTGTGCGACGACCCCGTTACAGCCGCTGAAATTGGCCGTTATGGAACCTGCCTTGCACGAGCACAATCTAGCCTCGTGCGGCATCACGCCTTAGCGAGGATGATCGCTCCTACGGGAGCGGGGCATGACATAATGGTATCAGAGCACGGCTTTACATCCTTGGACTATCGATTTCTTTAACTCCGTTATTTCTGTAAACTCTGAATTGTTGCTTCTGTATGTTGATATCGTTGGTGCGCTCTCTTTCAATTATCCCACGGGATGTCCATACAATAAGTCTAATATTTTCAAAAGCTCGTACGAGTACTCGGTTGAACGGGATCGATAGGCAAAGGCCTTTGTGCCAAACTACGACGGACTTAAGTTGAAAGAAAACCGATACTAAAAGTTAGCAAACGCAGTGCATGCTTGAATAACCTTACACTGACAATAGCGAACGAGTATACGAGATCGAAGTATAGTTCGAACGGGATGGTTATGCACACAACCTCTTGGCTAAGTTGTGCCGAGTATCGCGCACGTAGACCTTCTGGTGCGAATAAGTTGCGAGCGTGATTGACTATCGCTCGGACGAGAATAAGTGAGACTTAGAACGTATGTTGATAGAGACGCTACTTGACCAACGCTAAAGTGAACACAAGAAATGGTTCTTAGACCTTGAGGAACGGGCGAACGCACAATTGAACATGTCAATTGTGAATCGTATGACCTTTTTGAGGATTTGTAGAATGACTTGACCCTGAGTGGTGTACGGACATTATAGAAATTTGTTCGAGCGAAACTAAAAGATTTACGGATAGTACAAGTATGTCGACAAGCGATGATATCGCAAGGCCATAGAACGAGTAGCGCTTAGTTGGTCATGATTCGAGAATCGCAAACGAGATATCGTTCGGACGATTTGTGATTGGTAATACGAGTTACGAAATGGTTAAATGGAGATTCTAATAGATAAAATAAATGGATGACTTGATCGACGAAATTGATACGGATCGTATACGATAAGTTAGCATGACGGGAAGATAGCGTGCATGAACGGTTTGACTTTGAAGTTATGCAAACGACTCTGAGGATTGGAATTGATATTGCTAGATGATTTGAGTTAGCAAGGAATGATGTGATTTGAAGGAAATATGTTGGTCGATGACTTAAGATAGACGGATGAACGATGCATAAATTTTGGTTTGAGGTAATTGATGTTATGAATGATTCGAGGGGTAATGATCGAACTTAAATTTGAATGTCGATGAGATTATCCAGTCGGACGCTAGCATAATTCGTACGACTCGAAATTCGTTGCAAAAGAAGATCGTCAGGTTACGCATGTCATCGATGGTATTATGGCATATCAAAGATCGATATGCGATAACTCAGGGTACTCTGACACGATGAATGGCGATCGTACAGGTGTTATCGTTCTGATGGATGCAATACTTAGGACTTTGGTTGAAATAAATGTTGGATGAACACAATCGTGTCTTGATGATTGCGTTGATAACCACAACGTCGACGATCTTGTCTTGCACGAGCGCAACTCTAGTCTCATACATGCATTGCGTCGGATTTGGGGCGATCGTTCCACGTGAGCGCCGACATGGTGATTCATGTCGCGGGAATGATCGAACTCGAAAAATCAGGATGCGGCAACTTTGATTGTCCCGACTTGTTGGTTTAATGCGAAAGAAAATTCGAGGATGTTTAGACTTACGATTGATGATTGAGTAAACTTGAGGATTGAGTAGGTCCAATCCGCGTATCGAGAGCGAATTAGTCGAGACACCAAAACAAGAGTTATATTCCGATGAGGATGATTATCCCGCAGGAGCGTGCATGGTGATTCATGACCACCATAGATAATCTGACTCGCATGAGATCGGGGCGCAACATATTGTTAAGTCAGACGACCTTGTGATCGATTACTTGAATTGTGATGAACGACTTAGGAAATACAAAGTGTAAATTATGATTTAGCGATGAATCATGTCGTAGCGTGCTTGACTTGGAAAGGAGATTGTGTCGAACGTGTTCGAAGAGATAAACTATACGAAATGGCTTTATGAACGAGCGATATGTTCTTGTCAAAGATTGGTTAAATGTGAGTTATCGAAGGATGGCTTTGCGGAATAACTCAGACCCCGTACGACGGACATTCGGATGTGTATAGGAAGTCTATGCTCGAAGTTTAGAAATCGAAGTGATGCGAGCTTGGGTAGAAAATCTAGTACTATCAATTTGGTTTGACCTTAGGATGGGGTCAGTGTTGATATTGTTGTTCAGGAACTATGATTCCAATACTGGCGGATGACTTTAGCCTAAAGATATAGCCTAGCGGTTAGGCGGACGTCCCAACGCGTAGACATAGGAATTATGGAGGCACCACTCATGAGGCTCGGTTGATATGCATATATATCAGGGACGCTCGAATATGTGCACGATCCGACTCGAGTGGTGATGGCAGATTTTCTATCACGAGGCTTGGCTGAAATGTATGTATTTTGGGGACGCCTAGAATATGTGCATGATCTAACTAAGTGATACGTTGAATCAAGTGAGACTTGAGAAACGGAAAAGTGTCGAGGATTTTGAGATCGTAAGTTTCAAAGAAATGTTGATGGTAATGCGATCATTGAATTGAGACGAGTTTGAATGTCGGTTGATTCGTTGGTGTGCCTTACGACTAAGTTGCGATAAGCACGAGCGTGGCCCGAATTGAGGAAAACGTATAAGAGTAGTGTGTACGAGAAACGTAGGATGTTGAATCGAGTTATAAGCCGATAAGTGTACTCAGTTAGTTAAAAGGACGAAATTTTCTGAGTGGTGTATGATGTAGTGCCCCGTCCCGTTCAGTCAATCGGAGGAATCGAAACGCCGACAACGTTCGGACTTGGTCTTGCAATGGGTACTCGAAAACATCGCTCAGGTGGGATAGTTTCGGTGAACTTGCCTCATCTTAGCCTTCACATAATAAATCGCGTGTTTTCAATTTACACAATAGGCTTGATAATAAAAGAGACGAATCCACATAGGTAAGGAAATAATCCCAACGGGTTAAAATGGATTAGAACATGGAAAAAGGACCCACGGTCTGCTTAGAAGTCGGCTCAGCGTGATTTTAAATGACACTCGGTCCTTCGTCCCGTGGCTTGGGAGAAGGAAAGTTGGTCTTCGGTGCAAAAGCTAAGAGTTAGCCTAAGTCATAGGCGTCCCCCGTATAAAAGTTTGATAAAGCGTGCACGGTTCCACGATGCAAGGCTTGGCATAGCCTTTGCTCGTCCCTCGGGTTAAATTGTAGGCTTGAGTAATGTTAGGAAAAGTTATGCCGGTCGACCTAAGTCATTCTAAGTATTGTCCCGCTCTTTCTACGGTTGTCAAGTTATTCAGTCCCACGATCTCAAGGCCCGTCGTAATAATTATGACTTGGGCGATAGTGTTGCACAAAACGTAAGTTGGTTTAAGGCACGAGCCATGGTTCGCATGATGTAAAGTTAGCCACGGTCTATGGCACTTAAGGAACACATTTTATTCAAGTTAAGTTAGAAGACTATGCAGTAGTCGTTCCCTCGTTTTCAAAGAAGTAAGTTCACGCGACCGTTCACGTTTTGTTCAAGTTAAGTTAGAAAGCTATGCAGTAGTAGTTCCCTCATTTTCAAAGAAGTAAGTTCAGCGACCGTTTGTCACGTTCCTATGCACGTTAAGAAGTATGAGGCGGTCCCTCGGTTGGGAGTCTCACATTCCTATGCACGTTAAGAAGTATGAGGCGGTCCCTCGGTTGGGAGTCTCACGTTCCTATCCACGTTAAGAAGTATGAGGCGGTCCCTCGGTTGGGAGTCTCACATTTCTATGTACGTTAAGAAGGTATGTGTGCACGGTCTGCACCATGATTCAGGAGCCTAGGATTGGCTGTGAGTAAGACAATGCTTTGGCATACGATATGGCGTCGTACTTGAGTTCTCAATACCGGTTCCATAAGTTGGGTTAGACGTTTCGAGTTAAGTCTGGAAGGACCGTAAGGCGAGTTTGGTTAAGTCAGGTTAAGCTGCGAGGCACGGCCTTGATGTTTGAGGCACGAGCAAGTTCATGGCACGATCGAGTCGTTACGTCCAAGAGTATGGCACGAAAGACAAGTATGAGTCGGTGCGTTGACAATGCCAGTACGAGAAAGGTCTAGAGGCATAGTATGAGTAAGTTGTCAATGATACCACGGTAGCGATCCAGAGACACTAAATAGGCCGGGAGTCTATGTCCTATAACTGATCCTAAGGCAAGAGTAGAAAGACAATCGTAAGGGGATTATGTTGTACAAAGTAAATGAACGTGTTAGTTTTGTATGGGTGGGAGAGGAGCTCATTCCATCAGTACAGTTGAGTTCTGACACCCACATAGTTTTCATGTGCAGGCACAGGTAGAAGCTCGTGGCACGGAGCTCGCATGGATGCGTTGAGGCACGGAGCTCGCTTGGATGCATCGAGGCACGGATTCCCTTGACGATTCGAAGCGTGCGTTCCGCGTGGAGTCAAGACTTATACAGGACATAATGTATGGACATCGCCTTCCGAAGCATCCGCTGTCTCGAGATATGTATTGAGAGATAAGAGAGAGCTGAGTGATTTGTAATGTGAGACGAGCGAATTTGAGCATTTATAATCTTGGCCTTGCGCCCTCATTGTAACCTTTGTTTCCATATCAATAAAGAGCTTCTTTTTAATAACTTGTGTTTTGTTATAAATTTTTGTTGCATGTTCAATATCTCTGCTTGGGACTTCTGTGCGACGACCCTGTCGCAGCCGTTGAAATCAGCCGTTATGGAACCCGCCTTGCACGAGCACAATTTAGGCTCGTGCGGTATCACGCCTTAGCGAGGACGATCGCTCCTACGGGAGTGGGGCGTGACACCCCCTCCACATGTAGTGCCCCGTCCCGTTCAGTCATTCGGAGGAATCGGAACGCCAACGGCGTTCCGACTTAGCCTTGCAACGGCTTGCTCGGAGACATCGCTCGGTCTAGGCGACCCCTCTCTCAAGTGGGGTAGTTTTGGTGAACTTACCTCATCTTAGCTTTCACATAATAAATCAAATATTTTCAAACGCACAAATAAGCTTGATAATAAAAGAGATGAATCCACATAGCTAAGGGAATAAATCCTGACGGGTCAAATGTAGTTAGAATATGGAACGGTCTAACGGTCGGCTTAGAGTTTGTGTACGGCGTACTTTCAAAATGACACTCGGTCCTTTGTCCCATGGCTTGGGAGAAGAAAAAGTTGGTCTTCGCCACAAGCTAAGAGTTAGCCTAAGTCATAGGCGTCGCCCGCATAAACGCTTGATAAAGCATGCACGGTTCCACGATGCAAGACTTGGCATAGCCTTTACTCATTCCACGGGTTAAGTTGTAGGCTCGATTAAAGTTAGGCAAGGTAATGCTGGGATATCGAATTCATAGCAAGCACTGTCCCGCTCTTTCTGCGGTCGTCAAGTTAGTTAGTCCCACAATCTCAATACATGTCATATGAAGTATGAATTGGGCAATAACTGAAGAATAGATGGCAACTCTAGAGGGGGGTGAATAGAGTTTATAGAGATAATATCCAATTAATAATTCAACTCTATCACAATTAAAACTAATCAGAGTAAATACGGAATTTAAAGTAAGAAGAAAGAGAGCATACGCAAACACAACCGATTTTAACCTGATTTCCCTCGTGGATGACTAGTCCAGGCCTGAGAACTCTAGCTCAGGATTAAATCCACTATTTCTGAAATAGTAGTTTACAACCCGTGCCTTTTCTTCAAAAGAGCACGTCAACTTCTTACAGAGGATCGCAGTGGCGATTTGCTTGGAATTTTCCAAGCGACTTCTTCAACTCTTGCACAAGACTCCTAACTGAGAGATGCTGAGCACTCGAGACTTAGGAAGCTTGTGGCTAGTAGATGGGAAGGATATGGCTTATCTGAGCTTTAAGAGAGAAGAGAAGAGAAGATTGGATGATTTGAAATGAGAGAATTCATGGCCTATTTATAGGGTTTTTATAGGCAGAATTCGGCCAGAATTCGGGTAGGAAATTTCAAATATTTGGCCGTTGGACAACTTGCAACCAGCTAACCCTAAAATTAAGGTTGCTGATTTTTAGGGGACAGAGTTCAGCCCGAACTCTGTGTGGAGGCAGAGTTCGGCCCGAACTCTGTCTCCAGAGCACAGAGCTGGTCTAAGTGGCCAGTGGGTATTTTTCTGGATGGTGGAGTTTGAGGATTATTGGGTAGGCTTTAGGTCAAGTCTCAAGAGCTCAGTATGACACAGTTTACCTCAGTCTAGACTCGATAAAAGTGTAAAATACAGACTCATATACAACTGAAAAATAGAGAGTGAGCTGTTGTCTGACTTGAGCTTGATGTAGGCGTCGTGTGTCGTATTGAATTATTACAAGTATTATTTAGTCAAAGTTATCAATATTTGGTTGACTGTGACTTTGTGTCAACAATCTCCCCCATATTGATAATTGACAAAATAATAGATGTATATTCAATATTCATACCTGGACACAGTTGATGACAAAATCATAGCTCCCCCATAATCAGTGCCGAGCTAGAAACAATAGCTCCCCCATAATCGGTGATCGGTGCCGAGCTAGAAACAATAGCTCCCCCGTAAATAATGCGTTGAACCTGTTGGCCTGATAAATAATATCTCCCAAAAGCACCAAAAAGCACATATATACCAAAAAGAAAAAAGAATATATGACAAGAATATACATATTTCTTCCCCTTTTGGCATTAGCAATATAAACTGCATATGAATGAACTATATATAAACTGTAAGATAAGTAATAATGATGCAACCATACCAAACAGAGAAGAAACTGTATATGAATGATCAAAACAAGTAACTAGCATAGAATAATAAACTACCATAAGCATAAAAGTGTCATCACACAAAACCAGAGTCATCAAACCACCAGAGTTTTAGTACAACCCAAGTACATAAATCCAAATAAAACTAAATAACTAGAAATCAGAAATCATAAACTAGGATCATCAGCAGCATCAGCAGATAGTAACCATCTCCATCACGGAGCACGAGAAGGCCCAGCGGAGTCGGAAGGATCAGAGAAGGAACGGCGGGGGTCCACAATAGCAGCACCCGGATCCAGGTAACGCATGACCCAAGGATCGTCAATGCGATATCCCTCGCGACCAGAATCCCGCTCCATGGGAATGGACATAGAAGGATGACGGGCATAGAATACCGAATATCGTGTAGCGAGTTGCTGAGGGCACTCATCTGCAGGGTAGTACGGTAGTCCATCTGAGTCCAGCGATCGTCCTCCAAGGCGAAACTGTCTCGGAGCATGGTCTGGATGGAGTCAAGAGTAGCAGGAGGAGGTGGCACATCCTGTCCAAGTGGAGGGGCGTCGGGCTCCTCATCATCAGAATGCTCAGAAGTGGCAGGAGAGGCTACGACTGCCTGAAGATGTCGTGCCTTAGATAAGAAGGCAGGAGCAGGCAAGAAAGGACAATCATGAAGAGGTACATGGAACGCACGAAAGACCATAGGAAGATATAAGGCATAAACCAAGGCTCGTGGTTTCTTCCTACAGTTAATCATCCAGTCCATCATGGTACGTGGAAGATTGAAAAGAACACAAAAGTGGAGATGATACAAAGCTGAGATTTCAAGATATATAATTTTATCGGTAGACCCTGCTTTGGGTAGAATAGTATTGAAAATAATCCGATGGAGTTCATAGAAATAAGGATTAAGATATTTAGCCATAAGCTTGCGAGGACGTGTGTTCGGAGTACACAAGTCATCCTTGAAGCTTTCAAAGGAAATCCCGTCTGGAAAACGGAACGACCGAGCTTCAACAAGCTTTTCCCAAGAATTGGGCTCTTGAAGATCAAGATATTCGGCTAAGTCAAAATCATCAAATGAGATATCGATACCCGCAACACGTGAATAGATGTGAGTATCATCATGAGTCAAGTTGCAGTAAAACATTTGTATTGTACTACGATATATGACCGAATTAGAAGTAACAAGTTCGTCAAGACATAGGTCATGAAAGAGTGTATCATAATGAGAGAAAATAGTGAAGATAATGGGGTGTTCCGCAAATATCGAACGTGTCCGAAAATCACTAAACCATGCATTGGATGCGTCTAGTGATATTAAAAGTCGGTCGTCGTAGGTATTTGGATCACGTGGACGTGAAGGGTTGAACAATGGATGAGGTGGTAGATGTTGTTCAACACGTTGCTCAACGGGAGGAGAAGGATTCGAAGAGGACGCTCCCTCGGTCCGAATTCTCTTCCCACGGTTGAACAAGCGAGGAGCCATTGCACAAAATAGAGAAATTGAAATAGAGAAGAAGAAGGAGTTATACCTCAAATCAATAATGAACAGTGAAAGAGAATGAGAAAATAGCCCTTCTCCTTGATTTTTGTGAATAATGGAGCACTATGGAGAGAAAACTAGGGTTAGGGTTTGAGACAATAGTGGTGGAGAAGTAGAAGAGGTGGTAAGAATGAAGGAGAGAGAGGAAAACCCGAATATAAGGGGAGGGTTTTCTTTGGTCGGAGTAAATCTGGACCGTAGGATCTCATTTGATCAAACGGCTGGAGCTGTCCCCGATTCTGGAATAGGGGGACCGAACTCGGCCCGAACTCTGGTAGAGGCAGAGTTCGGCCCGAGTTCTGGGTCCATGTCCCAGAACTTAAGTCAGGCTAAAAAGAGAAAAAAATGGTTAAGTAAGGAAATCAAGTAAAATATGAGGACAGATGCTAGAAAGATTTAATCAAATAGATAGAGAAGTAGAAGAATAGCAGAATGAATTTAAAAAATAGCATGTCAGCAGTAATAAATCACAACGTACCATATAATAAACAAGGAAATATATTATAATTTACTAGTTTGAAATTTCCATGGGTTAGCTGCAGGGGCCGGATCCCAGCTAGCGGTAGTCCTGAGGAATAGTGCACCGTGTCGCTTAGGCTTTTACGCCTTGTTGTCAGAAGGGCCCTTTCGGCTTGTACCCATAGCAAGTTCATCATAAGAGAATCATAATATAATCGATATTTATGCAGGTGAGTTTTAATTTATGACAGCTTCATCTAAAATTCCAAGTTCACGACAAAGGAAATTGAAGCGCTCTTCGGATAATGGCTTAGTAAAGAAGTCTGCTAGCTGATGATCGGTGTCAATAAACTCTAAGTTAATAGTGCCGTTTTGCTGATGATCACGCAAAAAGTGGTGTCGTATCTCAATGTGCTTCGTGCGTGAGTGACAAATGGGGTTCTTAGTAAGATTTATTGTACTAGTGTTGTCACAAAAGATAGGAATATGCATGAAAGATAAATTATAGTCTTCAAGGGTTTGCTTCATCCACAGAATTTGTGCACAATAATGTCCAGTTGCTATGTATTCAGCTTCTGTTGTGGATAGTGCAACAGAATTCTGCTTTTTGCTAAACCAAGAGACTAAAGCCTTTCCTAATAAATGGCACGTACCGCTCGTACTTTTACGGTCGACCTTGCATCCGCCAAAGTCAGCATCAGAATAACCAATAAGGTCAAATGATGTTGACTTGGGATACCATAGGCCCACTGTAACCGTACCCTTAAGGTATCTGAAGATATGCTTAACTGCGGTCATGTGCGATTCCTTAGGATTTGCTTGATATCTAGCACACAGGCAAACGCTAAACATTATATCAGGGCGACTAGCAGTAAGATAGAGTAGACTGCCTATCATACCTCGATACTTACGTTGATCTACGGGTTTGCCGCTTTCATCTGGTTCAAGTTTGGTTGAAGTAGCCATAGGAGTGCTGATTGTTTTGACATTATCAAGTTCGAATTTCTTCAGCATGTCCTTTGTATACTTCGACTGACAGATGAAGATTCCATTTGACATTTGTTTGACTTGCAGCCCAAGAAAGTAGTTGAGCTCCCCATCATGCTCATCTCAAACTCGGTCTGCATACACTTGGCAAAATCTTGACAGAGAGTCTCATCAGTAGAACCAAAAATAATATCATCTACATATATCTGTACTAAAAGAATAGTGTTCTTCAAAGACTTTATGAAAAGTGTAGTGTCAATTTTCCCTTTTGAAAAACCTTTCTCAAGCAAGAAGTTGCTAAGCCGTTCATACCAAGCTCTAGGGGCTTGTTTGAGGCCGTACAGTGCTTTCTTTAGCTTGAACACGTGGTCGGGAAACTTGTGATTTTCAAAACCAGGAGGTTGTTTTACATAGACTTCCTCCTTAATAAAACCATTCAAGAAAGCACTTTTAACATCCATTTGAAATAATTTGAAATTTTGAAAATTTGCAAATGTGCAAAGCATCCGAATGGATTCTAATCTAGCAACAGGAGCATACGTCTCATCGTAGTCGATACCTTCCTCTTGGTTGTATCCTTGGGCTACTAGACGAGCTTTGTTGCGTGTAACTGAACCATCTTCATTTACTTTATTTCTAAAAACCCACTTAGTACCAATAATCGAGTGATTAGCCGGTCTAGGAACGAGTTCCCATACTTGGCTCCACTCGAATTGGTTGAGTTCTTCTTGCATAGCAGAAATCCAAAATTCATCATTGAAAGCTTCAGAAATGTTTTTAGGCTCAATTTATGAAATAAAGGCAGTGCTAGCAATGGAGTCTCTTAATAATGATCTAGTAGTTACTCCTCGTGAAACCTCACCGATTACCAAATTTTCTGGATGTGATGGCTTGAAAGAGAATTTCTTAGGCAAGCTTTCCAGAGAATTGGTTTCGGTTGTGGTATTTATTGGAGTAGACGTTGATGGCTCAACATCATCATCAAGAGTAGTTGCTGCACTGTTATCTTCATCAAAAGTCACATTTGTAGACTCTTCCACAATTAAAGAGCGTTTGTTAAAAATTCTATATCCTTTACTCTTGGCGGCATAGCCAAGGAAAATACCATCGTCAGCTTTGGCATCAAATTTGCCTAAGTTGTCTTTGGTGTTAAGGATAAAACATCTACAGCTAAAAACTTTAAAATAACAAACATTTGGGGTTCTCCCAAACCAAAGCTCATAGGGTGTCTTTTTCGTAATAGGACGAATAAGTACCCTATTTAAAATGTGGCATGCTGTACTGACAGCTTCAGCCCAAAAGTATTTCGGAAGTAAAAATTTGTTCAACATGACTCTAGCCATATCGCCAAGAGTCCTATTCTTCCGCTCTACAACACCATTTTGTTGGGGAGTTCTAGGACAGGAAAACTCATGATCAAAACCATTGGAATCACAAAACTTTTCAAAATCAGAATTTTCGAATTCGCCTCCATGATCACTTCGGATTCGAGTGATCATGTAGCCTTTTTTGTTTTGAACTTTCTTGACAAAAATCTTAAAAACTGAAATAGCATCACTTTTATAAGTAAGAAAGAAAATCCAAGTAAATCTAGAAAATCATCAACGATAACAAATACATAGAGTTTTCCACCAAGACTGGCAACTCTACTAGGACCAAATAAATCCATATGGAGTAGTTGCAGGGGTCTAGTAGTACTTACAGAGTTTATGGAATGGAAAGATGATTTAGTTGCCTTATTTAAGTCACATTCGGCACATACGGTGTCCTTTTTGAATGTGATGTCGGGCAAGCCTCTAACTAGCTTCTTGGTTGATAGCCTGGATATAGTATCCATGTTGGCATGACCAAGTCGCTGGTGCCATAGTAACCGTTCATCTTTGTGAGCATATAGACATCTTCCTGCATGGTTAGAATCTAGAGACAAATAGAAAATATAAATATTGTCCTCTCTTACCCCTTCAAAAGCAATGTCTCCTGTTGACCTATCATAAATAAGGTATTTGTTTTGTCCAAAGTTAATGTCATAACCATGGTCAGCAAGATGACTGATGCTGAGCAAGTTATGCTTTAACTCGGTCACGAGGCAGACATCCTTTATTACAGGAGAGGGAGGATACCCAATAATACCATTACCTATGATATAACCTTTTAGGTTATTTCCAAAGGATACATATCCTTCTCTCCTCATCGATAGTGATGCGAAAAGATGTACGTCTCCTGTCATATGCCGCGAGCATCCACTATCGAGAATCCACTTACTCTTAGTTGAGGAGGGAAGGTCCACCTACATTAAGAGTAGATGTGACCTTTGGTACCCAAATTCTTGAGGGTCCTGAAGAGTCAGCTTTTGGAAACCATGCATATATCTTTTTATCAACTAATCTTCTGATTCTACATTGTGGTGATATGTGTCCATGTAGACCACAATAAATGCATATAGCATTTCTATTCACATTTGGAGCATGCTGATGATGTCTATAAGAATATTGATGATATGTAGATTGATATGGCATGGCATGCTGATATTGTCTATATGGCATGGTGTAATGAGGTTGTCTATATGGCATGACATGATGAGGTTGTCTATATGGCATGGCATGATGAGATTGTCTATATGTAGAGTGATGTTGATTGTGTCTTTGTGCAATATGATGATGACTGTGTGTAGCATGATGTTTATGTGACATATGATGATTATTTCTACGTGCATGAGGTTTGTAAAAGTGTGTGTATATGTAAGCATGGTTGTGAGCAGCATGAGTATGACGTGGTTTACTAGTATGAGTAGTGCTATGCTTTGTGTGTGTCTCATGTGATTGGGTTTGAGGTTGAGCAACCTGTTTTCCCAATTTAGTCTCTAGTTTCTTAGAGACAGCTTGCAATTCAGTGATCTTAGCATTTAAATCATGCAACTTAGTAATAGTGATCTTGTGTCTATTCTTTTCATCTGCAAGCTCCGTGTTGAGTGTTGCAATCTCTTTTGTTTGTAGCCCAATACGTGCCTCGGCATCATGTAAGCTTATTTAAGCTTAGATACCTCATCAGTGACATCCGTGGGTGCAGTGTCTCTAATATTATCAAGTAAAAGAGAAAGTCTTTGTATTTCAACTTCATGACTTTTGATTTTGTCCTTGGCTTGTTTATATTTACCAATGACCTTTTTATGGTCACTGAGTAAATCAGTGAAAGCATCGCCAAGTTCATCAAAAGTGAAGTCGTCAAGAGTGTCGTTAGATACCTTGTCGGATGTTGCCATTAGGCAAACATTAGCCGTTTCTTGAGGAGAGTTCTTTTCTTCCTCGGAGTCACTGGCATCGCTTTCATGCCAGATGCTAGTGTTGGCATATCTCTTTGAAGTGGTCTTCTTGTATGGCTTCTCATAGCGGTTGCTTTTCTTTGAGAATGGACAGTCTTTTCGGACATGTCCCGTCTTCTTGCAACCATAGCAAGTAGGCTCTTCTTCTTCATCTTCTTGTGGTTCCTTCTTTCTTCGGTTGAAGCGAAGGAATTTCTTGAAGTTGCGAACCATGAGGGCTTGATCATCATCTTCTGAGTTGTCGTCATCCGTCTCTTCGGGTTCAGCCCTCCGTCGGTGAGCTTTGAGTGCGATCTCCTTAGCCTTAGGAGCAGTCTCTTCAAAGTCCTTGAGGTCAAGCTCAGGAGTCATTAGCTTTCCCATCAAGGTCTCCATAGACATGCTTGTGAGATCGTTTCCCTCTATGATGGCTGTCACCTTAGGATTCCAAATTTTTGGTAGCCCCCTAAGTAACTTGCGAATCTTCTTATGATTTGAATATTGCTTTCCAAGTGAAGACAGGGGGTTGATGATGTCGAAGAATCTTGTGAACATCTGCGTGATCATCTCGTTAGGCTTCATCTTGAAGGCCTTGTATTCTTGAGTGAGACGACTTATTTTTGATTCCTTGACTTGGGTGGTTCCTTCATGCGTCACTTCTAAAAGCTTCCATACTTCGTGGGATGTGGTGCATGTGGATACCCTGTTGAACTCATTCCTGTCTATAGCACAGAATAAAGCATTAATAGCTCTCATGTCTAGACTTGCCTGTTTCTTCTCCTCGTCAGAATATTTGTCATGTGATTTCTCAATGAGATCACCGTTGACAACTATCCTAGCGGGCTTTTTGTAACCGTCAGTGACGATAGTCTACAGGTCAAAGTCTAGAGACTTAAGATAAAAACTCATTCTTGTTTTCCAATACGTGTAGTTAGTTCCATCAAATAGGGGAGGCCTATGAGTGGACTGTCCTTTACCGTGATTGGAAATCAAGGATTGTGTGGTTGCCATGGATCAGCTCTAGGATGTAAATCCTTGTAAAGAGAACAGAGCTCTGATACCAATTGAAGAACAGATGGCAAATCTAGAGGGGGGTGAATAGAGTTTATAGAGATAATATCCAATTAATAATTCAACTCTATCACAATTAAAACTAATCAGAGTAAATGCGGAATTTAAAGTAAGAAGAAAGATAGCATACGCAAACACAACCGATTTTAACCTGGTTTCCCTCGTGGAGGACTAGTCCAGGCCTGAGAACTCTAGCTCAGGATTAAATCCACTATTTGTGAAATAGTAGTTTACAACCCGTGCCTTTTCTTCAGAAGAGCACGTCAACTTCTTACAGAGGATCGCAGTGGCGATTTGCTTGGAATTTTCCAAGCGACTTCTTCAACTCTTGCACGAGACTCCTAACTGAGAGATGCTGAGCACTCGAGACTTAGGAAGCTTGTGGCTAGTAGATGGGAAGGATATGGCTTATCTGAGCTTTAAGAGAGAAGAGAAGAGAAGATTGGATGATTTAAAATGAGAGAATTCATGGCCTATTTATAGAGTTTTTGTAGGCAGAATTCGGTCAGAATTCGGGTAGGAAATTTCAAATATTTGGCCATTGGACAACTTGCAACCAGCTAACCCTAAAATTAAGGTTGCTGATTTTTAGGGGACAGAGTTCGGCCCGAACTCTGTGTGGAGGCAGAGTTCGACCCGAACTCTGTCTCCAGAGCACAGAGCTGGTCTAAGTGGCCAGTGGGTATTTTTCTGGATGGTGGAGTTTGAGGATTATTGGGTAGGCTTTAGGTCAAGTCTCAAGAGCTCAGCATGACACAGTTTACATCAGTCTAGACTCAATAAAAGTGTAAAATACAGACTCATATACAACTGAAAAATAGAGACTGAGCTGTTGTCTGACTTGAGCTTGATGTAGGCGTCGTGTGTCGTATTGAATTATTACAAGTATTATTTAGTCAAAGTTATCAATATTTGGTTGACTGTGACTTTGTGTCAACAATAACATCACCTAGAAATGTAAGTCGATTTAAGGCACAAGCCACGGTCGACACTATAGAAAGTTAGCCACGATCTATGGTACTTAAGAAATACATCATGTTCAAGTTAAGTGGGAAGACTATGCAGTAGCCATTCCCTGAGTTCAAAGAATGTTTAGCTCGAGCGATGGTCAGTCATCGAGAAGAAATATGACGGGACTGTAAGTCAGTCGCCGAGGCAACCCTGGTTTGGGCTCTGCAAGAGAAGTGTGCTTCCAAAGCACGGTTTGCTAAGTTTGGTTGAGTCATTCCACAAATTAGGCCTTGCATTTACGAGAGTCTAGATGTTGTCGTATGTGCGTGGTCATGGACTACTTGTCGACAAGGAATGTTTTTACCGTTTTTTCGAATCGGAAAGCCTGGGCCAAGTGACCGATCCGGCCATGGAGGAAATGGAGATAGTCGAGCTGGGTAAAAATAAGCCGGTAGATTGGGGTCTTGCTTCGGAGCCCGCTACTCGCGTTTGCAAGGCAGCTTCTGTCTACTAGGCAGCAACCAGTAGTACGGGAACTTGCTTCGGAGTTAGCTACTTGCATTGTAGGGGCCGTCGACTACCAGGCTATGTCCCAAATGGCTTGGGCCAGTGACCAGTTCATATAGATGGTTGACACGGGCGTCCATCCGCGTGTGTGCCTTTGGGTTGATTCTAGTTGTATGTGTGTTCAGTCAGAACACAAAGTTTGGGCCTAAGATTTGGCTACAACGTAGACACCGTGCCTCGGCACGAGGGTGGCATCAAGATTGTGAGTTGTCCACGCAAGTTCCACAAGTTGAGTTGGTCTCGGGTTAAGTTGGAAAGGGCCATAGGGCAAGTTTGGTTATGTTATCTTGAGTTGCAGGGTACGACCTCAAGATATGAGGCACGACCGCGCTGTCATAACACAAGTATGGGTAAGTCAGTAAGTGGCGAGGCACTGCCTCAAGGAGGAAGCACGGTCACACAAAAATGGAGTCTCATTGTATAGTTGCATCTATGATCTTGGGCCGTAAGGCAAGCACGACTTGATAGGTTAACGTTGTTGGGTTGACGTTGTTCTTGCAAGCACGAGATGGTCTTCAGACACAAAATATATCTAGGCATCCATCCTAAAACTGATCCTAAGGCAAGACTAGAAAGACAATCATAAAGGGATTATGTTACACAAAGTAAATTAACGTGTTGGTCTTGTATGGGCGGGCGAGGAGCTCATTCTACCAGTACGGTTGAGTACTAACACCCACACAGTTTTTATGTGTAGGCACAGGTTGAAGCTCGTGGCGCGGAGCTCGCTTGGATGCGTCGAGGCACGGAGTTCCTTGGGATCCGTAGCGTGCGGCCGCGTGGAGTCATGACTTATGCGGGACATAATGTATGGATGTCGCCTTCCGAAGCATCCGTTGGATCAAGACTTGTATTGAGAGATGAGAGAGACTTTGTAATATGAGATGAGTGAGCTTGAGAGACTTGTAATCATGGCCTTGCGCCCCATTGTAATCTCCTTGTTTTAATTTCAATAAAATGCATATTTTGAATGACTTGTGTTTTGTTCTAAATTTTCGCTGGCATATTCAATGTCTCTGCTTGGGACTTCTGTGCGACGACCCCGTCGCAGCCGCTGTAATCGATCGTTATGGAATCCGCCTTGCACGAGCGCAATCTAGGCTCATGCGACATCACGCCTTAGTGAGGATGATCGCTCCTACTGGAGGGGGACGTGACACCACTGCCCTTCCCTCTCCACCGCCGAACCCCGATACCCCTACCCCGAAACCCCCCTCCGCTGCCCCCCCAACCCGAAACCCCCTCCGCTTCCCTACCCCCCCAGCGACCCCCACCACCACCACCGCGACCCCCACCACTGCCGACCCCTACCCCACCACCACCGGCCCCCGCCACCCCGACCACCAAGAGAGAGACAGAGAGAGGGGGGATTACCTGGAGAAAGAGAGAGCCCTGCGCGCGCCGGAGAAAGAGTGAGAGACGTGAGAAATTTTGGGGGGGAATGAAAAGTCCCCCCCCCTCTATCGGTTCAATTTAAGTTAGGACTGGACATATAACGACGGACTAGCGACGGATTGATGGCCGACACTAGTCCGTCGCTGTATCCCCTTAGATGGTCGACGAAATATCCATCACTATGTGGTCAATAAATTTTGCGCCAATTTTTTTCAACATTCCCCGCCAACTTTTGACAACTAAGTGACGACATAGCGACGGCTTCATGATCCGTCGCTATATCTCGGACGACTTAACAAAAATTTTTTTGTCAGCTTTTCGACGGCAATCAGTCTGTACTTAGTCGGTAGTCCGTCGCTATTAGCGACGGACGTTACCCGTCGCTAATGGTCCGTCGCCAAATGGCTGTATTTTGTTAGTGCATATGTTTCAAATATTAAACTGTTCATGCACTTGCATGGTCATGGACAACTTGTGCACAAGTTTGGCTTTTCTCGAAACGGTATCTAGGACACCGGAACCGAATCGACCTAAGGAGAAATATGAGTCATGCTTCGGTGCGAGGCATTACGAGACCTCAGTCAGGCTTGCAACCTAAATTGAAGGGTGCGTCGTAATGCCATTGATAATCATTCTTCGTGGTGTCGTAACACCACTGACCATATATAAGATAGTAGCATGCTCATATATTGTCTTATCAGGTGGTAAGTATTATCTCTGTTTATGCAGGGACGAGCACGACTGTGGTAAGAAATGATATGAAATGCTATGCTTTACTGTTTCGATTATGCCATCGATATGAAATTCATCTAGTTCTAAATATCAAGATAACTTTGAATGCATGCCTACCTTAATAAGCTGTGTCGGTTTAGACGAGTGGGTTCGTACCGCTCACTAGTGCATTCCCAAATGTACTAATCTTCCAATCCCATAGGTGACGAGAACTCTGGAATTGCACCGTGCTAGGTCCAAGCTGAAGTTCGGAGAGACATTTTGAAGCTCTTCATATTTTAAAGTATTTTGAAGCGAATTTAACTCAAGGCTTGCAATGTATAAAAGGGTGTAAATGTATAGAGCGACAAGTACTATTTCAGACAACTTGTCAAGTGTTTTGCTTTGTTTCAATCAAATGTAGCCGCAACAGCATATCCAATGTAATTACGATTTGCAGTTCGTTGCAGGCTATTTATAAAAAACATATTTCTATCTTCTTATACTGCGTGTTCAATTCTCTGCAGTTTGTGAAGTTTTAACTTGATTTTTTGAAAAAATTATCAAATGTAATGTTCTTGTCTTGTACAAATGGAACTCCAGACTCGTACGACATCACACCGCAACGAGGACGATCAATTCGGCAAAAATCGATATGAAGACGAATGGTTTGTCGAATCGGAACATGACACCTACAGTCAAGGTCCGGTCTATCATGCCTCGATTCTGTAAAATCGAAAAATAGTCACTAGACATAATGTCGTACAAGTCTTGACATTGTAAACCTTGCGGTATATTTTATGATATTAAGTGAGAGAGAGCTAGAGAGAGTGCTTGTAATCAAGTTGTCCTTGGCTTCGAGTCGTTGTAATTCTGCTGTTATTATTAATAAAGATATTCATTTGCGCATAACTTGTGTGTATCGACTTTTTGTTTATTTCTGCTGCGTTGACTTTCGTTGACTGGCGATTTGGTGCTTGCCTTATATAAGTACAAACTAGGCTTGTACGTAGTGCTGTCAAGTGGTCCGAGCAGGACCAATCCTGCCCAAATTTGGGTGGGTCGGACCGAATCTCTCAAGCCCATACACTTTAGTAGACGGACTGGACCTGACGGTGAAAATCTGAGTTCAGTCCGGCACGTGGCTCACAACACGGTGGATTTCGGACGGGGCCAGGCTTGGGCCTCGCACATGACTATTTTCTTATCTTTTATTTTTATTCTTTGCTCAGTGTGGACAAGCATCTTCACCAAGCAAAGCAGCATCATTTTCTTTCACAGTACTGTAGTGGTACAAAAGCAACCAAGCAAAGACCGACTCTACCAAGAAAGAGAGGAAACCAACAATGTCTCGTGACCTTCAGACAAAGCCATCGGATGGATCCAAATTGTAAGCAAGTAAGTAGAGCTGTCAAAATGGGCTAAGTCCGTTGGGCCGGCCCGTCCCGCCCGCCAAAAAGGTGGGTTGGGCCGAGCATTTAGGAGCCCGTCAAACAGGCGGGCCTGGGTGGGCTGGCCCGCTAGTAGCCCGCCCCGCGGTGGGCTAGCCCGCGGGCCAAGTGGGTTGGCCCGCCATCTAATTTTTTATAAAATTATTAAATTTTTTTATTTAGCACATATATGAGATATGTATTATAAATGATAAAAATTCTCATTTAATGCAAATAATGACGTATAAAATATTAAATTTGGTCATTTATTTACATGAATGAAGGTGTTTTAAAGAAATATCTACTATTATAATGTTTCTTGTATTTTACTTGTAATTTGATGCATATGAGAGTGAGTAGAAAATATTATATATATGATTTTTTTTCCTTTTAAGAAACTAAACAATAATTAAAAAAATTAAAAAAATTAAGCGGGCCGGCCCGCCTAGCCCGCAGCCCGCCGGTGGGTTGGGCTGGGTTGGAATTTTTCCAGCCCGCCAAAACGGTGGGTCGGCCCGCCCCGCCCCGCCAAATAGTGAGTTATGGTGGGTTACGGGCCGGCCCGCCCCGCCGGCCCGTCTTGACAGCTCTACACGTAAGTAGTGGCGAACCCCGTACGTGAAACTAATGAATAGATCACAATTTAAAAAAAAAAAATTATCGTAGTCTTTTACTTATCATTTTTTACCACAAGATTGTCAATTTCATTCATTAATACTAATGACCTGTATACTTGTGGCAAGGTTGGTCATTGTTTTTTGCATGGCGTTTTGAATTGTTTCAAGCTATGGCTACAGAGTCATACTCGGTGCAATTTTTTTTACATTAGATAGTTACAATATTGATAAATTTTAATCGAATAAACAAAGTCAGTTCTATTCCGGGCCGAGCCTGGCCCGGTCCGGGCTTTGGGTCAGGACGGGCCAGGGCTTCGAGCCAGGCCGGGCCCCCTCTTATGGGCCGAGATACAAGACCTGACACATTCCCATATACTTGGCTGGGTCAGACCAACACATGAGTTATTTTTTCAAGCCGGACTCGTGCCGTGCCGTGCTAGGCCAGCCCGACCCAATTGACATGTCTACTTGTACGACATCACGTCCAATGGTGACTTTCAGTCCTACGGAAATGTGACTGTTGGTGTTTTCGCCTTTGGACTAGGAAAGATAGTCCCACATCGGCTACACCAAATGGTGAGTATCTCAATATAATGCATTGCTTGTGTTGAAGTGTGCACATGAGGTGTGGTGGGGCACAAGTGTGTACCATATGGGAGTATTTTCCAAGAAGGAAAAAGGATTAATTCCAACAAGGATGCAAGTTGATTTTTGTTGTGCGAACTCGGACTCGGACACGGACTCCAGGATGTCTCGTGCATGCACGGGAGTGTTCGGGGGGGGGGGGGGGGTAGGCGTGGACTGGCACACTTCTATGTTGATTGTGGGATGATCTAAAATATCAAACTCTATTTTTGAGTATTGGTATTTTAGTCCCACATCGGATAGGAGAAGAGGTGAAGTCTCAACTCCACTCTATAAATAGAGCCCCTTGGCCTCCTTGAAAGATGCACCAAGAAGAAAGTTAAGGGAGTCTGTAAAGTCCAGGAAGCCCGTTCAAGTCTCAAATATTGACTTACGAGCGTTCCAGAAGTTCTTTGTGAACTTTCTGGTTCCTGGAAGCAGATCGTGTTGGGGCGAATCTTGCTTTGAGCAACGGTGATCTTAATCACCCCAGCAAGAACCTTTCCTCTTCTTCTTTCTTCTTTCTTCTCCTTCATCTGAGTTGTAACTCAGTTCTGTCCGTCAGCAACTGCGATTGCGAAGAAGAACGTGAGATTTATTTTTTGATTATTGTTGCTTTTGTAATCAGATTCATATTATAGTGTTCCTATTGGATCTCGAGAATAATCAGAAGGGGAACGTTTGTTTAAACCTCTGATCTCGACATTGAGCCTACCATCTTTGATCAAGCTCTGGGACTAACAATCTCAAAGCAAGATCCTTGTAGATGGAGAACTCTCGTGCTTCTCTCATCGATACCAGCTTTAACAAGTTGGAGAAATTCGACGGAGAATATTTCCAAATCTGGAAGAGGAAGGTCACCCTTAATCTTCAACTCGTGGACGTCGACCATGTGTTAATTGAGGATGAACCAACGATTCCAGAAGGAGGAACTGCCGATGCTATTGCTGCTGCACTCGTCAAGCAGAACAAATGGAAGAGAGAAAACAGCATCTGTAAACTGCTGATTCTCAATTTGATGGAAGACTCTCTGACAGAGTCATATTCCAAGAAGGTGAAGGCCAAAGAGATCTGGGATTCTTTGGGTAAGCTATATAAAGATGATGAGAACAGGTCTAAAATCTTTATCGTCGAAAAGTACCACAAGTGGCTCTTCGAAGACGAGATGGCGATGCTACCTCAAGTGAAGGAATTCCTAAAGATGCACCAGAAGTTGGATGACGAGAAGATGCCCTTCGTCGACAAGTTTGTCGTTGGAGGGATAGTCTCGAGACTTTCTGCTGGTTGGAGCAACTTATATGCTAGAATGCATCGGAAGAAGCTGGACATTAGCTTGGAAGATCTTCTATAAGAGATCCACGTTGAGGACGAAATACGATCTCAACAGAAGATGGACTCTCTGTCCAAACAACTGGTTAAGGCCAACTTGGTGCAGACAAGAGAGTTCAAGGGGAAGCAGGTGGCTTCTCATCACAAGAAGAAGGACTCCACTAATCTGAAAATGAACAGTCCTTCGTTCAAGCAACAAAAGTCCAAGTCCCACGTGACTTGCTTCAACTGTGACAAGAATGGCCACTACATGAGTGAATGCAAATCCAAGCCCAAACCAAAATACAGGTATAGCTAAACTTGGTTATTTTGATTACTTAACTTGGTTGCTATTGTTGCACAGGTTGAGTTATCTAGCGTGGTAGCTGACTAGTGGTCTGACACTAGTGTATCTGACCACATGTGCTCTCAAAAGAGCTGTTCACCAAGGACGAGCCATGTTATGACGAAGGTCTTGATGGCGAACATATATCTAGCAGAAGTTCTGAAGATCGAGACATTGGTTATTAACCACCGACAAGGACACTGGAATACGTGTTGTACGTACCAGAGATTTTTTGGCGATCTGATCTCAGAAAGTCTGTTATCTGATACAGACTTGAAAGATGGACATTCATACTAGCCAGATGGCAATTTCTTGGCGAGGAACATGCTTCGAAAAGATGTTCAGTGCTGAAGGAATGTTCGAACTTCTGCTGATGGCGATGAAGTTACTTCATTGAGTGGACTGAGAGTTGTTCTATGACAGAAGCAGACTCAAGCTGTCCTACCGGGACCTTATCTTCGGAATGTGGGGGTAAGGAGGTGGAGGAGTTTAAGGTCTGTGCAGATACAAGACTGTTGGAAAGCTTCTCAGAGGATTGAACTAAAGTACTGATCATCTGGAGTTAGTACACTCAGATATCTGTGACTTTTATCAATTTTCCACAGAGGTCGGTTCGAAGTGTTTCTCTAAGTGCACGTTCGCATGACTTCTCAAGTAGAAGGATGCAGCATTCGAGTAGTTCAAAGACTTCAGGGCTGAAGCTGAACGTTAAACCGATCTACAACTACTCAGAAGTGATCGAGATGTAGAGTATAGGTCTCATGAATTCGTATCGTTCTGCAAAGAACATGGAATCATCAATGAGACTACTGCTCTGTATTCTCCTCAATCTAATAGGGTAGCAGAGAGGAAGAACAGTACGTTGACAGAAATGATGAGCTCAATGCCGATAACTACGAGTCTTCCTAAATGCTAATAGGAAGAAGCTGCATTGATGACCACTTTTATTCTAAATAGAGTGTCGTACGCAACTTCGGACGTAACTCCTCATGAACTCTGGTTCAAAGTTAGACCTAAATTGAATGTCATTCGAGTGTGGGGGTCTCTGGCATATGTGAAGCTCCCAGATCTGAAGATTCAGAAGCTGGGGACTAGGACTACGAAGACGATCTTCTTGGTGTATGCCGAGAAGAGTGATGCTCGAAGATTTCTTGATATTGAGTCAAATCATATCATCGAATCTCGTGAAGACAATTTGCAAGGCACAAGAATATTGTTCTTACGGATAAACCGGAGAACAATAAGGGTGCGCAAGAAACTGAAATTTTCAATAAAGAAATAGTCCAAGAAGATGTTATTGTTGAAACAATGGTTGAACCAGAACTCGTTGAGCCGTCGTCGAAGCGAGCGAGGAAGAACTTCGGAGATGACTTCATCACCTATCATGTGGAAGCAGATCTGCTTACCTATGATGAGGTGATGAAGACCAGAGATGATATTTTTTGGAAGGAGGCAATTGACAATGAAATTGATTATATCACCTCAAATAATACTTGGGTGTTGGTTGATCTTCCTGAATGAGCGAAACCCATCGGATGGAAATGGATCTTCAAGAAGAAGATGAAAGTAGATGGAACTATTGACAAGTTCAAGGCCAGGTTGGTGGCCAAGGGATTTTCTCAGAAGCAGGAGATCGACTACTTTGACACGTATGCTCTAGTAGCCCGGATGACCACCATCAGAATATTGATTACTCTTGCAGTGATACATAATATGGTGATACATCATATGGACGTGAAAATGGTATTCCTGAATGGCGAGCTGACCGAAGAGATCTACATGCAACAGCCAGAAGGGTTTGTCGTCAAAGGTCTTGAAGACAAAGTCTGCAAGTTAGTGAAATCTCTGTACGGTTTAAGGCAAGCTCCCAAAATGTGGCACGAGAAGTTTGACAAAGTCATAAGGTCAAATGGCTACAGGGTCAGTAAAACAGACAAGTGTGTCTATACGAAGTTTGCTGACGGAAGAGGAGTCATCGTTTGTCTATACGTGGACGACATGCTAATCCTAGGTACGGATATAAGCTGTGTCACAGAGACAAAGAAGTTCCTCTCGACGAAGTTCAGTATGAAAGACTTGGGAGATGCTGATGTTATCTTGGGACTCAAGATCATCCGGACAGACACTGGACTAGCGCTGTCACAGACTCATTATGTTGAGAAGATGATCACTCGTTACAAGTATCAGGATCTTCCAGGGATCGATACGTCGTACAAGTGTGATCTAAAATTGAAGCCTAATTCAAGGGAAAACGTCAGGCAGCTGGAGTATGCAAGCGTAATCGGGAGTTTGATGTATGCTACTACTGCCACAAGGCCTGACATAGCTTTTGTTGTACGAATGCTGAGTCGTTTCACGAGCAACCCAGGCATTGAGCACTAGAAAGTTGTGAAACGGGTTATGAGATATCTCCAGAAGACTCAGACATATGTATTGTACTACAGCGGAGATCCGTCGGTAGTGGAAGGCTTCAGTGATGCCAGCTGGTGCTCAAAAGTGGAGAGCGAGAGGTCCACAGGTGGATACATTTTTACAATGGGTGGAGCTGCTATATCATGGAAATCGAAGAAGCAGACTATGCTCTCGCGGTCATCCATAAAATCTGGGTTCTTTACACTTGATACCGCAGCAGAGGAAGCAGAATGGCTTCGGGAGCTCATGTATGATCTTCTAGCGGTTGGGGCACAAATACCGGGGATATCGATATACTGCGACAACTAGGCGACTGCGGCGATGGCTTCAAATGACCTCTTCAACTGGAAGAAGAGGACTGTGCGGTTGAAGCACAGGATAATACACGATCTCATCAAGAGGGGTGTTATTGCAGTGATTGATGTTCGGAGTCAAGAGAACCTGGCGAATCCATTCACCAAGGGCCTCAAGCGCCAGCTGGTCGATGACACAGCTTGTAAAATAGGCTTGAAGGTATTCTGATATTGTGTTATTATAATCCTACCATAAAGTTTTATGCTATTAGTTCAAAGAGAAATCTACTAGGCATCTAGCTTTTGGTTCAAGGGAGGACTATTAACCAGAAGAATATCAGGAACGGTGGATACTTGTCCTCTGTGACATGGAGAGGTTACGGACCTACAACCACTGTTGTCTACTGTTGTTTTCTGCGAAAAATGGATCCTGTGGTAAGGTTGGCTTAAATGCCTTAATGAGTTCTCAGGCAGAGTGAATGCCTGGAGTGCTTTACAGGAAGCACGGTAGCGCAGCACTACAATGAGTGTAACTCCATGCAATAGTGGGGTGACTCCACCATGAGGTTCCCATGTAGGGGTAATGCCCCGGCTTTGCAAGCCAAGTCACAGCGGAGTAGCACCGCAAATAGGCAGGTAGCCTAATATTGTATGATAATCGTAATAAAGAGAGGTAGACAGCACTACAAAGAGGACGATGTCCTCATATTACAGTGGTATGACACCACGAAGAGGTACCAGGTAGGGTAAAGCCTCGGCTTCGCGAGCCATGTCATAGCGGCGTAACATCGCACGGAAGCGCAAGGCTTCATGCTGGGTAGTTTGGCACTACAAAGAGGCTTGTGACCTCATGCTACAGTAGTATGACACTACGATGTGGTACCCAGATGGGCTAAAGCCTCAGCTTTAAGCCATGTCATAGCGGCGTAGCACCGCAAAGAGGCGCAATGCTTCATGCCATGACTCTTTATAAAGAACTCACCTATAGTGTATGGACTGAGATATCAGGCCGTCTCTTGAGGGTAAACTTGTAGACGACCAAAATTATACATTGAAATCAGGCTGGCACAAGGCCTTTAATGTGTAGCCAGAAGCACAGTTGATGTCATTATGTGAGTAGAAAGAAGTGTAGTTATGGTACAGAATTCAAGGCTTAGTCCATTCTTGTACCATGTTGTTATTTAACCTTATGCGGGAAGATTCAAGTCGTAGCGACATCTCTCCTAATGCATGATGGACAGTCACTGTGGGGAACACTCAACCTATATATTAAGATATGTGGGGGATTGTTGGTATTTTTGCCTTTGGACTAGGAAAGATAGTCCCACATCGGCTACACCAAATGGTGAGTATCTCAATATAATGCATTGCTTATGTTGAGGTGTGCACATGAGGTGTGGTGGGACACAAGTGTGTGCCATGTGGGAGTATTTTCCAAGAAGGAAAAATGATTAATTCCAACAAGGATGCAAGTTGATTTTTATTGTGCGAACTCGGACTCGGATACGGACTCCAGGATGTCTCGTACATGCACGAGAGTATTCGGGGGGTAGGCGTAGACTGGCACACTTCTATGCTGATTGTGGGATGATCTAAAATATCAAACTCTATTTTTGAGTATTGGTATTTTAGTCCCACATCGGATAGGAGAAGAGGTGAAGTCTCAACTCCACTCAATAAATAGAGCCCCTTGGCCCCATTTGAAGGATGCACCAAGAAGAGAGTTAAGGGAGTCTGTAAAGTCCAGGAAGCCCGTTCAAGTCTCAAATATTGACTTACGAGCGTTCCTGAAGTTCTTCGTGAGCTTGCTGGTTCCTGAAAGCAGATCGTGTTGGGACGAATCTTGCTTTGAGCAACGATGATCTTAATCACCCCAGCAAGAACCTTTTCTCTTCTTCTTTCTTCTTTCTTCTCCTTCATCTGAGTTGTAACTCGGTTCTGTCCGTCAGCAACTATGATTGCGAGGAAGAACGTGAGATTTATTTTCTGATTATTGTTGCTTTTGTAATTAGATTCATATTATAGTGTTCCTATTGGATCTCGAGAATAATCAGAAGGAGAACGTTTGTTTGAACCTTTGATCTCGACATTGAGTCTACCATCTTTGATCAAGCCCCGGGACTAACAGTGACTTGACAGTTAGAACTGACAGTCCTAAGACACAGAGTTTTCTCTCATAGAATTGTCAAGATTCTGAAAGTACAGAATCCTGACAGTCCTTCGCCGTCCCAACCTAATTTTCACGATTTATAAAGATTATAAATCCCTGTAATAAGGTTCAAAACCACCAATAATAGTGTTGGAAAGAGGAGAATGTTACAAGAGCAAGATGAAGTTGTTTGAGAGAAAGTTGAATTTGGACATTTGAAATAGTGTTTACCCCCAAACAAATTGTGTGTTACCTCTTACCACTTTTACAACTTAAAGAATAATGTTTCCTATCACGTGATAGCCCCTATTACTTTTGGTAGTGATCTTAGTAATTTTTTATTGAATCCACAAAAGAGATACAATCCAGTGCCGTCCTTCTTTCATAAATCATCAATGAGCACGCGAATGTGTTGGACTCACTTAGGGACTGTTTGATTGCTTGAAAGTATAATGAAGTATGAAAGTGACTTTTTGTTTGGCAAAAGTAACATGTGTATGCTTTTGAATTTCATACTAGTTATTGTTTACGGAAAGTGACTCAATGTTCGGATAGGTGATATTTTGTAACATAAAAGTGATCAAATTCACACTTCCAATGTTTAGACAGCTAGGAAAGAGGGTAGAATAAAAAAAATCTATTCTATTATATAATGCGAAAACTAGGCTTCACCGTGAAAATTTTCTTTCCAAAATAACCCTTCAGTATATATACTAATTAAAAAAATAGATGCAATAAATTTCACGGACCATCATTTAAGAGATGCAGTCTAGAGTAATTAATTTATTATGCAAATCAAAGAGTTCATGTTACTTGGTAAGTAATTTAAAGGAACATAGTTAAACCAACTCATCAACATCATCATCTCAAAGTGTCTTTTAATCTTCCTAACAATAATCTATAAATAATAAATACGTGCAACACACGTAGGGCTGTGTACAATTAAGTCAAACCGACCAAATTGAACCAAGCCAAACTGAACCGATTGGTTTTAAACCGAACCGATGCTTCGGTTGGTTTGGTTTGGCTTCAATTTTTTCAAAACCGACCGGTTCGGTTTGGTTCACGGTTTGGTTATGCCAAAAACTGTCTAAACCGAACCGAACCAAACCAAAACCTTGTTAAATAATTAGGGTTGGCCGGTTAGGTATGGGCTCATTGGGTTGTATTATACAGGTTTGGTTCATTTATTCACATCACAACTATTTATCAAGTTAAAGTTGAAAGAGCTCTCTCTCTCTCTCTAGTCTCAAAGAGGAGTGCTGGCGGCTCCTATTCTTTTCTAATTGCTCATGTGCACATGAAAGGGACTTTTGGTTGAATGTCTATGATTTTTTTTTATGTATAATTGGCATTTTTCTTCACCTGTAAAGCGCAAGTTGAATTGAAGCTGCTGAATTGTATTTACTGTTGCAAAGTGGAAGTTGACTGAGGTTTCACAAAAGAAAAAATATACAGTCCAATTTTTTATGTGAACAAATCCGACCAAGTCGAACCGATCCAAACCGAACCAAGTCGGTCGGTTTTAAAACCGAACCGACCGTTTGGTTGGTTTGGTTCGGTTTTGTTTATTTTCAAACCGATTAACTTCGGTTCGACTTCGGTTGGGACCAAATAGGTCGACCACCGACCGATGCACATCCCTAAACACACGTGCATATATAATACTAGTATTATAATAATAACAAAAATAATTTATTAGCAAACAATGTTTAAATTATTTATAATACTATTATTTAACTTTTTTATTTTATATGTTAACAATTAATATCAACAAAAAATGAATCAATTAATTGATTTACTTTTATTAATAACTAATTATTGATGACCTATTTTCCTTCTTTTAAATCAATGCCTATTACAAAAAAATTAATTATAATATACTAAATAATATTGATTTTGTGATAAATTTTAAAAAATATATTTATGCATTAATAATTTATTTTATTATCTAATGATAATATACTAAATAATTTATTTTAACTTTTTTTTAATTTATGCATATTAAAAAAAAACTAAATAATATAAGTAGCCGAAAATGAGGCCATTAGAAAACTAAGATCTAAGGCCATCTCCAATGGTGATTTCTAAAATTGCATTTTGATTCTATTTCTGATTGTATTTTATGAAAATTTCTATCCTAGTCGATAGAGTTTTTATATAGAAATTATACACACACAAAACACTCTCCAATTGTTCTCCATTTCTATCATACGATTAATTCAATAGTGTGGGACCCAATATTATTTGGTATGAGAGATAGAAAATCTACATGTACAAACTCTCATCGAAATTCTTCATCCTAAATCACCCCCACATAGGATAGAAATTATTATAGAAATTATTATTGTGATGTTTTTTTTTTTCTAAAGTGGATTTCTATTGTAGAAACGGAAGCGAAGAAACCCTCATTGGAGATGGCCTAATACAAACAAAAATATTAAGTGGCCGAAAATTAAGTGGCACTTACTTACTGCTTAATAACATTTTTTTGCGTCGCAATAAAAAAACAAAAATTATTTTTGAACTTCCTCCAGATCCGGGTTTAAAATGTGGATATCAAATGTGTCAAAAATGAAGCCAAACATGAGCGACATGCACGACAGCCACTTATTTTGGACATTGCATTACTTGCCAAACACGGAATTTGGAATTTGGATTAAAACTCAACCCCAAAAAAATTCCCATTTTTAGTCGGCTTCCTTCTACCAATTAGGGACATGTTATATACCTGATTGACTAGAAACAGATTCTGTTCCAGTCCTCAATTTTCTCTTCCATCACCCAACAAAACCAATCCACAATGCCCATAGAATTGAACCTAGCATTACCAAAACATAATTTTCATTTTATTATAATTATTAATTACTTCAATGAGACATGGGGTTTTACATGTGATGATAGTTGGAATTAAGCCCTAAGCCCCCAAAATCAAAATGCACGTGACGAGTGAGGAATCATTCATCAGTGCTTGAGCTTGTCATCTTCTTGAGTGTAGATGTAGTCGATGTGAGCATTAAGAGTCCTCTTCTTCAAGCACAAATTCTGAGGACCCTCCTCGCACCCTTCAGTATCCCCCTCCTTCAACTTATCAACTCCCTACGAAGAAGAAACAACAGCCAAGCCAAATTACACATCAAATCAATGAAACAAATATAATATCAAATCAATGAGTGGATCCATGTCCACATGTATATATATATATATTTTATATAGTCTTCGGATAAAATTTGTAAGATATTCGGACTGTAATTGTAGATCTTTGGATTAGAATAAAAAAAAAACCTTCTTCATATATATATATATATTTTCTTCATATATATATATATATATATATATATATATATATATATATATATATATTCCATGGAAAAATTTGTATCGATACATCCCAAATCTGAACCATTGGATGTTCATCCAATGGTTCGGATTATATATATATATATATATATATATATATATATATATATATATATATATATATATATATTCGATACAAATTTTTCCATGGGATGTATATATATATATATATATATATCCCATGGAAAAATTTGTATCGAATATATATATATATATATACAAATTTTTCCATGGGATGTATATATATATATATATATATATATATATATATATATATATATATATTGTATCGAATATATATATATATATATATATATATATATTCGATACAATATATATATATATATATATATATATATATTCGATACAATATATATATATATATATATATATATATATATATATATATATATATATATATATATTCGATACAATATATATATATATATATATATATATATATATATATATATATATATATAAAAAAATATATATATATATATATACATCCCATGGAAGAATTTGTATCGATACATCCCAAATCTGAACCATTGGATATTCATCCAATGGTTCGGTTTAAATAATTTTTCTTAGACGATTAATAGGGATCAAAAGTCAAAATTAGCATTAAATGATGTTCCTACATTATTATTTAATCCGAACCATTGGATCAGCATCCAATGGTTCGGATTTTAGATGTATCGATACAAATTTTTCATGGAATGTATTTTATATATATATATATATATATATATATATATATATATATATATATATATATATATATATATAATCTCTAGCCTAGTTGTTAAGTGAGATGTATGCAGCCCAAGTGGTCGGGAGTTCGAGTCCCAGTATATATATATATATATATATATATATATATATATATATATATATATATATATATATATATATATGTGGTCGGGAGTTCGAGTCCCAGTATATATATATATATATATATATATATATATATATATATATATATATATATATATATATATATATATATTGAAGCAATGGGTAATTTTGGCGAACTTATCTCTACTGGGACTCGAACTCCCGACCACTTGGGCTGCATACATCTCACTTAACAACTAGGCTAGAGGACATATATATATATATATATATATATATATATATATATATATATATATATATATATATATATATAAAACATGTATATGTTTTTGATAGGAGTATAGTGTAATGCATACAACACGAATAATGGAACCAAAGGTTACGAAAAATAGTACCTTGATGGTAGGCTCCTGTGCTATAGACCTAGTGGCTTGGGAGAAGGTGGCGGAGAAAAGGAGGACAACGAACAAGAGAGTGATGGCCTTCATATTTCTTTCTTCTTCTTCTTTTTCTTCTTCTTCTATGAAATTGGGATTAAGAGTGGTGGTATAAATAGAGAGGCGGAGGAATAATTGAGGGTGTTAATAAAAATAATGACTTTCCTCTAACGATTGATTATGTTCTTCCTTTGGCTTTATTTGGAGGGGAAGAGTTTTCCTTGTAGGTATCGCCGGGGGGATTGAACGTGTGGGTTGTGTACAACTAATATGTGGACTGTTCACAGATATAATACACGGAAGATTTGGGGTTAACCCATGAAAATTAGTTTCTATGTAAAGCTACGTAATTAGAGGACAAGAGATTCTTTTAACAGCCCTCTCTTTTACTGGATCTTCATGACGTTAGTGTCACATTTTTAGTGCACACTTTTTTTTAGTGTGCACAATTCAATAATAAATCTGTATCAATCTTTAGAAATAATTAACATCAATCTTTAGGAATGTTCAACATAAGTCTCCAGGGATGATGAACATCGGTCTTGTGACAACATGCTAATGCGAATCTATGGGAATATACTTATGTAGATAGGCTTCAACAAACTTTTGACTCAGCAAATCCAATGAGAACAACTGTATGTAATCGAAGGGGAGAAAATGAGCCAACGTCTAAGTGCGGAACCAGAAATTCGAGCTGAAATGGGCAAGAGTGGATTGGATGTCGGCTAAGTCATATGATGAAGAAGAAGAAATATGGAAATAAATTGGGTGGGCTAGAGTCCACCCCAGCCCCAAAAAATGGTTACGCCTATGTCGATGTTATACGTCTTTAGGACATAAAAATATCTAGAGGTTTGACCATCCCGATGTGGGTGACTAGTTAACACCTTCTTAGGCACCAAAAGTCCGGTGGAAAATACCCAAAGTTATGAAAAATAGTACGTTAAAAGTACTTTTGGATACTCCCTTTGATACTATGTTATCCCAAACATGGCTGCAGTCTAGTGCGTATGGCTGCAACAAACTCAAGATTCCATGACTATCGGATTGCGACAGTTCTCACACTCCCGTCAAAATTGGTTTATCAAACATACCTTCGAGTAAATCCATGAGATAAAGGTTTGAGATGATATTAAATGACAGAAAGCCAAGGCAAGATTCAAGGAAGAGAATGAGATGAAGTTCGATCAAGAAAAAAAGGAAGAAGGAAAACCTAGGAGATACTTATGAACATAACTATGGATGCACTCAAATTCTAATCTTAAAACAACAATCACAAGCTCGTAATAGCACAACTAACTTTAGTACTATAATGAGTTTGCACTTACTAAAGCGTAAAATGCAATTTTTTTTTGTTGGCATTTTAGGCTTTCAAACAATATATAAGTGGTTTTAGGTGTTTGAACGCATTTTTTTCCATTCCAAAGTGATTAAATGTTCATAAAATTAATTTTCCTATAAGTAAGCACATGTTATATTTTTTTGGAAACGGTAAGAAGCTAGCGTTTTAATTTGTGTTCAAGTCACGCGTGCTCCTAACTTGATTGATAAGAAAAATGTTTTAAGCATCACTCTCTTTCTGTCTCATTCTAATCTTATCTAGCCATCTCTCTCTTGTTAGTCCAACGATATAACTATATTTTTTATTGTGGCTAATCAATTAAGTTTAACATTATGATATCACTAATATTCATGAAATCACTATCATGTTGATACTTAAACTTATCATTGTCCAAATATGTACTAAATGTACCATTTTTGCTACTTTGTATTGCTTTGTTCGTCTTCGGAGCCTCGCACTCGAGGTTCTGCTGTCCGGTCAGCAAAAGGAGGTCGAGGGGGTAGAGTCCCCCCCATGGGGGTTCGAGGGTAAAGCTCTCGCAATATTCTGATTTTCCAAATCTATTTATCTTTGGATGAAATCGTCAAAGAAAAAGGTCATCATTCAATAAGTCTGCAGCTTGTTCGTGTCCTTATGTTTTATTATGTATTCTCTATTTATTTTATAAGACCAATTATACATCGGGTCGTACTGGCATTAAAAAGCTCAATCAAAATCCAAACCATAGTCTAGTTCAAACTAGACCCAACTGGCCAAAAACTATTTTTGTCTTACAAAGATCGAACTCGGAACGAACTGATTGAACTCGGTCCTTGTGACTCGGTATTCCTGATTCCTCATTCCTCCATAAGAATAGGTTCCAACGTTCATATTTTTGAACGTTTGGGTACCGAACTCTGTCCCTAACTACCCTATAAAGAGCCATATATTTCAATTAATTTCAATCATTTCTCACTTGCAAACCTTATTCATTCTGAACTAGAAACCTTCTCCATCAAAAAACAACTCTTCTAAGCCTTTTAAGTGCCAAGTCTGATCTCGTTTAGAAGTCTGCAAAGAGTTGTAAAGCTTGGATTTTTAAATTACCATTCGTTTGGTTGTTTGAAGTCGAAGAGCCCTTCGAATCAAAGCTTATGGTTGTATGAAGTCGACAAGCTCTTCGGATCAAAGCTTATGTTGTACACTATTTCACAAATAGTGGATTAATACCGGACAAGAGTATCTGGGAGTGGATTATTCCTCCATAAGGGACACCATTATACGTCGCGGTGTTTACATTTGAGACTTCTTACTCTGTTACTTTCCATACTTGTTATTATTATTTTATAGTTGGTAATTAGCGTTACTTTTATTGGATAATTGTGACACACTCTATTCACCTCCTCTAGGGTTGCCTTCATCTCTCTCTCTTGTTGGAGTGGGTGGGGTTCCCAACCTATGTGGAGAAGATCCCGGAGTGCGACGAGCGCCGTCCGATGTCGGAGAAGCTCGGGAGTAGTTGTCACTGCTGCTGCTGCCCCAAAGGGGGTTCTGGACCAAGTCTGCCGAGTTCGGGCCGAACTCGGTCCCAGGCCGAGTTCTGGCCGAACTCGGTCTGGCCGTTCCAGGGTTTGGCCATCCAGTGCTGGTTGCCCCACACAGAGTTCTGGCCGAACTCTGTGTGTCGGGGGGCTGAAGCGGATTTCAGGATAAGTTTTCATCATTGGATCTAATCCAACGGTCCAGGTTGGTTGCGGAATTAGGGAGATATATTGTGTTTTCTCAACCCTAACTCATTAATCGCATTGGATAACACAAGTTTGAGAGAGAAGGAGGCAAGAGTGCCATTACAACTTCGGAGAAGAAGACGGAGGATTGAAGGTCGCTGTTCGAAGGAGATCGTGTTCGGGTAATCTCTACTCGTCGTTCTCGCTCTTCGTAGCCTTGTAATCATTGTTCTTATCTCTGAGTGTTGTGGGGATCCGATTTGGATCGGGAGGAGTTTGTAGAGGGTGTAATTCTTCTATTCCATTAGTGGAGGTTGCTCAGGGTTGGACTCCGATCGTCCCGTGGTTTTTCCCGCAAGGGTTTCCACGTCAAAAATTCTCTGTGTCTACGTGATTGTTTTTATGTGCTTGTTTTTGGGTTCGTGCGTTGTTTGCTCGGTCCTCTCGCAGGTACTCTCCGGTTTGGGGAAAGGTTTCCGCGCTTCTTTCCCAACAGAGTGGTATCAGAGCTTTGGGTTCAAAGGGTGTCAGGAGTTGACAGAGGAACCAGAGAGGAGAGATGGACGCGAAGCCGGTGCACATGGTGAACCTTAATGGCACAAACTATCATTATTGGCGGAGCAAGATGAAGGATTTGCTATTTGTCAAGAAGCTGCATCTACCCGTGTTTGCATCCGAGAGGCCCAGTGATAAATCCGAGGAGGACTGGACGTTCGAGCACATACAGGTGTGTGGGTACATATGGCAGTTTGTTGATGAGAACGTGTACAATCACGTTGCCAATATTGAGCACGCGAAGACGTTGTGGGATAAGCTGGAATCCTTGTATGCGAAGAAGACCGGGGTAAACAAGTTGTTCCTGATCCGAACGATGATGGGTCTGCGGTACAAGGATGGGGCGTCTATTTCGGATCACTTGAGTGAGTTCCAGGGCGTGGTTGACCAGCTATCTTCTATGGGAGTCAAGTTCGACGACGAAGTTCAGGGACTTTGGCTGCTGTGTACATTGCCAGACTCGTGGGAGACCGTACGAGTATCTATGATCGCTTCTGCTCCAGAGGGCGTGGTCAGTCTGGAGTTTGCCAAGAGCGGGGTGTTGAATGAAGAGATGCGGAGACGTTCTCAGGGCACTTCATCCACATCCCACCACTCAGAGGCACTTGTTTCAGAGAGCCGCGGAAGGGGCAATAGCAGGGGTCCAGGTGGTGGCAGAGACAAGAGCAGGGGGAAGTCCAAGGGTCGTTACGAGGACTCAGAGTGTTACCATTGCGGTAAGAAGGGCCATATCAAGCGGAATTATTTCGCTTGGAAGAGAGAGAAGAAGGGCGAAAAGGGGAAGCAAGAAGAGAACACTACAGCGGCGGCCTCGGTGCATGGAGGCGATGTGATCGTCGTAGGTGATAAGGTTATTACTAACCTCGCCTGCGATGACAATTCTTGGCTGGTGGACTCAGGGGCTTCAGCACATGTATCTCACAATAGGGCACTGTTTGCCACTTACACGACAGGCGACTGTGGCGTGTTGAAGATGGGCAACGGAGATGTGTCGAAGGCGGTTGCCGTTGGAGATGTGCATTTGAGAACGAAGACGGGTGCGGTTCTTGTTCTCAAGGATGTTCGTCATGTCCCTGATATCCGTTTCAACCTGGTGTCGGTTGGAAGGTTGGATGACGAGGGATTCTTCAGTCTTTTCGGGAACAGTCAGTGGAAGCTTTCCAGAGGTTCGATGGTGATTGCCAGAGGAAGCAAGAAGTCCGGTCTCTACTATATGGAGGGGAGCGCAGAGGGGGCACATGAGGTAAACGCAGTCAGTGATGCGTCTACCGAGTTGTGGCACAGGCGGCTCGGCCATATCAGCGAGAAGGGGATGAGCTACTTGGTGAACAGGAAGGTGATTCCGGGGCTCAAGTCTACAAAGTTGGAGAAGTGCACGCACTGTTTGGCTGGGAAGCAAAGTAGGGTGTCTTTCCAGAGTCACCCAAGTTCGAGGAAGTCGGCGTTGCTCGAGTTGATTCACTCGGATGTCTGCGGTCCTATGAAGGTAAAATCTCTTGGTGGTGCTTCTTACTTTGTAACTTTTATTGATGACTGTTCCAGAAAGGTTTGGGTCTATGCCTTAAAGACCAAGGATCAGGTGCTGCCTACTTTCAAGGAGTTTCAGGCCTCCGTTGAAAGGGAGACGGGCAAGAAGTTGTTGTGTGTTCGGTCCGACAATGGCGGCGAATACATCGGTCCCTTTGATGCGTATTGCAGAGAGCAAGGGATACGACACCAGAAGACTCCGCCAAAGACACCTCAGCTCAATGGTGTAGCGGAGCGCATGAACAGGACACTGATGGAGAGGGTGCGGTGTTTGCTGTCAGAAGCAAACTTGTCGGGCAGTTATTGGGGTGAGGCTCTTCTCACAGCTGCTTATATTATTAATTTGTCTCCTAGTGCTCCTTTGCAGGGTGATGTGCCTGACAAAGTATGGTACGGCAAGGAGCCGTCATACAGTCACCTACGGGCGTTTGGTTGTAAGGCCTTCGTGCATGTACCGAAGGACGAGAGGACCAAACTTGAGCCGAAGACGAGGCGATGCGTCTTTGTCGGCTACGGTCGAGATGAGTTTGGCTATAGACTCTACGACCCAGTGGAAGGAAAGCTCTACAGAAGCAGGGACGTGGTGTTCGTCGAGGATCAGACCATGACCAACACTCAGGATTCCGAGACGCCTTCTGAGGCTGAGGAATTGCCTGAGTTAGAGTCATTTCGCTTCGAGTAGTTTCCAGAGGACATCGCGGAGGATCCAGTTATGGGGGAGCCGGTACATGGAGTTGCTCCCAACCTTGATCATCAGCCTGCTGATGGTGGTCAGGGTGTCCCTCAGGAGGATGAGCATACCGGAGAGGTAGTTCCTGAAGGGGAGGAGGCTGTCGGTATACAGCCAGCACCAGTGGCTCCACTGAGAAGGAGCAACAGGGATCGTCGACCATCTACGAGATACTCGCCGGATTAGTATGTGCTACTGACTGACGGAGGAGAGCCCGAAAGTTTCGCAGAGGCTATGGAAGACGAACACAGGCAGGAGTGGATGGTAGCTATGCAGGAGGAGATGAGTTCCTTGCACACCAATTCAACTTATGATCTGGTGCGGTTGCCAAAGGGCAAGAAGGCTTTGAAAAATCGATGGGTGTTCAGAGTGAAGCAGACGGATGATGCTACTCGCCCTCGATACAAAGCGAGGCTGGTAGTCAAGGGCTACGGTCAGCGGAAAGGCGTGGATTATGATGAAATCTTTTCGCCTGTCGTCAAGCATTCGTCTATTCGGGTGGTGCTAGCATTAGCAGCCAGTCTCGACTTGGAGGTCAAGCAGATGGACGTGAAGACGGCGTTCCTCCACGGTGATCTTGAGGAGGAGTTGTACATGGAGCAGCCGGAGGGATTCTGTGAGAAGGGCAAGTCATATTTGGTCTGCCGGTTGAGGAAGAGCTTATATGGTCTGAAGCAGGCTCCGAGGCAGTGGTACAGAAAGTTCGAGTCGTTTATGGGGGAGCATGGTTATGCACGGACGACGTCGGACCATTGTGCATTTGTGAGGTATTTTGCCGATGATGATTTTATCATCTTATTGCTCTATGTTGATGATATGCTATTAGTGGGTCGGAATGCCACTAGGATAGCGGAGTTGAAGCGCCAACTGGGCGCGGCCTTCTCTATGAAGGATTTGGGCGCAGCGAAGACTATTCTTGGAATGGAGATCAGCCGAGAGAGAGAGTCCAAGCTGCTACACTTGTCCCAAAAGAAGTACATTCACCGGGTACTTCAGCGTTTCGGGATGGACGGGTCGAAGAAAGTGAGTTCCCCCCTCGCGGCTCACTTTAAGTTCACTGAGGAGCAGTGTCCATCTACCGAGGATGAAAAGGAAGATATGGAGCGGGTTCCATATGCTTCAGCTGTGGGAAGCCTTATGTATGCAATGGTGTGTACGAGGCCAGATATTGCTCATGCAGTTGGTACGGTAAGCAGGTATCTTTCGAATCCTGGAAGGGTACATTGGAGTGCGGTCAAGTGGATTCTACGATATCTTCAGGGCACTGCTGGTTGGAGACTTTCCTTTGGTGGTGACGAGCCGAAGCTGGTTGGGTATACCGACGTTGATATAGCTGGAGATGTAGACACGAGGCGATCGACTTCAGGCTACGTGATGATGTTTGTGGGAGGAGCAGTGTCGTGGCAGTCGCGGTTGCAGAAGTGTGTTGCCTTGTCGACGACAGAGGCGGAATACATTGCGGCGACGGAGGCTTGCAAGGCGCTGTTGTGGATGAAGAAGCTGTTGCAGGAAATGGGACTGAAGCAAGAGCAGTATACTTTGCTTTGCGACAGTCAGAGTGCTATCCATCTTGTGAAGAATCAGACGTTTCATAGCCGGTCCAAGCACATCGAGACTCGGTATCATTGGATACGGGATGTGGTTGAAAAGAAGGACGCGGAGCTTGAGAAGGTGCATACAGATGACAACGGAGCTGATATGTTTACGAAGATTCTACCAAGGGGAAAGTTTGAGTACTACAGGCAGATTGTCGGGATGACGACGTCCTCCCCATAGTTGTGAAGGGGGAGATTTGTTGGAGTGGGTGGGGTTCCCAACCTATGTGGAGAAGATCCCGGAGTACGACGAGCGCCGTCCGATGTCGGAGAAGCTCGGGAGTAGTTGTCACTGCTACTGCTGCCCCAAAGGGGGTTCTGGACCAAGTCTGCCGAGTTCGGGCCGAACTCGGTCCCAGGCCGAGTTCTGGCCGAACTCGGTCTGGCCGTTCCAGGGTTTGGCCATCCAGTGCTGGTTGCCCCACACAGAGTTCTGGCCGAACTCTGTGTGTCGGGGGGCTGAAGCGGATTTCAGGATGAGTTTTCATCATTGGATCTAATCCAACGGTCCAGGTTGGTTGCGGAATTAGGGAGATATATTGAGTTTTCTCAACCCTAACTCATTAATCGCATTGGACAACACAAGTTTGAGAGAGAAGGAGGCAAGAGTGCCATTACAACTTCGGAGAAAAAACAGAGGATTGAAGGTCGCTGTTCGAAGGAGATCGTGTTCGGGTAATCTCTACTCGTCGTTCTCGCTCTTCGTAGCCTTGTAATCATTGTTCTTATCTCTGAGTGTTGTGGGGATCCGATTTGGATCGGAAGGAGTTTGTAGAGGGTGTAATTCTTCTATTCCATTAGTGGAGGCTTCTCAGGGTTGGACTTCGATCTTCCCGTGGTTTTTCCCGCAAGGGTTTCCACGTCAAAAATTCTCTGTGTCTGCGTGATTGTTTTTGTGTGCTTGTTTTTGGGTTCGTGCGTTGTTTGCTCGGTCCTCTCGCAGGTACTCTCCGGTTTGGGGAAAGGTTTCCGCGCTTCTTTCCCAACATCTCTCTCTCTCTCTCTCTCTCGCGAGAGCCCATTATCGGTGTTGTTGTCTTTAAATTTTCTTACTATAATCGGTCACTAGCAGTCTCTTCCACACATTGCTCTTCTTCTCTCTCTTTGTTGTTACATCTCTCTCACTCATTTTTTCTCTCTCTCTCTCTCTCTCTATATATATATATATATATATCTTACTATTCTGAAATCTTCTCTCTCTCATAATGATTTAATTAGGATTATGTATCTAATGGTTAGGGTTTACAGTTTATAGCATATATAGAGGTTAGGGTTGCGTATATATTCTATGTTAGGAATTTTGAGGTCGAAATAGAGATTATATTAGTCACACAATATATATTCGTAAAACCTAATTTCAAGCCTAGAATATTACATAAAGCCATTGTTACTAGTAGATTTTGTTACTATTTTTCTTTTGGTCATTTCAATTGGCTCCAGTTTCTTATGTTATTGTCTACTGACAATGTATAGCTTGACATGCTTTTTACATTTCCAAATATAATTCACCTTATAATGGATTATATAAATTTTGTTAATTTTGGTGGTAGAAGTGGAAGTACAATTTAGAAATTTGCTTTTGCTCGTTTTTTGTGGCACAACCCTTAGAGTTTGAAGAGTCTAAATTACTGGTTTTGAGAGCCATTACTAGCTAATGATACAGGAGGATCTAGATAACTGTTGAGATCCATTATTAATTAATTGATCCCAGGAGATCTGTATATTTAAAACAGTCGTTGCAATATTATAAATTCGAAGATCTTGTAAAATTGAAAGATATTTCTGGTTCTTAGACTGCTGGCAATGTAGGTTGGAGGACTCCTTTCCAGAAGAGAAAATCCTACATTCATTTGTTAGAAATAAGAAAACACAAGATACTAGATCATAAAAAAAAATATATCATACTTATTTGTATTGTTCTAGGATTATAGCATGGTTGTAAGCCTTTGTGTGGTGGCGCACTGATAACATGTTATAATCTAATTTATTAGACTAAGAGATTTGAGAGAGATGGAGAGATAAATTCTCTAAGGGTCTGCTTGGCAACGGTGTTTTCACCAAGTTTGAAAAAAAATGAGCCGACCATTTATGAATTGATTAAAAATAATAATCTTGTTTGGTAATTTTTTTAAGTAATTGGTTTTGGTCGACTCAAACCACCCTCCCAAGTCGGTGGGTTGTAAGAGTTATTATCTTATTATTTTATTCTATTTATATCCTCCACAAAAAATATAATTATAACTACTAATTATAAATACCCTACCCTATTTTCTATTTCTCTTCTACCTCCTTCAAACTACGGTTACTTCATCCACTAAGTTTTTAAAATCTTATTTTTAGATAGTCTCTCATATTTTCATCCAGACGATCATTCTTATAATAACTATCTTCATCTAGACGGTCATTAGTATAAATTCTTAATCAATCCAGATTATTGATTTCATGGCAAACTCATGGCAAATCCTATTTGGTTATTGACAAGTCGAACATTGTATGATACACATCCCCCATAAAGACATCTTCAAGAATCATGCATCAAGTAGACTTCAACATCACAAATCAAACTTTAGGAGAGCTTTAGTTTAAATATAGGTATATAGTAATCTTGTTCTTTTAAAAGACATTTAGAACCGCTTGTTAATGAATTACTAAGCATGGGTTTGAATGACAAAAGTCGCTATTTAAAACCATCCAAACTCAGACCACACATAACCGCCCATGACTGGTACTATAAAAATATCTCATAACCACCACCACAACAATTGTCAAGCAGACCCTAAGGGTTCTACATAAATCTTCTATTTATAATAGTCTGATGGCTTAACAACCCAATATAGTAGTTTTTTTTTAATAAAATTACAAAAAGATGATATCATTATTATTGATTGGCACAAGCATCCAATAGTTAGTTACAATTAGCTGCAACAGTAATGGCATTTTTATTAAAGTTTTTTTGTTTCATATATCATCCGTAGAGTTGGTTCAATGTTTTGATGTATACAATTGTCTATGGTTGGGGGCTCTTCATATATGCATAGTACATAGTTGTTAGTGGGACAACCATCCAAATTTGTCGACGAAATTTTTTATGATTTTATACAAATATACGTGATAATCAACTCCCTATGACAATATGAGATTTTTTCTACAGGTGTTATAAATTTCGTTTACAAAATTAGGCATATAAGTAAATACTAAGGGTATGCTTGGATTGAGGGTGAAGAGAGTTAAGTAAAGGAGAGTTAAGTGAGGGAGAAAAAATTCTGCTTAGTTTGAGGGTGAAGGTTTAGGAGAGTGATTCATAGAGGGTTAAGTGAGAGTTTGTATGAACTTCTTTTGTTCCTTTTTTAAACCTCAAATCGGGGGTTAACGAGAGAAAATGAGGGACTGTTTAAAAATTCATAAATACACCTTGTTTGCCAAATAAAATATTGTGGTCTTCTCCTCCATTTTCCTTGCTTTTAACCTACTGCTCCGTCTTTCTGGCTTTCAACATGTTGTTGTCCAGGTGCGTCATCTCTTCTCATTTTTACTTATTACTCATCGTTGAAAATTATATATGAAAAGTGACGTCTATGATTTTGATGCATTTTTGAGTTTATGACCATATATATTTGATGTATTAAAATACCTCACCAATCTGCATTAAATAATTGGAAGAGAGATAGTTGATGACCATATATATTTATGCATCTGTTGAGTTAATGACCACATATATTTTGTATAAGTTATGCCAAATGTAATAAGGGTATTTGGTAACTATTTTATTTTACGTTGAATTATTACTTGATATCGTCAACTATTACAGTTTTTGCACTTGATGTCCTAAAATTTTTTACTTAACAACTTGACTATTGAATATTTTTTTACTGCAATTGATACTGAAAAAGAAAAAGAAAAAAAAATTACCCCTTGTTCCCCACATAACCAGTACCCCTCCCACTCCACCCCCTCCCCCTCCCCCTCTGACTGCCACACTCTACCCGCTCTCCTCCTGGCAGTCTCCCTTGCCCCGCCCCGCTTCTTAGCAGCTGGAAGGGGTGGTGGTAGAGCAATTGAGGGGGGGGGGGGATGGGAGGTGGGGGACAGGGGTATTTTGGTCTTATTTGTTTAAGGTATTAGGTTGATGCATATCAAAGTTTAAGGTATAAAGTTAAAAATATGCAATAATTGAAGTACAATTCAGCCTTTATTTTGTTAATCCTCTTCCTACTTAAAACCGTCAATCAAAGCAAGAGCTTATTAACAACATCCCACTTAACTCTTCCTTCAATCCAAGCAAGTTTATATGTATTCACTCCCCCTCCCCCTCCCCCTCCCCCTTCCCCTTCCTCCACACCTTACTTAACTTTCCTTCACTTAACCCCACTCAACTCTGTTTTTTTTCTTTTTCTTTCATTGCTTGGATTGGGGGAGAAAAAATAAGCAGAGTTAAGTGGGGTTAAGTGAAGGAAAGTTAAGAGGGGGAGGGAAGTTAATACATATATATATAACTTTGCTTGGAATTGAGGGAGAGTTAAGTGAGGTGTGTTAAATAACTCTTGCTTTGATTGAAGGTTTTGAGTGGGAGGAGGATTAATAGAAAATACAATAGTTACTAAAATATCTTTATTACATATGACATAAAAAACTTACATATTATTTTCCGTTCTCATCAAAAGATGCATTAACAACTTTTATTTTTCATTTTGATTTTTTTTATCAACAAATGCATAAAAACCTTGGAATTTTTTTCTCATCAACTCAAAAGTTGCATCATGGACAATTTATATTATCAATAATGAGTAATAAGGTATGAGAAAGTGAGAAGAGACATGACGCACCTGGACAAAATTAGGAAGCTACAGAGCAGCAGGTTGCAAGAAAAAAAAGTCATGATAATTTATAGGACAAATAAGGGTTATTTATGACTTTTTAAACAAATCCCCCCACTTTTCCTCGTTTACCTCCTAATTTGTGAGGTTAGAAAAAAAAGGATTAAAAAAGGCTAAACAAATTCTCACTTAACCTTCTATGAGCCCCCCTCCTAAACCCCCCACAAGTCTTTTTTTTTTCAAGTATATGTAGTTGCAATTTAATGTCTAAAGGAGAGCATAAAAGCTTTGTAGGTTGTGTTTAGAAAGTAAGGAAAAAATTGCAAGGTGTACAATTCAATATCATTTATGATAATAACATTTTGTCAAAAAACCTTATTGTTTTGTTCACGAAAAACATCTCATTCCAAAAATTGTTATCATGAAAAAATAATAATAAAGAAATCACAATCCAAAAATTATTAATTACTAAGCGAGAATGTTAGAGGTATTTCATAATCTTTACCAAACACTCAAAACCCCAAAAATTCTACTTTCCTCTCTCCTCAAAAATTCTACTTTCCTCTCTCCTCACGTTTTCTTCTAAAAAGAAATATTATCTCCAAATAATTTTTCTCCATGATTACCTAAATATAACATAACCAATTCAAAAAAAGCAAATCTTAATCATCCAATATTTCTTAAATGTCAAGAAGCTAATCATGCACAAAAATATATTAGATAAATTTAAGTAAAATAGTAATAATATCTCATGTTTAATCTATCACCAATTACTACTTAAATTCTTTCCAAAATAAACACAAAGCACTATGTAGATTGCACATTTGTATCATGACCTCATCCTTGTAGACCAACAAAATATACCGAACATTGACTTCTGATCTCAGCAATTCGTGTCTCTCAGTTTGACCGTATTCCTTAGTTGATCGACGTCGATCTCCAGCCCACTAAGATTATACTTCTCATTGCTGGCAAAATCTTCCAACAGAATCACCAAACACCAAAATAATGATCTCCCTAAAAACCCAACACCAAAATAACTAAATTTGCGAATATCAAAATGTTCATCAACAAAATCAATGTCAGCAATTTGAATCTCCATCATCATCGATATCTTCAGAAGCATAATCTCCATCATCACCTTCAACAACAAAATTTAAATTGACCTTCAATAAAACTCATACACCCCCTTTTGTCTTCTTTTTCTTCATCTTTCACCTTGTATGAAAGTGACGTCCTTGCACTACAAAAATTTGTCAGATTAGCGACATTTATAAACGTCGCTAATCTTGGCCAAAACGTCGCTAATTTAAGTTAGCAACATTTTTAGCGACGTCCTGGAAACGACAGAAAAAAAACGTGTTGCTAATCGAAAAAATGTCGCAAAACGTCGCTGTTTGCCATTGATTATCAAAGAACAGAACAGTTTTATGGGAGGACTGAACTTTAATTCACAATTACAAACTCGCTTGTACAAAAGAAAGCCTAGGAGCAAAACCTAGGAAAAGCAATCTAAGTACAATTGTTTAATTTGGATTCTGGGGGGTGACGGTAGAGGCTCGGAAAAGTACTATCAACTCTGCCTTACTCCTTGGACGATCGAACGCAACCTCGGCTCCGGCGAAGAAATGCTCTCTCTCTGTGTGTCTCTGTCTTGCTTTGTGTGTGTGTACAAAGGAATAATCCCATGCTATTTATAGGAGTTTGTGATGAGTGGGGTGTACAGCCACGTGGCCACATCTTTGTAACTGTGCCTTGAGAAGTGGGCGGTTGGGGATTGGTTAAGATTAATCTTTATCTATTTGTTGCAATAAATCTGGACTGTTATGTTGGTTGAAATAAATCTGAACTGCTATGATCTATTGGTTGTAATAAATCTGAGTTGTTAAGACTTAGTCAACTTTTGCCATGTGTCCCAACTGCCACTAAGTTGCGAGCCGCATGAAGGACTGTTCCCCTGTCTGAGCCGCATGAGGGTGGCCTCATAACCGAGCCGCATGAGGGTGGTCTCACAACCGAGCCGCATGAGGATGTCCTCACAACCGAGCCGTATGAGGGTGTCCTCACAACCGAGCCGCATGATGGTGGCCTCACAACCGAGCTGCATCAGGGTCACACAGGCGATCTGTATAAAGTGCTTTCTTGGAATTTGTGAACTGTGTCAGATATTATGAAGATTTTTTCGACTTTTTATAAGCATGTCACGTCTCTTCTTTATGTCAGAGCTGTCACTTTGTGTCAGAGCATTAATGGCCAGCTGCCCGGAGCAATTATCACTACAAAATAGAAGCCCTTTTGCCACGGCAAAAAATTGTCACAATTAAAGGAAATGCTGTCACAAAAGATCTTTTGTGACGGACCTAAAGTCGTGGCATTAGGCGCCGTCACAAAAACTTTTTGGGACAGTTTGTGGTGACGACATAGGCCGTCACTGAAAGTTCGAAGCAATTGTGACGGCATTATTCCATCACAAATCGAATGACAGATGTCACTTTGTTGTTTTTATTTAGGGACAACATAGCCGTCTCAAAAAGTTCAAATTTATGGTGACGTCCCCATTCTGTCACGAACGGATAGCTTGCATCACGTTGTCATTTGCTTATTTGGGATGACATTTGCCGTCACAAATAGTTTTTTTGTTGTTGACATTTTGAGTATATATATATATATATATATCATCATTCATATTCCAACTACAACGACAACCAAACCACATTTAAAACCATCCAAAGTCACAATCCAATTACACTCATAATAAGTTCCATTCATTCTACGTGATAACAGTTTTTGTTTGGATGAATCCACAAAATGACATAAAAAATTCACCACAAAAATGACATGTATATGTCAACAAGTATACATCATGCACATTCATATTCCAACTACAACGACAACCAAACCACATTTAAAACCATCCAAAGTCACAATCCAATTACACTCATAATAAGTTCCATTCATTCTACGTGATAACAGTTTTTGTTTGGATGAATCCACAAAATGACATAAAAAATTCACCACAAAAATGACATATGTATATGTCAACAAGTATACTATTAACCTAAACATTACATAACTTTGTTAGGCTAAAACATTTGAACTAAAATACCAATCAAAATGTAACCAGTACATGTCCAAAAAGATGAAACATACATATTTACTGTCAAGTGGTTTTGCTTCAAAATGAGTTGTCCAACTTGAACTTGAGCTCCCATCTATCCAAAATGACCTTCATATATGTCCAAAAAATATTAAGCATATTTACTTTGAAGTGGTTTTGCTTCAAAATGTCTTGTCCAACTTGAACTTGAGCTCTCATTGATCCAAAAATGTCTTGGTCACAATGAAATTGAAATAAGAAAACATTAGTAGATGAATAAAGACCATGCACATTTTAAAAATACATTAAATATTTAATCAAATGTACGCATAGATGTTATTTGAAAAAGTTACATGCAATCAATGAATCAATAACTATTATACTACTTACAAAGTACTGACATCCTAATGTTGGGCCGAGAGTGATGACAAAATATCCTGCACAAAAGATTAAGAAAATTTTTATTAGTTGAGTAAAAGTAAAAATTTAAACAATCTAGCTAATTTCAAGATCATTGTGTTAACAAGTAAAAACCTGATTTGGGGAGATTAAAGATAAAATATCTATGAGCTTTTCCATCTTCTTGTTTGTCTCCTCATTACTCTTTTGCATCTCATCTCGATCTCGACGTAACATTTCAACTTCTTCCCTTAAATTCCTAACCTCCTCATCATTTTTGCTATTAATTGAAGAACATTCTCCCCTTCTTCTCTTGGATTTCATGCCGATTCCAACACCTCGGTATCTTCCTGATTTCTCTACTCCCATAACTTGGGAGTAAATGTCACCATCAAGTTGAGCAAGTGATTCTTCCACACCATCTTCATCTGCCTTCCGTTTTAGCTCCTCCATTTGCCTCTAATCATGAGCATATCGATCAAATGTATTAGTTTACATAGCATTGACAATGAGTGTCAAACTAACAGAGCATACGAGTATCGAACTATCAATTTCAGAACATCATTTCAGAACATTCAGTTTTATGCATATACTCTACAGTTACAAGAAATATATAAGGTATGGAAGTTAGATATGTAGTAAGACCATTTTTTTTCTAGTTTTCCGTGTAGGTATATCAATTTTACTTATGCAAGATTGAAATAACAACCAAAGTTTCACTCAAATGTCCTTACTACTGGCATAAGGGAAAGAATTTAACAAGCTCACTTAAGTGATGGCTAATAGTTTGCAGTATCGGTCGATACCAATACGATTTGGCATATTTCGATCCGATACCAATCGCTATCGATATTAACTGATACCGATGTTGGAGGTTTCTTTTCCAGTCTATTCGGCAGGAAAAAAATGAACAAAAAAGAACAATCAGCAAGGAAGTAAAAGCATAATATAGTTGTAAAAGCATGTAATGAAAAAAACTTTCTTATCGCTGATAAACCAATCAGTAAGGGTGTTCGTTCATTTTCAATACTACTAAGAAACAACACATAATAGACTTCAAATCATGACTAAATGTATAAAATATTTTTCTAAATTCTTAATAATTTATTAATAGTTATTTGTTTTCTGATACCAAAAAATTTGATACTCCGATCCGAAAATGCCAATATTGCCGATACCGGCTGTTCCGATACCAACCCTTGGATTTCACAGTGCATCATATGCAGTTGCAGTCCTATTTACATACACTTAAGAAAAAAATTACTGCAATATTGTAACAGAAGTAAACAAGAATGAGGGTTATCGTCAGTCAGCATCAGTATCCATACTCCTATCATTACAATCACCATCAAACTAGAGCCAACATGGCTCTGGTCCAGTCGGTAGCATGTATGACTACAGAACTTGAAGTTATGAGGATTGTGATTGTTTACCAAAATCTCTAACAACTTCCAGGCAGCACTAGTTTCATGACAACCACTTCAAATGCGAAGATCATACTTTTCTTTCACCTATATTTTTCTTGCTGCGACAACAGTAAGTAATATAAAGTTGAGCGTAAAAAGCATATGAAACTCCAGAGCCAAACATGACCTGTAATGTGTAACCTACAGCTAACCAATAAAAAAGATGAGTTGTGCTGCTTGAGAAAACTAAATGCAAACTTCACCCACCTTCCTTCGACACTGGAAACACATCTGCCAGGTGGAACAGCCATCTATAGATCAAACTGAATGTTCTAAAATGTAAGTTGAGACATTCATCACTTGCAGACATATTATAAAATTTATGAACACTGCTGTAGTTTTTCTCACAAGTTATTGTAGTAGTTTTATCAGATTGACCGTTCATTTAACAAGCAAGGCATGAGAACATGTGCTTGGGCATGATGCAGATTAATGAGAAGGACTTGAACTCATTCCAATCAATAAATAAATAATATTAGTGGTCATTATATACAAGCTATATCTCTCACTAATGTGGTGTGGAATAATAAAATTATTTAATAACCATCTCGATTTAAAATGAGATACATAACTCACTAAGATAATTTACGGACTGTATAAAAGTAAGAAGGAATAATTATGTTCGTACTAGAGGTTTATATGCAGTCCTATTAATTACTAGTTTTCGTTATCTTTCAATTTTTAATACATAACATGTAATCAATTAAAGAGCGCTTTAGAATGCACTACATCAGGGAATTCCAAATTACTGGTGTACAAAAAGGTCCATTTCTTCTTCTTCTTCTTCTTGAATTAAGACTGTACTCTAACCATATAAATTCCTAATTACTGGTGTACAAAAAGGTCCATTTCTTCTTCTTCTTCTTGGCAATGGCAATCAGAAAAATGAAGTAATTAATTTGTTGCTTCAAGTCTATACTAGCTCATTAGTATCCGAACACATTAGTGAGTATTAGAGAGGGCCAAGTATCAGAGTATCAAAGCATTAGCTCATTTGAAGAACTCTATACCAGCCCATCAAACAATCAAAAAAATGTTTTAAGAAGCAATTAGCTCTAGCCTCTACCCTTACCAATCGTTCCTTTGCCACATCGCTAGATTTGTTGTGTGTCCTTCTGTATATATCCACTCGCGTTGCTGGTTTTTTTGTTTCATCCTCTATCTGTAGAAAAAATATTATATGCTATTTTTAATATGTTTAACTAATTGTATGATGTGCATGATGAATACCTCTTTCGCATGACGTAGGTATGATTTTGAACCAGCAGTGTGATGATCGGTCAATTTCTCCCTGTTCCCTGTGTTACGTACACTCGATTTCTGCAAAAAAAAAAAAAAAATTACTGCACACACACACACACACACACACACACACACACACACACACACACATATATATATATATATATATACTTACATACCTTGAAATCAATTGTCTGCCAATAATCAACCATATTCTCCCACTGACTAGGAATCACACTAGTTGGAGACTTGGCATACCACTCCTCAATTGTGGTGTAAGGATTAAAGTGTTTCACCTTTTTCCTATGCTTGTTTTTCCTCCAAGTTTCACTCAAAGATTTACTTAACCAATAGTCTGATTCTTCACACCAGTGAAAAATATTCTTCGACAAGACAAGGAAAAAGAACTATAAGTCACCTTTCTTCGAATTATAAGATACCATAGTTCCATATATATAATGAAGATTTATTACCTTCATCTCATCCTTTGCTGTTTCAATTTTGGCAGCCAACTCTGATATATGTTGCCATGAACGTGTGTCGAATGGAAAGTAATGACCATCTTTGGCTAGCTTACCAACAAAAGCAGATAATTTGGAAGCATTCGATCCGACTGGAACTCTATCAATGTGTTGATAAGCAACTTTTGTTCCCGATTTAATATGCTTTAACCATTCCAACTTAGCTTCGCCCCTTGTTTTGTTAGGAGATGGAGGTCCTTGATCTGCCATCTACTAACTTGTAGTCTTAAACTTGTCAGTACAAAAAAAGAAGCAATTATGTATATCAGGCATTAAAAAGGGGTAAAGCATAATATAATATAACCATTTCACTTAATGCAGGGCTTTCAATACAGTATATAAGGCATTAGAAATGGGCAAAGCAATTATGTATATCAGTCGTAAATATAGAAAGGGGCAAAGCAGTTATGTATATCGAGCATTAGAAAGGGGCGAAGCAAAATATAATATATCAGAAAACTTAATATAGAACTCTTAGTAAAGTACATTCTTAATATCAGTATGCTATTAGTACAAAATACTCTTAATTAGGTCCCAAATATAATGTAACCAATTCACTCCCATCTTCGTATTCATCACTGCTTTGTGTCTTGATATCTTAAGGGTCAGAATCTGAATCTGAATCTGAATCTTCATTTTCTTGTATATCAGTATCTTCATCTTCGTATTCATCCTCATCTTCACTCCCATCCATATTTCCATCTTGATCTCTTTCCTCATTGAAGTTCTCATTTTCATCGTTAATAAAACCAGTAGAAGTAGATGCTTGTGCAGAAATCATCCTAGGAATTGAATCAATTGTTGTTCCCATCACATTTTCTCTTACCAAGTTTATAACATCATTTTGATCATCAGCAACGTGGTGTTGGCGACCATATGGTTCATTAGCTAATAGTTTCTCAGTGTCTCCACCCATGTCATAAGTGTCTCTAGGTTTGTTATTCACAACCACATGCCATCCTGGATCGGTAGGGTCTTCCACATAGAAGACTTGTTTAACTTGGGATGCCAATACATAAGGTTCTTCTTTTTGTGATGCTAACAAATATCTGAAATTGACAAGAGTGAACCCTAACTCATCAATTTTAATGCCTTTCTCTTTGTCGACATCAACCCACTCACATTTAAATAGCACGAACTTGCGGCCCAAAGGATATGTCAACTCAATTATATTAACTAACCGTCCAAAGTAGTTTAGTTCCTGAGATATTGGTCTTTTGTCTGTGGTTTTCCTGAACCGCACCGCTGTTGCTCTAGTCATTACACCACTGCTTTGTGTTTTGGAATCAAGCTCTTTGTATATTATTTTGAATACATACCCATTTAATGTGTAACCTGTAAACCTCTTAGCACAGGAAAATGGGCCTCTTGCAATGAAATCAAGACCTTCATGAAAGGGTCGATTTGACCGTTTAAGCTTTCCAATTTGTTCTTTAAACCACTCAGGGAATTGATCTTTATGCTTTGCTTGCTTGTCACGGGGTGACAAATTTGGTTCAGTTAGACTCAAAAAACTTTGGTGTTGCCTGCATGTAAGGGTTTTCCTGTTAGGTGCATGCAAGATTTTCTTAACAAATTATGAAAGAGTGACATAAACTAAAAAATTGAGATTTTTCTTACTGTAGATAAGTAGATATATTATCCTCATTAAATAAAATGTAGGTGTGTGATTGTTTCCTCTCTGTCTGGGTAAGAAAGAAGCTTTCAAAACCACCAACTTCACTATCATCCTTGTATCTGGGAGGTCTATCCAATCGTGTCTGAACATTATCCAAGTATCTCGTCATAAATGTGAGACATTCTTGAGCAATGTATCCTTCTGCAATGGACCCCTCAGGTTGAGACCTGTTCCTCATATATGACTTTAGGGTAGACAAGTACCTACCAATTTGACAATGAAGAGTTCATGCATACTAAACTTGAAATCAAGATATAGAAATATATATATATATATATATATATATATATATATATATATATATATATATATATATATATATATATATATATATATATATATATATATACCTTTCAATAGGATACATCCACCGATAATGGACAGGTCCACCTAAAAGTGCCTCTGATGCCAAATGGACGGGCAAGTGCACCATAATATCAAAAAAAGCAGGTGGAAAGATCCGTTCCAAGTTGCAGAGGATAATTGGAATACGCTGATCTAACAGTTGTAAATCCTCACAACGACATACTTTTGAACATAAATCACGAAAGAAGGTGCTCAAGTCTAGTAATATAGAGGCAACCTTCTTTGGCAAAGTCTTTCGAATAGCCAAAGGTAGAAAATATTGCATAATAACATGTGAATCGTGACTCTTTAAACCAGATATCTTACGTTCTCTGACATTAATACATCGACCAAAGTTAGATGAGTAACCATCCGGAATCTTGAAAGTTTTCAGGACCTTACAAAATACCTCTTTTTCAAACTTATCCGTGGAGTAGCACGCAGGTGGCATATAATACTTGTTCTTGCTTACGTCAAAGATAGGGTGAAGCTCGTGTCTGATCCCCATGTCCTGTAGGTCAAATCTTGCCTTCAAACTGTCCTTGGATTTTCTATCAAGTCCCAAAAGGGTACCAACCACATTATCACAAAAGTTCTTTTCAATATGCATGACATCTAAATTATGCTTGAGTAAATTGTCCGTCCAATATGGAAGCTCGTAGAATACACTCAACTTCTTCCAATTATTAGGCATACGTTGTTCAGAAACATTTCTCTGTGCTCTTTTTCTTGGCCTAGGTTCATCAATTTTAGGTATCTTCCCAAATTTATGTGGGATCCCTTTTACTTTATGCAAAATTGATTTCCCCGTTAACGGAGTCGGAGCTGCTCTATTTTCAATCTTTTCGTCAAAATCCTTCTTCAGTTTGCGAAACCTATGATGCAAAGGTAGGAACCGACGATGACCCATGTAACAAATTTTTCTCCCATTCTTTAAATACATGTGTTTAGTATGCTCGTGGCATAATGGGCATGCATACTTACCTTTTGTGCTCCAACCAGAAAGCATAGCAAGACCTGGAAAGTCACTTATGGTCCATAATATTGCAGCATGCATTTGGAACATTTCTTTGCTATAAGAATCATAAGTCTCCACCCCTACTGCCCATAATTCTTTAAGATCCTCTATCAAGGGTCTCAAATATACATCAATATCATTTCCTGGGCTACTTGGACCCGGAATAAGCAAAGAGAGAATAAAGTGAGGTTGCTTCATGCACAACCATGGTGGTAAATTATATGGAAAAAGTACTACTGGCCACGTGCTGTGTACAGAACTCATTGTTCCGAATGGATTGAAACCATCACTTGCTAAACCCAACCTAATATTCCTTAAATCTGATGCAAATATCAGGTTTGTCTCATCAAAGTGCTTCCAAGCCATAGAATCTGCCGGGTGCCTTAATACCCCATCTTTTGTGCGCCCTTCTTCATGCCATCTCATGTCCCCTACAATTTTAGATGACATATACAGACGTTGCAGCCTTGGTTTCAATGGAAAGTGTCTAAGAATTTTTGTAGGTGTATTTTTCTTCTTTCCAGATCTCACTTTTATCCATCGGGATGCCCCACATACAGTGCAAAATTGTAATTCAGAAGTTTCCTTCCAAAACAACATGCAATCATTCTGGCATGCGTCAATCTTATTATAGGATAAACCAAGATCTGAAATAATTTTTTTGTATTGTGTGAAATTTGCAGGCAAGTTACAGCCATCGGGCAACGACTCTCTTAGTAAATTAAGCATCATAGTAAATGTCTTGTTGCTCCACCCACCGAGGCATTTGTACTGCCAAAATCTAATAAGAAAGGATAACATTGTCTTCTTAGATCCGGGGTACAACTCTTTTTTTGATTCTTCTAAAAATTTATTGAATTGGGCAGCAATGTTGTCACTTGGAATTTCACAAAAAATTTCCTCTTCCCCACCAACCATGTCTTCATTTACATTCGAAAAGAGATCACGCAACATACCATGTATGTCATCATCATTATGATCACCAACACCAACATCATCTGTACTCTCAATTATACTTTCAGGTGTTGATATTGATCCTTTCCTTTCTCCATGATGAGACCACGTTATATAGCTAGCCAACATCCCATCACATATTAAATATTCATAAATAGTTTCTCTATCTTTGAACTTAAAGTTCTTGCAATTGATGCAAGGGCATCTCAAATTTTGATTTTCAACAACAATGCCATTTTCATAAGCAAAATCTATGAACGCAAGGACTCCATCATTGTACTCTTGAGAATAATTGTCTATATGAACCCAACTCTTATCCATCATCTTCAATTACCCTAAAAGGTGTAAACAATGTAGAATCAACAATCATCAAGGAAAAACATAACAAGAACATGACATATAGGATATATAGATAAATAAGCGATAATTAGTTTAAAATTAGATTTTCAGTTTATATTTTAGTACCTCAAAAAAAGTCACTTGACTTAAAAACCTCAGAAGGTCCTGCTACGAACCTGCTAACAACGATATATATAGATGTTCAATATTCAGACTACATGAGAGTGACATTTGATAATTAACTTCGGTTCACTTATTAGTTGAAAAATTAAAATAAAAGTTCAAATTCACACCTACAGTACATCCAATAATTCATACATCCAAGTCCTATTAAGTATATAAAACATTCATGGTCCTGTAATTTTATGAATTGAATGTTTATTACAACACAACAAAATTGTAAACGTTTACTCTCATTTGATCTTTTTTTCAGTCGTAAAACCAAAAACCGAATCACAACCAATACACAAACTACCTAGAAACTGAGTAACATCCTAAAATACCGAACCGAACAACATAATTAAAATTTAAAGCAACCATTACTGATGTCTCCTAAAATTTTACACAAGTCATACTATACTTTTTAGTTTCTTGAAATACTTTGCTATGACTTGGTATTCAACTCTTCTGTATTCCTAATTCAGGGATTGAGTATGTCTCACGAACTTAAAGCAACTTGGTATTCATCTCTTCTATATATATATATATATATATATATATATATATATATATATATATATATATATATATATATATATATAAACTCTTTATTGTAAGGTAAAACAAAGTTAGGTTCCCATAACTTTGTCGGCATTTATACAAATAGAATGAAACTAAGAGAACAACTCTTAGTAACCAGCCTCATCACTGAAGTTTCAGGAAGATGGTAAAAATGGCAAAGCGGTAGGAACAAATTGATGGGAGAAATAGAAACCTTCTAGTCTCTTTTGAAAGACGGACCATTTGTATATCAGCACAAACATCAATTCCGGCCTGCACTAACTCCGACACTCAGCTCAAATTTTGATTTTTTTAAATGCAACACGTAACATAACCAAAGGCCAATTTTTCATGTCCGAAATCCAAGCATTGTTCATGTTGCAAAACCTGTTACTAGAAGTGAATCATATCCCAACTATTTTTGCAAGAGAAAAATAACAAGAACATATCACAGTCTTAGTTAAAGGAAACCCCAGGTAACTAACTAACAAAGAAAATTAAATCCCCCTGGGTACATGGATCAATACAAAGTTTGAACTTGCTCAAATTTATGTAGGAGTGTAGGGATGACATGTATGTAGTAACATGTTAAAGAGTCTTATGATAAAATTGCCAGATAGTCTCTATGCTGCAACATTTTCTAACAATACTGCACTGCAATCCATGTCATGTACATGTAATAAAAATGCGTCAACGAAAAATGTATCCCAAGTAATGATAACAGAAATAAATTTCATTAAATTATGTCAATGAACCTTCAGATCTGTATCTTATAGGAAAATATGTTGTTGTTCTTGATATGCTGATGTTTCAATGTCCTAAAATGGCCTCCTATAGCAAAGAAGAGGTCAAGAGTAAGCCTATGATTTAGGTATATGTGATTAGTTTTATTGGTATGGTTTCTCAGCCTGATAAATCCTGTAGGAAACATAGCTCATTTGTTGATATAGAGTCACTAGTTGTCGTTCATTCGGCCTTGGTCTTGAAGTTGAGACATGTCCAGCTTGAGATTCTATCTAAATATATAAAAATATGATTTGATTCCGTTTGGTTACTGTAAAATGGAATTCAAGTGGACAAAGTTCACATTAGTTTGGAAATTGGAATATCTGGGACCTTTTTGTGTGACCATGCTTCAAGTGTAGCCTATTGAGTGTTCTCAAGAAGAAAATCAAGTTATTACTTGACATTGTATGCTCCTACACTCATGAACAAGTCATCCCCACATCCCACACAATAGCATGCGTTACTCGAGAAACACAACTATGCAGTTGTGATCTCAGTAGTATATCTCTAATATAATCCTTGCCTCCCAGCGGTGGATAAACACAACTATCTACGGTCCGTGGGAGTGTAGCCCGTTGGGTACACCGGAGGGGTTCCGTGGGGATGGGTACGGTTCGAATCCCCCGTAGGCGTTGCTTGCCTATTTGCTTTCAAAATTTTCTTTGCTGGATAGACCAGAAAAAATGTCTCGATCCTGGTACGTTATCAGTGCAACTAAATATCGAATTGGACATACCAAAACCGATATGATATGGCCGATAGTGCCTTAACTAACAAAGTTTATGAAATACAGAAACCTGTGTGTATGTGTGCGCGCGCACGCGTTCTGCTGAATGAATGTCAGCATGCCCATATGGATCAACACTGTGTGAATGTAGTGCATGAGAATCCATTCAATCCCCTACTGAACCATGTATGCAAGATTTATTTAATTCTGCCTAACAGCAGCTTTTATCACATTCATATTAAATTTGGTTGCTTAAAAGTATACACCTTCTGTCCTTTTAATGCACATTTTCCTGCCGTTTCTAGGAAGAACTATAAAATAATTAAAAGTATGAAGTTCCTGTCACAATTAGAAAAGGATAGGTCAGTACGGCTAACCATTTAAAAAAGTAGCATGATGTTTAATTAAAAGCATAATGCCTTAAGAACACATGGGATCTACAACATACAGCAGGACTGCATTAACAAACAATAACCTATCTCTAGAAAGTTCAAAATGTCAATCTTCTATAACAAAAGATGTGTCATTTGAGTTTTATAAACATGTATGAATTATCTGAACTGATTCAAGGTGATAATCATCAGGCTCAACATAACTGGAAACAGATATTCTAGAACAGGGAAATTTTGACATGGATCATACCGAAACAGCTTCACTAGCCTTTTTCTGAATTTGGCCAAAGTGCTCCTCATTCAAGGTCAGATCCTCATAGTATGCATCATAATAGAAGCCCTAGAAGAAGGATAGCAATATTTTCAAAAAGATAGAAAGCAATTTTTGGTTAGTCCTGGTTAATAAAAGAAAATGTATATATGGCACTTTTCTATCGTCTTGAGTAAAAAAAAAATTATAACTGAAAATTGGTGACGATATATGATTAAAGTAGTGGGGTAGGGGTTGGCGGGTGTGAGCAGTGAGCACAAGGCAGCAAGTCTATTATAAAGACACGAGCAAAACCATCAACCTGGGACAAAAGATAGATGTAACTACGATGTGTATATGACTTACAATGGCACCTATGTGTAGGAATTACAATGTAGGAAAAGCTGTATTATGAAATTTGTACCCCACATATTAGGTGTAGGAAAACTCCTCAAGAATGTAAACTGGGAGAACAGGAAAAATCCTGCAATATATCACTTCTCGTTTTCAAGGTATCAGTCATTCCTCTACTCGACAAGATACTGTCACCTTCTGCTATATCCACATGTATTCATAATGCACTTTTGAGTGAGAAGGCACAATTAATACAATATTTTGTATAAATGGTACAATGGCCCAATACACAGTTTGCATCCATACTCCCTCTCAAGTGACTATAAAATTAGCACCAACAGTCTAAATTCATTAGAAGAACACAAGGATAATAAAATGTGGACATTTATGAACCAAGATGGTCAAAGGTTAACAAAAAATGGAGAAAAATACATACTATTAACAACAATAAACTATAGGCATAATATTACAATTTACTAAACCTAGGTGACTGCTTGTTTCAACCACCTGGTTGCTGTTATTCTCAAGGTCAGTTGAGACACTCTGACCATTATAAGGCCTATTCCTTCTTTTAAGACCAGATCAGCGCTAAAAAGGAAGGAAAGGAGTCAAAACTAAATCCTATATATGGAGCAGTCTCTCCTCAATGTATTGAACAATGTGCATAGATGAGATGAAAATATTTTCTACTTGGTTCCAAGAAATAATGTGTTTAATTGTACCTCTCTAGCCAAACTTAGAGGGTGGGCACTCAATTATCATGGTATAATATTCCAGTATGAAAACCTCACATGTTCTTGCTTTCCTAATGCAATAGCATTGAGAAACCGAGTTACAGTCTACGAATTATGGAAATTAAGATTTTATGCAAGCAGATAAATCACATAGACCACTTTGATATGAATAGGAAACGAAAAGTTAAATTAGAAATCGCAAGTACAGATCTAACCTTCAACAAACCGATATCAATTCCAGAAGCAATGAAGTAACATAATATATCATCCTACTATGTAAGACATTAACAAAGTTTATGAAATACAATCTTACACCCAAAATAAAAGTATAAAATATAAAAAACTCTTAAATTATAAATTTCAACGTTAACTGTAAATATTAGCCAAAGGACTTAAATCGTGTCAAAAGATGTGTTTAGGGCACATTCTAAAATCCTCTGGTATAAACTATAAATATTGTACTCTTCTTAAGCGAGAAGTGCATTTAAAGGAGTTGGAAAAAATTAGGGCAAGCATTCTTAAAATGGAAAGTTCAATAATCAAAAGGATTTCTTTCCAAAAACTGACTCACTCGCCTTGGATGAGTCAGTTTAGATCTCAAGCATCTACGTTTTTTTTCTTTACGAGATGAATTTTGTGTAGAAATTAATGGTGGAAGAATGTTTAATAGGGAGAGAAAATAGAGGATTAATGGTATAGATTCATATGAAAATAGAGGATTAATAGGCCCTCCATAGAAGAAAAAGATGAAAAAGGGAGTGGGGAGAGATTACCTGGAGTGATGAAGATGCTCTGGTTGTCCACCTCCTATATTGGGGGTCGTTTGAGAAAGGGGGAGAGAAAAGCTGCTATGGTTAAAAGGATGGGGTAGTTGGAATTTAGGGCACAAATGCCCGGGAATTTTTAGCGCTAAAATTTTAGGGCGCCAAAAGGAAATTAGCATTCCCTCCATTCTTTACTCACTTAGCCTGCCACTTTCCATCTTAGTTGATGACCCATTTGGCATGGCACCACTATTGTCCCCATCAGCCGTTCACATTTTAGAGAAGTGGTGAACCACGAAACTAATTTGTGACGGGTAACTTCGTGACTATAAAAACAATGTTGTCACAAAAAGATGGATCATATGTGATTACTTAAGAAATTTGTCACAAATAGCCCTTTTGACGTGACGGTATTTTTGGCTGTCACAAAAAATCTGTCACAAAAGGATGGTTGTTTTATAGTGTATGGCCAGCTGTATAGGCCTATTTTGAACCGCATAAGGCCATGTGGCTCCATCTGAGCCGCATAAAGCTTTCTGAGCCGCATGAAGCTCTGAGAGATTTTTGAGCCGCATGACACCCCCCCCAGTTCTGAGCCGCATGGAGTTTCTGGGCCGCATAAGAATTTATTATTCTTTTCCATGCTTCTACAAGACCCCCTTCAAAGTTTTCAATTTATTAAATTGAAATACTTTGAATAAGAAGCATGGGTATGTCCACATAAGCTTCTCTGGCCGCATAGGCTTCTTTGTGTAATGACCCGCTCCGCCCTAGCGCAACGCCGATTCAAACGACAAATACAACGACTCGAACGAGCCGTCGACCCGAAGAGTTGGCATCGACCTAATAAAGAATCGATGCAAGGCTTACATTGGCCCGTCAAGAGGAATCCAGACTTAGACTTTCAAAGGCGCGCTCGGAGTATCGCTCGGCCGATGCAAACATCGCTAAGGTGGGTGGCTCCGATGAACCCGTCTTTGCTTTGCCTAGACACATAACAATACGGACACTAATGCTAGAATCGCTAGGCGACACTACCAAAATAAGTCATATCAGCGACGTATTTAGCGACTCCAAAGAAAAACGTCGCTATTTTTTAGGGTTTTAGCGACGTTTATATAAGACGTCGCTGTTTGTCGCTGCCAGCGACTAATAGCGACGTCTAGCGGCTGTAATTTGTTAAATGAGAATAGGCGCCGCAAGTTCGTCGGTACACGTCGCTGATTTAGCGACGTGTAGCGACACAATTTAAGTAGCATCGTCGTTTCATAATTACCAGCGACGGTTAGCGACGTTCTAGAATTACGTCGCTAATATTTTCATATAGCAAGGGTTTCGCTTTTCGATCTTTCACAAAATTTCCCCTCAAATATTTCGTGCCCTCCTCCTCCGCGACGCCCCTCCGACGATTTCCCTCCTCCGGCCTCCTCCTCTGCGGCGCTCCTCCGGCGATCTCCCTCCTCCTTCTCCTCCTCCTCCTCCTCCTCCTCCTTCCTCAGGTAGCTCCTCCTCAGGTAACTCTCCCTCCCCGCTTCCTAGTTTCTCCTCGTCTTCTAGTTCTCTCTCTCGCTTGTAGTTCGTGTCTACGAGAGCGTGGACTCGCTGTCGGGGACACGAGACTCACAGTGGACTCGTTTCTAGTTCGTGTGACACCTATTTTGTTGGTTTGGACACGTCGTGTCCTACTGTGTGGACACGAGACTCATAGTGGACTCGCTTCTAGTTCGTGTGACACCTAGTTTTTTGGTTTGGACACGTCGTGTCCTACTGTGTGGACACGAGACCCACAATGGACTCGCTTCTAGTTCGTGTGACACCTATTTTTATGGTTTGGACACGTCGTGTCCCACTGTGTGGACACGAGACTCACAGTCGACTCGCTTCTAGTTCGTGTGACACCTATTTTGTTGGTTTGGACACGTCGTGTCCCACTGTATGGACACGAGACTCACAGTGTGACACCTATATACTGATACTGGGACTTTTTTGGGCATATCAACTGTCAATTTGATGTTTTGCTTGGATTCGAATTCTAATTTAGGGTTCGAGCCCTATTTACTGATACTGGGAGTTGTTTTTGGGCTTTTTCAGGGTTTTGAAATGATGAATAAATTGACTAATAATTATTATCGAGCTCTATAAAATTTCAGCTATGTCACGAAGGATGGATACTAATCCTGTGAATGAGTTTTCTCCTAAGTATTCTCGACAGTTGAGAATGATTTAGCTCACTGACGTTACTGAAATATGGAATGATTAGTGTAGGATATGTTGGTCAGGTTTTGGCAGAGTCAGCTATGTCACGAAGGATGGATACTAATCCTGAATACCATATTTTAAATCCTACAACGCTGCTTAGTTGAAAGTCTTATAATTAGGAGGACGAGCTGCCTCTTGTACCTAATACAGTTGATGTCGACTCAGCAGAAGTTTTCCATTCAATATCTACTTGTGTAGAAGAGGTACAAGTATCCGAAGGGGAAGACAAAGGAGATGCTAGTGACGATGAGGAGGAAGAGGAAGAGGATGAGGAGGAGGAGACAAACGAAGAAGATGAATTTTCAGAGGATGATTAAGAAACTGTGATTTTGATGTATTCATACTTCTGTAATCTTAAATTATGAACTATGATCACTTTTGAAAACTTAAATTATGAATTCCAATGTACGCAGATATTTCTAAACTGTCATTATATTTATTTATATTTTCAATCATAAACTGTGATTTCGATGTATTCATATTTCTGTAGTCTTAAATTATGAACTCCAATGTTATTATCAGCATGGCAGGATGACGCGGAGGCACCTCAGGACGACGCGGAGATAGGCCAGCACGATCCGTGTCCTTAGGTGGGCAGAGAGCTCCGTTACAGGAGGATGGCTCTGGACCATCCTCTGACCCGAGCACTCCATTGTACCATACGGTCTCAGGTCCGGGTGGCAGTGCACCTGCGACGAGCAGTTCCAGGCTTGCTAAACATACTACTTCCCCTAGCCTTCCTAGCGCTGACAGCAGCATGGCGGGTGGGGAGCAGGTGGAGGAGGTAGTTCCTACTCCCGCCCGTCCCGCCCAGGCGGATCCATACCAGAGCGACCCTGCATGCGCACCTCAGGGCGAGACGAGGATGGAGATTTGGGCCGACGGTCCTACGAAGTAAGTTAAATCAATATTTTATGCATGTCTGTATATCTATATATATTCATTAATACGTCAGTTATCGTTGTATACAGATATCGTCCCTCGTCGGTACAGAGAGCGTTGGGCACATTTCTAAGGTCCAACTATGGGGGTCCGTGGATCAACTACTCGGATGCCTCGGAAGAGAGGAAGGTATTCTGGTTTGCCCACTTCAAGGTAACTAAAGGTAGTTAATTTAGTATGATTAATATAATTTTAAGTATTTTTTAGAACTAATTATTTTAATTTATAATTCTTGTAGAGGACTTATTTTTATCCACCACACCGCGTCGAGCAGATTGAGAGGCAGTTTCCTGCCGTCGCCGCCAAGTTGATCCGTGATGCTATTGACGATCAGAAAAAATGTCACCACTCTGGAAAGTCGATTGCTGGTTGGATCACACCTGACCAGTGGACCACGATGAGGGCTCGATTTGAGGAGCCCGAGTACAAAGAGCTGTCGGAGAAGGCGAAGGCGGCTAGGACGTTGGCCGGAAAGTGGTGTGGTGGATCGATTCCTATGACGGAGCATTTCCGTCGTCTGGTATGTAATTTATTGTCAAATATAAGAATTTATTGATAGTAGGAGTATATAATTTTCTATTTTACTAAAGAATAAAATATAACAAACACGCAGGTGAAGAGGGGTGAGGACACAAACATGGTGACCGTCTTCCTGGCCACCCATCGGAAGGACGGGAAGCTCATCGACGACCGGGCTACTCAGAGCTATGTAAGTACTAATTTAGATTTCGTTAATTTTTAACACAACTTGAAGAATATACAGATAACCATATACTTAATAATAATTAAATATTTTAGACGTTTATTAGGCTAATTTAGGTAAGTACTGATGTATAGAGATGCACAATGATTTCTAGAAAGAGTATGTTAGGCTACGTGATGAGAGTGCGAGTGCTAGTGCACAGGTAGAGGAAGGGGTTGGTACATTGCAACCCTCTCCGTCTCAGTCGGAGGACGAGCTCTGGAAGACCGCTGTTGGTGGTCTTCAGAGGGGTACGTACTACGGTACGGGATCCTACGACGCATTTGTTGCGACGCAGGCATCCAGGGCTCCCTCTTCCAGTGCGCATTCACAGCCGTCACAGGCCGAGTCATCCTGAGTCGAGGAGACCATTGTCTGCCAGATTGCTGAGCTGCGCGACGATATGCTGAGGAGGATTGCTGAGCAGCAAGGGCCTCAGGCGCAAGAGGACGCTCCGTCGGTCACCGCACGCTTTGACGAGCTCGACCGCACCGTGCAGTAAGTACATGGGACACAGGAGTCCATTCACGACACCGTTACCAGGATAGCGACTTGCATGGAGCAATGCAGCGCCAGACTCTGAGCTCTAGAGGAGACGCGAACGTACCCATCTCCAGCGGTTACACTGCCTCCTTCTCCAGCGGTTGCATTGCCTCCTCCTTCATCGTCGTCGGTGGTTCTTACACCGGAGCAGTATGCTTACCTTCTTTTCAGGAGCGGTGATAGGAGCGGTGATGCTCCTCCTGATCAGTCGTAGTCGGCATATACATTGTTGTGTGATGGCCCATTGTTGGGTCTTTTATGTGGTTTTACATACTTTATTCTTATGTGGACACATTATGTTTGACATTGTTACAAATTTTCATAAATCTGTGTTGATTGTGGACACATTGTGTTTCAAACATGTTCGTGTTCGTGATTGTGTGTATGTGTTGTTTGATACTGTGTTCGTGATACACAGTCGTTGTTGTAACAAATGGTGCTGCAAATTCTGCAAATGCTGCAATTGCTGTAAATTTTTTTTAATTTTTTTTAAAATTAGCGACGTTCAGCGACTGTCAGCGACGTCCAGCGACGATATAAACGTCGCTAAGTTCGTCGCTAATATTAATGATTACCGTCGCTAATCGTCACTAAACGTCGCTACACGGACGTCGCGACATGTCGCTATATGTCGGTAATATAGTGACGTTAAAAAGTCGCAGAACATCGCCATTTGGCTCTAAAGCCAGGTCAGCATCGATGTATTTCAAGTCACTCAACGTCGCTAGATTACGTCGGTAAATTATGACGTTTTATGTCGCTGGCAGTCGCTAAATTAGCGACGTGGACACGTCGCTAAAGATCGTCGCAATAGCGACGTTTGGCGACGTTTTCTTGTTTAGCGACTAGCTTAATCGCGACTACTTGAAAACGTCGCTAAATACGTCGCTAATAGAAATTAGCGACGTATTTGCCCTTTTTAGCGACGTCTTGACGCGTCGCTGAATTGACAGATTTTAGTAGTGCGATAACACCGTACATGCTAATAAATGACTCAACGTACCTAGCTAAGGGAATAATCCCATCTTGTATGCTTGTACAGAATATGGAAAAGAACATGGAAAATGTGAGAACTCTCGTACCGCGCTCCACGCTCGTGCTAAGGCACAAGCTTACGTGCAAGTCCCTTATGCGTTCAACAATAAAACAATGAATGGTTTACAACAATGAAACGAAAGACTATCAACATAGTCGTTCCGAGTATAGTATAGCAACATTGAAAGACTATGGGACTGATGGGTCGCCAAGGCGACTCCCGCACGGGGAGTTGCAAAAATATATGAATGAATGAATGAACGAATAAGTGAATGAATGAATCGACGAATGAATAAATAAATATGTGAATGAATCAATGAACAAACGGACAAGTGAAAGAAAGAAAAGAAAGAATGAATAAAAGATAAGAAAGAAAGGAATGGTTAGCGACAGGTATGACAGGCACGTGCAATGGAGCTCGCTACCCGCGCTCCACGGACGCCAACCTGGTCGATAACGCATTATGGCTAAGGGTTAGCCTACGGCTCGGAGACAGCCGTTAAGTTAAAAAGGACAAATAATACGAAATGGTCGTGGACAATTCCCTCGATACGGGAGGTGGAAGATATAAGGGATTTCCGCGGCATGATCAAAGGGAGGATCGTGGCCGGCCTAGGCGGAAATCAAAGGGGGCTTACGGGTTGCCTGGGTGTGGGCTTGGTCACCCGGGGGACGTAAGTGCAGGGTATTTCAAGACACTATCAACGTGTACCAGCCCGCACGCTCTGAATAGTTGTAAAATACTAAGGGAAAAGGGTCCAAAATGGCTTGTGATGCCAGCGACCGGTGCATATAGAGTTAAGTGGGCTTTGTTGGTGGCAATCCACATGCAAGTCCTTGCATTGAACAAAGTGGTCTAAGTTAACTAAATGAAGTTCCATCTGAACAGGCTTGAAATATAACACACCAAAGGATAAAGAGTACTTCATGAAATTGAGTTTGGAAACACGCCTACGTCGCGCTAGGACCTGAGGCAGGGACACGTACTGACATTGAAAGTTTATATGAATTGTTGACTAACTTGGTTTACTTTGGACATGGAAGGCCGGACGGTAATTATGGGTAAGTCGTGCATGTATTTCCATGCGACACTTGAATTCGGCAACACGAGATAGGTTATGATATGTGCTATAAAATTGACCCTAACGCAAGATTAGTAAGACAATGAATGATAGACGGTGCACAAAAGTAAATAGAACGTGTTTGGTAATGATAACATTGTGGGCGAGCTAGCCTCCCCACCAGTGCGTAACAATTTACTGATAACCCCACAGTCTGCTTGTAAGATGCAGGAGACGTCGTCGGGTACAGAGCTTCCCTCGAACGTGCTAAGGCACGAAGCTCTCTCTGGAGCCTTGGAGCGTTGCAAGAAGCTGAAGCACCATATACATGCCATAATGTATCGGAACATCGCCATGAATCATTCCATCTTGTAAGCCATTTGGCCCGCCTTTTATGTTTCGGAGAGGGAGAGCTTGAGCGATTTGTAATCTCGGCCTAGCACCACTTGTAAACTTTTTGGATGTCAATAAAGAGTTTGAATTTGCTTCAATTTGTGTTCATTTACTTTCCGTTGCAAATGGGAACACTCTGTGCAACTCTGTGGCCTAGCTAAAATCGGCCGTTTCCGGATATAGCCTTGCACGGGCGCAACCTAGGCCCGTGCGGCATCATGCCTTAGCGAGGACGATCGCTCCTAGGGAGCGGGGCTTGACATATTGGTATCAGAGCACGGCTTTACTTCCTTGGACTTCATTTCGATTCTCTCAGTTTTGAAAGCTCATTTTGAAATAAAAGAAGTGTACGCTCTCTCTCTCGTTGTGCCTTGGTGTAACTCCCCAGTCCCAAAATATGTAGGACTAGGAACATAGACATGCCAACTGTATTCATACGAAGTATACTCCAATATATGGAAGCCTCTTATAAATACATAAGCTGTAAAATGCAGTAGAACCATAACTAATCTCATCCACACAAAATTAATGAATAAAAGATATCATATAATGAGAATGAATTTGTCTTTGGTATATGTAGTTGGGCGGAGACAAATCCACTACCAACTATGAGAAGAAATACAAGATATACAAAAGAATAAATTTTGGCGAGCAAAGCGAAGACGACCAAAGTGCAATCATCCTCGAAGAAATAGAACGGATCACGGCTAGAACTAGAATACCTGCGAAAGACAATAGCACACACCTGGAGAGATAACCAGGTCCTCAGAGGGACGTAACAAGACACATAATATCATGCCATATAAACTGAATAAATATTTCTCAAATAAATAAGTAAATCGAATTATAACATGTTCCAATACGCACCTACTGAACGAGCGTACCATCCCCCCGACCAAACAAGGACAGGAGATGGTAAACTAATTCACGGTAACGTATCTTCCCATGTTATGAATCCAATATGGTATCCGGACCCCAACAAGATTCAATACCTTCTCATCGAAGTAGTAAGTCACACCTACAACCAAACAAGGACAAGATGTGACGAACTAATCCGCGACAAGTTATTATTCTAAGTTACGGTCAGATACAAGTACCCAAACCAAAAGTACTCGTACCTAACGGATAAAGGTAGCCTACCGTTCTATGTGATATGTGGTTAAGAACAATCCTTCCTACGCATGAGCCCTGGCTGAATAGGATCGGCGTAGTTCCCCTTTGGGCACCAGAGGCCCCATCAGTAAGAGCATGACGTTCCACAGAATCGTCAGTGGCCGTCAGTAATCATGGGTCATCAACCCCATATCTCCAGCGGAGAGTCCGGGTCACAAGGGAAAGTGCATCGAAGCCCATAAGCTAAGAAATTGTCCTCCCCGCCCAATGCCTACTATGTTGTATCCACAACAGTATCCTCTATAACTGCTAAGTCAAACTAAGCATGCAACCTCTATTAGCGGTTATTCCTATCGCACGGCTTGTACGTACTGGTGGCCAGCCAATCACGTACTTCCGTGTTCTACATGCGACACACAACTTCGTGTTACCATGTGTCAAGGCCAATGAATGCAACACACATGGTGGTCCCTTAAATCTAGGTTTAAATTATAAGAAAATAATACACAGCAGGAAATATAAATGAACAGTAAGTTCTAACAGGTTATGCCAAGTATCACAGTTTATTTTGCATAAAGAAAATAAATAATGCATGAAATATGAGCTAAAATAAATAGACAGCAAATGGCAAGGTGTCTTGCCTGGTAGTACGTCTGGTGTGCTACGATAATCACGATGACACGAACTGCGACTTCGGTGCAACAACTATGCATGGTGCCCTCTGATGGTGGCACAGACAGTTCCATTGGGTCCAGAAGGGTCAAGTTGGTTAGGTTGGACATATTGGCGAGGGAATATGAATGATGGAATTTGTCATAGACAAGAGGAGAACCGAAGGAAATTTAGGAAATAAATACATTTACTATTGTTGAAATTATTTATAATACTTGAAATTATATTACACTAGTCAAAATATGTTTTTAGAGACAAATATTATTTTAGCTCAAATCAATATTTTCAAACATAGTTTTGGATAAATACCAAATAATTTTTAGAAAATTAGTTAAGGCTAAAACCAAATTTGAAATCAATATAGGCAAAAATTCTATTATTATAAATTTGGCAAAATATTATCTATCTTTTATGATAGCAATAAATATTTTAGTAACAAAATAATATTAGTAGTTAGTAAATATTGTATATAAAAATCTGAATTAATATTAATACTGTTAATGAAACAAAAGGTAAATCTACAAAAAAAAGTAATAAAAAGTTTTAATAGAGAAACCACATTGTTGTTTCCCTCTTTAAGACATTAATAATAATAATAATAATAATAATAATAATAATAATAATAATAATAATAACAATAATAATAATAATAGTAGTTATAACAATAATACTAATAATAATAATGATAATGATAATGATAATGATAATAATAATAATAATGATAATAATAATAATAATAATAATAATAATAATAATTAATAATATTAGGAAGCTATCAGTTCTCTCTGTGAGAGAGAAAGATGTAAAAAAACAAAAAAACGAAAAGAACAGCAGAAGGAGGTGAGAAGTGTGGAGAGAGAAAGGAAGCGGAGAGATCGGAGCTGAGAGAGAGAGAGGAAAAGCGAGAGGGAGGAAGAGGAAGGGCGAAGGAGAGACTCGACGGCGGGCGGTGGTTCGTCGGGCTACACGGTGGCGGCGAACGCCAGGCGGCTGCGGGCGAGAAAGAGCGGAGAGGCGGCGCGGGAAGTCGGGGCTCTCGGCTGGAGCTGCCGGAGAGGGTGGAGAGGAGCGGGGGAGTAGGCGGTCGAGTGGCGGGGGATGGAAGAGCAGATTGGCTTTGGCTAGGTCGGCGGAGATGCGCGGAGCGCGGAGGAGAGAGGCGAACTCGGCCGGCGGTGCAAGGAGGAAGGAGGAAAATAGGGGAAGTCGACCGACGGAGAGGGTTTCTAAGGGGCGGCGCATGCTAGCGCGGCTGCCAGCGCTCAGGTACGACGGATGCTCACCGGCGCGATCGGTGACGCGGCGGAGGGGGTCGAGCACTCGGCGAACTCCGGGGAACGCCTGCTGGTGCGGAGGCGGATCTAAGGTTAGGGTTTTCTACTTTTTCTTCTGTGGCTGTGATGGTGTTGGTCGATCGACGACGGGTTTGGTGGTGGCTGGGTTTGTTTTGGGTATTTCCTGGAGGTGGTGTCCGGAGACGACCGCAGTGGTCGACGCGGCTCTGGGTGGTGTGGCTGCGGCCGAGTCGGGGTCGGGTGTGTCGGGACGGCCATGCTTGGTGGTGTTGGCCAGGTTCTTGGCCGGCAGGGGTTCGAGAGGACGGGCTTGGTTGTGGCGGGAGTGTCGGAGCGCCGGGGGTGGTCTGGTGGTGGCTATGGCCGGAGGTCGGAGATTCGGGTCGAAAAGAAGGGGTGAGCGTGGAGGAGGCAGGGCATGTCGGCATCGGGTGAAGGTGGACGGGTTAGAGAGATAGGGATAGGGTTAGGATTTTTTTTATTGGTGTCGGGGTGTGTCCGACACGGGAAATATAATGTAATTGTAAAAAATGGAATAAGAATTGGACGGAAACACGGACACGATGCACGCACGTGGGTTGGAGAAATATTTGTAGAAAAAAATTTATGGTTTGTGGAGAAATAATGGAGGAGTACCTGCCTATTTATAGGATGTGGGAATTCCCAATTTGGATAGGATTAGGATTTGTTTTAAACCCAAAAATAGATAGTTCTCAACTTAGTTTAAATCAATCAAATCCAAATAAAATTCCAAATCCAATTTAAATCAAATAATTTTTTAGTTTAAAATCGAATAGGATAAATCAAATTTTCAAATATTTAACTATTTAAATAATTCCAAAAATCAAATCAAGATTTAAATGGCCACAATATCTTCCAAATATATTTTCCAAAAATACTATTAATAATAATTTCGAAAATTACGTAATATTTAAAATAAGCCAAATAAGTAATTACAAATATATATGCATACACAAATAATATTTTCATAATTATGTTTTTCTAGTATACAATAAAAATATTAATTATTCTTAATAATTGCATAAATGAAGGCTTTCAGTAAATAAAATAACAACTTGGTAATGATAGTAAAACAATTATTGCATATATTATTTTGAAACCATAAAATAATAAATAAAATATTTTTCTAAAATATGTACGCTCGCACATATTCGCACTCGTCGAGCAAAAATAAAATTTCGTGCGCGACGTAAAATACGATTATGCGACGTACAATACAAAATTTTAAATCGGTACCAAATTTAATAATAAAAAAAATAGAAATTTAGGGGTTTTACATCCTACCCAACTTAAAAGAATTTCGTCCTCGAAATTAAGAATTAGGAGGGGGGTGAAAGGCAAAGGGGGTATCGGTGAGGAATAATTGTTCACAACGTCCAACACAATCATGCATTAGGAAATCGCGACTTTAATAACGGCGAGAGTAATCATGGGATAGCTCAAGGAGAAAATGTGTAAGGTTTAAAGATAAAACACGCGGTAAAGGCTAGTGTGTTATGTAGAGAAGAATAGATTAGAGATCTTAAAGATATGGTTTCTTGGGAGTTGGTTGCTGGCACGATTGAGAGAGCGATTTGGGTCACTCATAACTTAAGTGGTTAGAAGGTCATGAGAGTAAATGTAGGGCCGAGATAAGAACGAGCAGTTTAGGATGAGGATATAACAACCTTGAGTGATAACGGTCATAATTGGTAGGAAGGCTAGAGGGAATTCTAGTACTGCGCCTTCGTCTTTCTAAAATAGGTGAAGGCGAACGCAATAAGGAGTTTCAAGACGATATTATCGAATACGAGTACGTGATTCAAGGACGACCGAAAATTTTAAAGAAATTACCAAGGCAGTCGTGGATGGGATTCTAGAGGACAAGTTTATCTATGTTTCTATCCACATAGAATAATAGACAAAAGCGAACCAAAGTGCACTTGGTTGATCAGACCATTATGTACCGGTTCTGATTAGACAATATGTTAGTGGGAGCGACCCAAATAACATATGTCTTGAACAAGCTCGATAAAGAATAAGCTTGCAAATACTAGGCTACATTAGCATCATTAGTCAAAATGGTAAATACATAGGCACAAGATTAAGATTTAAAGAAGGTAGAATGATTCTAAGTCATATAGTCGTCCTATAGTCTTCTTGTCCAAGTCCTTGGTTGGCTAGACGGGTAAGGGTCCTCTAGATTCTAGGATCTAAATAATCTTGCTAATATAGGTCACTAGGTCAAAGGGGTTGCTAGTTCATAAGGTATTCTACCCAACTTAAAGAATTAAGCTAAGGGTGCTTGGGACATCTAACTAGTAGGGTCAATCTCTAGCAAGCACGAAAGGAAGATAAGAATAATGATAGGAGAAATCAAGCAAGATGCAATCGATGAGTCAAATGAATATGGAATCGAGGGAAAGAGGTCAAGTATGTGGATGAGATCCTAGACTTCTAATCCTATTCGCAGGCTTGCTTGGTACGGTAAACTAACCAAACAATTTATCTCGACCTGCATGGGCCACCACACTTGGGATGTTCCATACAATAAGTCTAATATTTTTAAAAGCTCGTACAAGTACTCGGTTGAACGGGATCTATAGGCGAAGGCCTTTGTGCCAAACCGCGACGGACTCGAGTTGGAAGGAACGCATGCTAAAAGTTGTCACGCCCTGATTCGGGGAATCGCTCGCTTTGCTTCGATTCACGCCGAATCGATCGTCCTCGCTAAGGCGTGATGCCATACAAGTCTGGTGTTGCACTTGTACAAGGCTAGAACATGCACATTTATATCATTTCATCACATTTGAAAAATAAGCCACAGTTGCGGAAATATTGAGTAAGTGGAATAGGAAGAAAAATATTCATTTTATTGATGATTATAGTCAGAATACAACTTTTTTCGATAATATTTGAAATGTCTTTTCGGCTATATTGATTCATGAAAAGAAGTACAACTGATAGGCTACCATAAAATAATTTCCCGTTCCATACATCATGCCCCTTTAGTACTTGAAATATAAGCAGCTGTCTTTGAAAACTCTGCAGTACTTTGTGCGTCTTTAGGAAAAAACTGTAGGAACCCTAGAGGGGGGGTGAATAGGGTCAAGCTAACTAATCAAGTACTTAGCACAAGCTAATTGGCAATTTAAAAATATAAGTGCAAGAGAAGAAGCAAACACAATGCCGACACCCGATGTATCCTGGTATCCTCCTAAGAGGCAGTCCAGTCCCGGAACTCTCTCCGGCTTTAATCCACTATTTGAGTAAATAGTTACACACGAGTTTGGATCCGAAGAACTCGCCAACTTCAACACGAGTTTGGATCCGAAGAACTCGCCAACTTCAACCGAGAGTTTGGATACGAAGACTCTCCAACTTCAACCGAAAGTTTGGATACGAAGGCTCCCCAACTTCAACCTTTCACAGTAGGTTTTGATCTCCTTACAATAGGATGAAGATCTTACTTTTCAACTCAATAACTCTAACACAATTTATGGATGGCAAATGAAAGCTTTGTAGAGTTGTATGTGGATAAGCTTTGGTGGTTTAGGAATTTTTAGGCTCAAAGCATCAATCTTGAATGAAGGGGGTTCAAGGCTATTTATAACCAAAGCAAAGAAAAGTGCAATAATGCAACTTTCTCAGGCTGACGGATCATCCGCCGGATTTCCGCGGAAATCCGCCGGATCATCTGCCTGAATAGTCCAACGGCTATAAAAAGAGCCGTTGGGATCAATCGTTCGTAAAATCCGACCGTTGGAATGCAAACGGTCATATAGCGGAAAATCCGTCGGAATTCCGCGGTTTTCCGCCGGATAATCTGAACACTCACAGAAGGTATTCTGTGAGACCATTCGGATCTTCCGCCGGATTTTCGCGGAGATCCGCCGGATTATCCGCCAGGATTCCGAAGATTGTCCTGGGTTATTATCTACCCTAGCTTTCGATTTTGCCATCAATTTCTTGTGTTTACAATGGTTCCTAAGACTCATTACAGACTCCAGATATACTGTAGCAGGTGCAGGCTTCTTTAGAGTCTTGAAATGATGATGGCATGGCTTGGCTTCTTCCTTCGATAGGTGCTGGCTTTTTCCCTTGGCGGCAGCTGTCCAAAGATATCCAGTTTGCGAAAACTGAATACCTTTCGGGGGCTTCGCCCCCGAACCCCCGATGAGGGGCGCTGCCCCCTCGACCCCCGTCCGCTGACCGGGCAGGGGAACCCCCGGTACGTGGCTCCAGAGATGTCGTCGGGTGGTTCAGAGAATCTTGTGGGATCCGTCGTCTTTGGCCCACCATGATTTCTTCATTGCATATGTCCACGTTGATCTTGCTTATTGCTTTTCTGCATGTACATGTTAGACGAACAAAGCAATATCCATAGTAGCAAGTATGATAAATTAAAGCACATTAGGACTATGCAAAGTTTAAGTATAAGTGCTAAGGTGATGGCATAAATGTTAGTGATATCAGAATGATTAAACTTAATTGAATGACCACAATCAAAAACATAGTTTTGATTTTGGCAACCCAATTAAATTTAAGATAGATAAGCTCATATCACTAAGATGTAAACCAATGGGCACATATCACCAAAGATATAAGTATAAGTAGAAATGCTATAGTGATAGTATGAAGATTAGTGATAATGAAATGCTAAACTTAACCTATTAACCATATTCAAAAACATGATACAATCATTGGGCCAACAAAAACAACTTGAAAGAAAACAGCAGTTCAGAAAGCTTTAATTGCGATGTGCGCCCGAGCCTTCTCCAGTACCTGTGGAGGAGGGGTCAGCACATTATAACAATGCGCTGGTGAGCCCCGTTGGCCCACTCAGCTAAACCAACATTTTATTAATGACAAGCATTTTAAAGATATGAACTCATTAGGGACAGACAACATTTAGAGTAAATCACAATTCAAATGACATGGTAGTTCATAAAACCATGTTTACTTTACCATTGGCGAATCCAACTTTCATGTATAAGATACATGATAATAATAATAATATACTTACCGCCCCTGTATAAGATATTGATTAGCATACATTCCCATGATGTGACCACTGGTGTTGTTAAACCATATGGACTCTTTTCATTCATTTATTTGCATTTGGGACTTCAAGATAATGATATGACAGCACAGTAGGGAGCTAGCCTCTATGATGCCTCGCATTACTCATGTTCCCCAAAGCACTTCATTATTTCTTCCTAGGCCGAATCGGTACCAGTGCCCCTGTACCGTTCGAGGAAATTATTGCTCAATCCTTGTATACAAGTTGTCCATGGTCAGGCGAATGTGTGTTCGACTCGATATACACAGTGTGCATAGAATATTTGAAGTAATAGGCAACATGATCATTATTATCATTTCATAACCATTATTCTAGGCATCAATTCATTTCAGTTCATTGCAGTAATATCAATTCATTCCAATGTTCTATTTCTAACTTCTTAGTGGTATTGACTTGGGGCATTAGCATCTTGATATCGATCAACGGATGTTGCAAGACAATTATTTAGTTGGCATGAAGGAATAGCGAGAGGGACAATACCACCACAGAGATCTATACTCACCAAATTAGAGAATCGCCGAGAGAGAGAGAGAGAGAGAGAGAGGAACACTTGCACGCTTAGCCTTCCGTCATGCATCAGTCTGCATTGGCACCAAAAGTTTGGTTAATAATCCGTCTCGTTGTGTTCTCTTCTCTCAGAATTCTCAAAAATAAATACTATGCAAATCGATGAAAACGGGCAAGAATCAAATCATCAAAAATCATTCAGAAAAGCATCCATCAAAATCAAGCAACAAAACCAGCAGCAAAACATCCAGAGAAAACTCTTGGACGCATTTCAAGAGAAACCGATCCATTAGTTGGAAATGTTCTTATGCACTTGTCCGTGATCGATTCGATGCCGACGGTAAGTTTCTCCAATACTCGGTTCCGACCGAGTTAGCCAAGCCCCAAGCCTTACATAGTGAACCGCTAGGAGCGGGACATTACATAATATACCACTAATTAAGAAAAAGTTTCGTCCTCGAATCTTAAAGTAAAGGTCCTACCTCAAAATTATCAAACAGCGAGGGGTATTTCACCCGCATCTCCTCTTCTAATTCCCACGTCGACTCCTCGACAGCATGGTTCCGCCACAGCACGTTGACTAAAGATACTGTCCGATTCTGTAAAACTTTCTCTTTCCTGTCCAAAATCTGGACAGGCTCTTCAGTGTAGGATACGTCAGCGCTCAGCTATAACTGATCGAAGTTTACTACCACTACAAGAAAATGTAGTATTTACGGCGCGCAATTTACGGCGTGCAGTTGCTCCACGTTGTAAATGATACTCATTTACAGCGTGCAAATATGCATATCGTACAAGAGTTGTTTTTTGTCTTTTTTACGGCGTGTTTGACATGCACGCCGTAATTGAAGACCCAATTACGGCATGCATTTTTGCGTGTTGTAATTGAACACTCATTTACGGTATGCATTTTTGTGTGTTGTAATTGAACACTCTTTCCCGGCATGCAGTGCTGCGTGTTGTAATTGAACACTCATTTACGGCATTCATTTTTGTGTCTTGTATTTGACCACTCATTTACGGCCCATATCTATGCATGTTGTAATTGTCCCCTTAAAAATTAGGATCGGCTAGCTGGTTCACCTTTAAGTTTTCAAAACTCATATTCTAGGTATAAAAAAATGAAAATAAAAAAAAATGAGATAACAACGACAAAATTCTTTAAAAAAAATCACTCTTAAAAAATAAAAAAGAAAAAAATTTGATTTTTAAAAAAAATTAAGAAAAGCAAAAAATAACAATAAATATTTAAATAAATAGGAATTTTTACAAAAAAAATAATATAGAAAATTATATTCTTAATGGATATAGTTATTATATTTTGTGTATAAATTATTTATTGGAATATACTAAATTTTGAAAATAAATTTTTATAAAATAAATAAAAAATAAAAAATAAAATTTTTATCCTAAATTTGTGCAAAAGAAGATGATTTCAATGGTTATTTTATAAAACAACGAACATTTAACTATCAATTTTATATAAACAAAATGTTTAAATTTTAAATTTTTATTTCACTTTTTTCATTTCCCGCTTATATTTTCATTTCCCTCTTCTATACTTCATTCAAATTTTCATTTCCCTCTTCTATCATTTCCCTCCTCAACTTTTATTTCCCTCTTCTGTACTTCACCAACCTTCAAATTTTCATTTCCCTCATAAATGCCAAATTACTCCCACCCTGCCAAATTACTTAACCTCTTCTACACGTTAGGAAGCAAAATTTCCATCTTCTATATTTCTTCCATAAGTCCCTGGCATGGGACTCCATCCCAAACCGTCCACCTATGTCGGCCGCCAGTTCATCCGTCGGAACTCCAACCCCTCCATCTACGTCGGTCCGTACGGGGAATGATAGGCTCCCGTGCCAGCATCACATTCCGGATCATGTTTCGGGAGTCATCCTGGATGCCGTCCGCAACTATCTAGAGGTTGTACAGCTCGCCGACGCCGGAGGAGGCTATGGCCTCCGTGTTATTGAGCGAAGGCCGTTGGCTGCCACGTACTCGGCCACCGCGACGGTATGGAGGCGGTAGCGGAGGAGGAGGTTGCGGTGTATGTTGTTGGTGTTTTTTGCCTTTGGACTAGAAAAGATAGTCCCACATCGGCTACACCAAATGGTGAGTATCTCAATATAATGCATTGCTTGTGTTGAGGTGTGCACATGAGGTGTAGTGGGGCACAAGTTTGTGCCATGTGGAAGTAATTTTCTAGAAGGAAAAAGGATTAAATCCAACAAGGATGAAAGTTAATTTTTGTTGTGCGGACTCGGACTCGGACACGGACTCCAGGATGTCTCGTGCATGCACAGGAGTGTTCGGGGGGTAGGCGTGGACTGGCACACTTCTATGCTGATTGTGGGATGATCTAAAATATCAAACTCTATTTTTGAGTATTGGTATTTTAGTCCCACATCGGATAGGAGAAGAGGTGAAGTCTCAACTCCACTCTATAAATAGAGCCCCTTGGCCTCCTTTGAAAGATGCACCAAGAAGAGAGTTGAGGGAGTCTGTTAAGTCCAGGAAGCCCGTTCAAGTCTCAAATATTGACTTACGAGCGTTCCAGAAGTTCTCCTGAACTTGCTGGTTCCTGGGAGCTTATCCGTACTGCGGGTATAGCTTTGAGCGCCGGTGTTCTACACCCCAGCGAGATCCGTTCTTCTTCTTCCTCCCTCTTTCTGTTGCCTTCGAGAATCTGAGACTCAACTGTTGTTGATCATCTCTTGTTGCCATCGAGAATACCGTCGCTTCTCTTTAGAAGATATACGGTTCGGTTGCCTTCGAGAATACCGTCGCTTCTCTTTAGAAGTTATACGGTTCTGTTGCCTTCGAGAAATATTACGAAATAATCTTTTTAGATTCTCGTAATACAACATCACCTTCTTTAGGGTGTTGTTGCCAGAAATATTGTCTTTACAATTGTTTCTGAACTTGTGTTTTTCCATCGATTGTTCGTCAAGGGACCAACAATCTCAAAGCTATACGATTCGATGGAAAACACTCGTGCTTCGCTTGTCGATACCGGCTTTAACAAGTTGGAGAAATTCGACGGTGAACACTTCCAGATCTGGAAGCGAAAGGTGACTCTGAACGTTCAACTCGTGGATGTTGATCACGTGTTGGATGAGGAAGAACCAATCGTTCCAGCAACAGGATCTGCTGCTGTTCTGGCCGCTGCTACGAGCAAGCAGACGAAGTGGAAAAAGGATAACAGCATATGCAGGCTGCTGATCCTGAATTCCATGGAAGACTCTCTGGCCGAGTCCTACACAAAGAAGACTTCTGCCAAAGAGATCTGGGAGTCCGTGTGGAAGCTGTATGACGACGACGAGGCCCGGTCGAAGATGTTTATGGTTGAAAAATACCACAAATGGGTCTTTGAAGACGAGAAGACCATGCTGTCCCAAGTGAAAGATTTCATGAAGCTGCGCCAGAAACTGGAGGACGATTGCATGCCCCTCGTCGACAAGTTCGTCGTTGGAGGGATCGTGGCAAAACTTCCTCCAGGATGGAGCAACATCTATGCAAGGATTCATAGGAAGAAGATGGAGATTAGCCTGGATAATCTTCTCAGCGAGATTCATGTTGAGGACGAGATGCGCTCTCAACAGAAGTTGGACGCCCTGTCCAAGCAACTAGCAACGACGAATCTGGTTCAAGCCACCAGAGAGAACAAAGGAAAGCAGGCGGCTTCTCACCACAAGAAGAAGGACTTCTCGAATCTGAAAGTGAAGGGTCCAGGATTCAAGCAACAGAAGTCCAAGTCCCATGTGACTTGCTTCAACTGTGGCAAGAAGGGTCACTATAAAAGTGAATGCAAGTCCAAGCCCAAAGAGCAAGGTGAGCCTAACAAGGTTTCTTTGGTTACTAATCAGGTTACCATGATAGCACAGGTTGCAACTGTGGGGGCAGACTTGGACTGGTGGATAGACACTGGCGCGACATGTCATGTCTGTTCAGACAAGGACTGGTTCGTCTCCTATGAGCCTACTTCAGAAAAGGTCATAATGGCAAACCAGGCACAAGCTGAAGTACTGGGGATCGGGACGGTAGGCTAAGAACCTGATCTCTGGAAGTCTGCTCTGCAACGCAGGCTTGAGGATGGACATCAATGCTGGCCAGTTGGTGATGTCCAAGAAGGGTACATTCTTCGGAAAAGCTTTTCAGACTGAAGGAATGTACAAGATTCAGCTTGTTGTAACCCAGCATGATAATATAAATGCTATCACTTTTTCTGATTATTCTTTTGAGTTGTGGCATAATAGGCTAGGACATGTTCATTGTAAAAGAATTAACAGAATGTCTAGTCTAGGACTTATCTCCAAGTGTGGGGGTAAGGTAGAGAAATGCGAAGTATGTGCTCAGACGAAGATCACTAGGAAACCCTTCCACAGGGTCCATCGAAGCACAGATCTTCTGGAGTTGGTTCACTCAGATATCTGTGACTTCAAACAATTCTCTACAAAGGCTGGGATGAAGTATTTCATTACTTTCATCGATGACTTCTCAAAGTATGCTTTCGTCTACTTGCTAAAGTCTAAAGACGAAGCATTCGAGAAGTTCAAGGAGTTCAGGGCCGAGGCTGAGCGGCAAACTGGACAACAACTCAAGAGGTTAAGGAGTGATCGAGGCGGGGAGTATCGGTCTCATGAATTCTTATCATTCTGCAAAGAACATGGAATCTTAAATGAGACAACGGCTCCGTACTCTCCTCAATCCAACGGAGTAGCAGAAAGGAAGAACAGAACGTTGACAGAGATGATGAACTCCATGCTGTTGACTGCGGGTCTTCCAAAGTATTACTGGGGAGAAGCTGTACTAACGGCAACGTTCATTCTGAACAGAGTGCCATATGCAACTTCCGACATAACTCCTCATGAACTCTGGTTCAAAGTCAGACCTAACTTGAATGTCATTCGAGTGTAGGGGTGTCTGGCTTATGTGAAGCTCCCGGATCTGAAGATTCAGAAGCTGGGGACAAGGACTACGAAGGCGATCTTCTTGGGGTATGCCGAGAAGAGTGATGATCGGAGATTCCTTGATATCGAGTCAAACCATATCATCGAATCTCGCGATGCTAAATATTTTGAAGAAAAGTTTGCAAGGCACAAGAACATTGTTCTCGCGGACATTCCGGAGAATAATGAGGGTGCGAAGCAGACAGAGGTCTTTATCGAACCAGTAGTCCAAGATGGAGCTGTTGTCGAGGAGACACCAGCTGAACCAGAACTCGCTGGGGCCGTCAACTAAGCGAGCGAGGAGGCCGAAAGACTTCGGAGATGACTTCGTCACCTATCATGTGGAAGCAGATCCGCTTACCTATGATGAGGCGATGAAGACCAGAGATGCTATATTCTGGAAGGAGGCGATTGACAACGAGATTGACTCAATCACCTCCAATAACACATGGGTATTGGTCGACCTACCAGAAGGAGCAAGACCCATCGGATGCAAATGGATCTTCAAGAAGAAGATAAAAGCAGATGGAACCATTGACAAGTTCAAGGCCAGGCTAGTGGCCAAGGGGTTTGCTCAGAAGCAGGGGATCGACTACTTTGACACTTATGCTCCAGTAGCTCGGATGACAACTATCAGATTGTTAATTGCTTTAGCAGCAATACACAAGCTGGTGATACATCAGATGGATGTGAAAACGGCATTCCTTAATGGCGAGCTGACCGAAGAGATCTACATGCAACAACCAGAAGGTTTTGTCGTCAGAGGTCTGGAAGACAAATTCTGCAAGTTGATGAAGTCTCTGTATGGTTTGAAGCAAGCTCCCAAAATGTGGCATGAGAAGTTTGACAAGGTGATAAGGTCAAATGGCTACAGGGTCAGTGAAACAGACAAGTGTGTCTATACGAAGTTTGCTGACGGAAGAGGAGTAATCGTTTGTCTATACGTGGACGACATGCTAATCCTAGGTACGGATTTAAGCTGCGTCACAGAGACAAAGAAATTCCTCTCGACCAAGTTCAGTATGAAGGACTTGGGGGATGCCGACGTAATCTTGGGGCTCAAGATCATCCGGACAAGCACTGGAATAGCGCTGTCACAATCTCATTATATTGAGAAAATGCTCACTCGCTACGGGTATCAAGATCTTCCTTTTATTTGATACACCGTACCGGAGTGATCAGAAGCTGGAGCCAAATTTGAGGGAAAGCGTCAGGCAGTTGGAGTACGCTAGCATCATCGGAAGCTTGATGTACGCTACTACTGCCACAAGGCCTGACATAGCTTTTGCAGTGGGAATGCTGAGTCGGTTCACTAGCAATCCAGGCGTTGAGCACTGGAAAGCTGTGAAGCGTGTTATGAGATATCTCAAGAAAACTCAGACATATGCACTTTTCTACAGCGGAGATCCGTTAGTAGTGGAAGGCTTCAGTGATGCTAGCTGGTGTTCAGATATGGAGAGCGAGTATTCCACAGGTGGATTCGTGTTCGCCATGGGTGGAGCTGCTATATCGTGGAAGTCGAAGAAGCAGACTATGTTATCTCGCTCCTCCATGGAATCTGAATTCTTTGCATTGGATGCTACTGCAGATGAAGCAGAATGGCTTCGGGAGCTCATGTATGATCTTCCGGTGGTTGGGGCTCAGATACCGGCAATACCGATATACTGTGACAACCAGGCGGCAGCAGCAGTGGCATCAAATGAACTCTTCAACGGGAAGAAGAGAACGGTACGGTTGAAGCACAGAGCGGTACACGATCTTATCAAGATAGGTGTTATTGCAGTGATTGATGTTCGGAGTCAGGAGAACCTGGCGGATCCGTTCACCAAGGGCCTCAAGCGCCAGCTGGTCGATGACACAGCTTGTAAAATGGGCTTGAAGGCATTCTGATATTGTGTTATTACATTCCTACCATAAAGTTTTATGCTATTAGTTCAAAGAGAAATCTACTAGGCATCTAGCTTTTGGTTCAAGGGAGGACTACTAACCAGAAGAATATCAGGAACGGTGGGTACTTGTCCTATGTGACATGGAGAGGTTACGGACCTATAACCACTGTTGTCTACTATTGTTTTCTGCGAAAAACGGATCCTGTGGGAAGGTTGGCTTAAACGCCTTAATGAGTTCTCAGGCAGAGTGAATGCCTGGTGTGCTTTACAGGAAGCACGGTAGAGCAGCACTACAAGGAGTGAAACTCCATGCTACAGTGGGGTGACTCCACCATGAGGTTCCCAGGTAGGGATAATGCCTCGGCTTTGCAAGCTAAGTCACAGCGGAGTAGCACCGCAAATAGGCAGGTAGCCTAATGCTGTATGATAATCGTAATAAAGAGAGGTAGACAGCACTACAAAGAGGACGATGTCCTCATGTTACAGTGGCATGACACCACGAAGAGGTACCGGGTAGGGTAAAGCCTCGGCTTCGTAAGCCATGTCATAGCGGCGTAACACCGCACGGAAGCGCAAGGCTTCATGCTGGGTAGTTTGGCACTACAAAGGGGCTTGTGACCTCATGCTACAGTAGTATGACACTACGATGAGGTACCCAGGTGGGGTAAAGCCTCGGCTTTAAGCCATGTCATAGCGGCGTAGCACCGCAAAGAAGCGCAATGCTTCATGCCATGACTCTTTATAAAGAACTCACCTATAGTATATGGAAAGAGATATCAGGCCGTCTCTTGAGGGTAAGCTTGTAGACGCCCAAAATTATACACTGAAACCAGGCTGTCACAAGGCCTTCAATGTGCAGCCAGAAGCACAGTTGATGTCATTATGTGAGTAGGAAGAATTGCAGTTATGGTGCAGAATTCAAGGCTTAGTCCATTCTTGTATCATGCTGTTATTTAACCTATGCGGGAAGATTCAAGTCGTAGCGACATCTCTCCTAATGCATGATGGACAATCACTGTGGGAACGCTCAACCCATATATTGAGATATGTAGGGGATTGTTGGTGTTTTTTGCCTTTGGACTAGAAAAGATAGTCCTACATCGGCTACACCAAATGGTGAGTATCTCAATATAATGCATTGCTTGTGTTGAGGTGTGCACATGAGGTGTAGTGGGGCACAAGTTTGTGCCATGTGGAAGTAATTTTCTAGAAGGAAAAAGGATTAAATCCAACAAGGATGAAAGTTAATTTTTGTTGTGCGGACTCGGACTCGGACACGGACTCCAGGATGTCTCGTGCATGCACAGGAGTGTTCGGGGGGTAGGCGTGGACTGGCACACTTCTATGCTGATTGTGGGATGATCTAAAATATCAAACTCTATTTTTGAGTATTGGTATTTTAGTCCCACATCGGATAGGAGAAGAGGTGAAGTCTCAACTCCACTCTATAAATAGAGCCCCTTGGCCTCCTTTGAAAGATGCACCAAGAAGAGAGTTGAGGGAGTCTGTTAAGTCCAGGAAGCCCGTTCAAGTCTCAAATATTGACTTACGAGCGTTCCAGAAGTTCTCCTGAACTTGCTGGTTCCTGGGAGCTTATCCGTACTGCGGGTATAGCTTTGAGCGCCGGTGTTCTACACCCAAGCGAGATCCGTTCTTCTTCTTCCTCCCTCTTTCTGTTGCCTTCGAGAATCTGAGACTCAACTGTTGTTGATCATCTCTTGTTGCCTTCGAGAATACCGTCGCTTCTCTTTAGAAGATATACGGTTCGGTTGCCTTCGAGAATACCGTCGCTTCTCTTTAGAAGTTATACGGTTCTGTTGCCTTCGAGAAATATTACGAAATAATCTTTTTAGATTCTCGTAATACAACATCACCTTCTTTAGGGTGTTGTTGCCAGAAATATTGTCCTTACAATTGTTTCTGAACTTGTGTTTTTCCATCGATTGTTCGTCAAGGGACCAACATATGTTACGTCTAATGACTCATCGACACGTGGCCACCGTCGACCTATACTCAGTCCGCCCAGATCAGAGCACCTCTAGTCTTCCTCTACAGACTACACTGCCGGAGTCGAGCTCCTTTCATCTACTGCGGAAATCCTGGTACCACCGCCGAGTCCACCCCTACTATTCCACGCCTCTGGCCGATTGTCGACTGTAGATCAGAGAAGAGAAGAACCTCCTTCCTGGCATTGGAGGAGACTAAGCTTTAATGAAGAAACCCTTTTCTCTTCTTATGGAGTCTTTTTTGGAGAGATACTTAATGTCACTCTCTTTGTTCTCTTGCATTGTTGCCATGAGTGGATTTAAGAAAATTAGTGAATACTTTCAGATTAGTGAATACTTTCATCACTTCTCTGCTTCCAAGGAGAAATTAGTGAAACTTTCAGATTTTTTTCTTATTTTTTTATTCTTAGTTTTTAGTTGTATTTCTTGGTTGTGAAGTAGATTTATAAAAAAAAATTGGAGGTGATGTTAAGATGAATAAAATAAATAGACTATTCGTCTACACCAATTGTAAGAATATGATATTTTAGTAAAAAAATGATAATCAGAAATTCTGAGGGCTAATCCCCAGATCATGTCTAAGAAAATATATTTGATTTTTAAGATCAATATGGTCACAATTTTTTTAATAATTTTTATCCATTTCTAGCAGTCAATTACAGCGTTCAAATACACGTTGTAAAAAGATTGAAAAAGTTATTTACAGCGTTCAAATGCGCATTGTAAAAGGCTATGTTGTAAATGACCTTATTATTTACGGCGCACAGGTGAATGCCGTAAATGATCAACTCCATCTTTTACACAACATGCATTAGAACGTTGTAAGAAAGTTAAAGAGGGTTATTTACAGCATTCAAATGTGCGCCGTAAATAATAGGGTCATTTACGGCATGGCCTTTTACAGCACTAAAATGTACGCCGTGAAAGATCATTTACGGCACGTTTTGCGTACCGTAAATGATCACTTTTCTTGTAGTATACATGGCTTGGATCATGCACGTACTTCCGCAGTTGGGATACATGGAAGACATCGTGCACATCAGCCAAGGCCGGAGGTAGTGCAAGTCGATAAGCCACTGAGGCTACCTTCTCCAAAATCTCGAATGGTCCAATGAATCTCGGGCTCAGCTTTTCTTTCATCCCAAATCGCATCACACCTCGCATGGGTGTGACCTTCAAGAAGACATAATCTCCTGCCGTGAATTCCAAAGGTCGTCGATGTACGTCCGCATAACTCTTCTGTCGACTTTGAGCAACTCTAAGTCTTTCTCGAATTAAGCGAACTCTCTCGACGGCCTGCTCCACAAGTTTCGGTCCGAGCACTTGCCGTTCACCTACTTCATCCCAGCATATCGGTGATCGACATTTTCGTCCATACAAGGCTTCGTACGGGGCCATTTGGATACTTGCCTGATAACTGTTGTTATAGGCAAATTCTGCTAATGCGAGGTGTGCGTCCCAACTTGCCTTCGAATCGAGCACGCACAATCTCAACATATCTTCAAGAATCTGATTTACTTTCTTTGTCTGACCATCAGTCTGCAGATGGTAAACCGTACCGAAGTTCAAATTTGTGCCCAATACTGAGTGTAGACTTATCCAAAATCGCGACAAGAATCTTCCGTCTCTATCCGATACTATAGAAGCTGGCATCCCATGCAATCGAACAATTTTATTTATGTAGATCTGAGCCAACCGTTCTACGCCCCACATAATTTTTATTGGAATAAAATGTGTCGACTTGGTTAATCTATCCACGATAACCCAAATCGCATCATTCCCCTTCTGAGTTCTTGGCAAGCCGACTATAAAATCCATACAGATATTATCCCACTTCCACAGTGGAATAGCCAAATTTTGTAGTTCTCCGCCTGGCTATTGGTGTTCGGCCTTCACATGCTGACAAGCCATACATTGTGACACAAAAAGAGCCACATCCTTCTTCATACCATGCCACCAAAATGTTGATCGCAGATCCTTATACATCTTCGTGCTTCCTGGATGCAAGGAATACTTTGCCAAATGAGCCTCGATCAGTATTTCCTTTCTGATATTCTCATCTTTAGGGACGCACAATCTTCCTTTGACATGAATAGTGTCATCTTCAACGGTAAAGTCCGACGCCTTTCCTGCTAGATTTAACTCGCGTATCTTCTGCAGAAATGGGTCATCCTTGTGAGTAATCTTAATCCTTCCCTGGAGACTCGGCTCAAGCTGCAATTGAGCCAACTGAACATTCTGCGGACGGATCCTGAATTCGATGTCCATCTCTTCAAGATCCCGTAGTACCTCTTTTGCTATTGCTAGTGATCCAACAAATTTCCGACTCAAGGCATCAGCTACCACGTTTCCTTTACCCGACGTATAGAAGATTGTCAAGTCATAGTCCTTGATCAATTCTAACCAACGTTGCTGCCTCAAATTCAATTCCTTCTGCGTGAATATGTACTTTAGGCTTTTGTGATCCGTGAAGATCTCGCAGGACACACCAGAGAGATAGTGTCGCCACAATTTTAAGGCAAACACAATCGCCGCTAGTTCCAAATCATGTATTGGGTAATTCTTCTCATGCTGTTGGAGTTGTCTCGACGCATAAGATATTATCTTCCCATGTTGCATAAGAACACATCCTAAACCAAGTCCCGACGCGTCACTGTAGATCTGAAATCCCTCAGAGCCCACTGGAAGTGCTAAAATTGGAGCCGTGACGAGCCGCTGCTTGAGTTCTTGGAAACTACTCTCACAGTCGTCGGTCCACTTAAATATGACTCCCTTCTGGGTTAGGCGAGTCAAAGGCGATGCGATTCTAGAAAAGTCTTTCACAAATCTACGGTAGTACCTGGCTAAACCAAGGAAACTCCGTATCTCACTAGCTGATGCAGGCTGCTTCCAGTCCACAACTGCCTCAATCTTTATTGTGTCAACGACAACACCTTCTACCGAAACAACATATCCTAGGAACGACATGCTGTTCATCCAAAACTCGCACTTACTTAGCTTTGCATAGAGCTGGTTGTCCCGCGGCGTATGAAGTACTTCTCTCAAGTGCTCGACATGAGCCTCCCTATCCTTTGAGTAGATCAACATGTCATCGACGAACACAACAACAAACTTGTCTAAGAATGGTCGAAACACTCTATTCATTAAATCCATAAAATCTGCTGGAGCATTAGTCAAGCCGAATGGCATGACCAAAAACTCATAGTGTCCGTATCTCGTACGGAATGCTGACTTAGGAACATCTTCGGGTCTGATCTTCAACTGATGGTATCCTGAACGAAGATCGATTTTAGAAAATACGGTCGTCCCTTGTAGCTGATCGAACAGATCATCTATTCTTGGCAAGGGATACTTGTTACGGATGGTTGCTTTATTCAATTCTCTGTAATCTATGCACAGCCGCATCGTCCCATCCTTCTTCTTCATAAATAGCACTGGCGATCCCCATGGAGATACACTTGGGCGAATGTATCCCCGATCTAGTAATTCTTGTAGCTGCACCTTTAGTTCCTTTAATTCTGTTGGAGTCATCCTGTACGGCGCCCTTGATATCGGACGAGTATCCGAAAATGTATCAATTGTGAATTCAATTTCTCTGTCCGGCGGCATTCCAGGTATCTCGTCCGAAAAACGTCGGGGAACTCTGCCACAATTTCGGTCTAATTCGAATCTACACCCTTCATTCGAGTGTCTAAAACAGAAGCAAGGAACCCTTCAAACCCTGAGTACAACATGTGCCTTGCTGTAACTGTCGATATTACCATGGGTCCTTGGAATGCCGAGCCGCACGAGTAAGAGAACTCTGTTTCTCCGGTTAGGCGAAACACAACTCTCTTATCCGCACAGTCAATTGTTGCATGACAGGCGCTAAGCCAGTCCATTCCCAAGATGATATCGTACTCTTTGATGTCGAGTACAATTGCATCCATAGGTAAAGTCTTGCCTCCAATTTTAATGTAGCCGTTCCTGCAAATCAAAGTTGCAGGCATATCTATTCCCGAAGGAGTGCTAACACACAAAGCTGTCTTTAGTTGAGTCATACAAAATTTATTTTCTGTTGTAAAATCAGAAGAGATAAAGCAATGAGTAGCACCAGAATCAAAAAGTACTCTTACAGTTGTGCCTTTGTATAGCAACGTACCTGTTATAATATTCTCTGCGGTCTGGGCCTCTGCCTGAGTCAAGACGTAAACCCTTGCTTGCCCACCTTGTTGATTCGGTACATTCCCAGCTGGAGCCGGTAAGGCTGGTGGTGCTTCGCTATGATGCTGGTTGTTATATTGGCCCGGGTTATGATTGTTGTTATGCCCACGATATTGATTGTTGTTATGCCCATGAGGAGGATACTGATTCCCTCCTCTATTTCTGCAGTCAGCTTCCTTATAGCCCTGTTCGCCACATTTGAAATACTTAACCCGACATTCTTCAGATCGATGTCCCCAACGGTTGCATGATTTACAACATTCTGTATGTTGAGACCCCCTATTGTCTCCAGTATTGTGACGCTTAGGTGCGTCGTTCCTGCTAGCAGACCAAGGTCATTTCTGATTATTGAGTCCTTGGTTGCTCTTTGTTGTCTCACGACTAGCCGGCTTATGAAATCTCTCCATCTCGAGAGCTGTCTCGTACGCCTTCCAGTAAGACGTACATTTTCGACTTAGAATATCTCGCTCCAGGCCCTCATTCAAGCCTTGCACAAATCTTCCTCGCTTAGCATAGTCATTCGGTACCATGTACCCAGCGAATGCGACTCTCTTCAAAAACTTTGTTTTGTAGTCCTCCACGGACATACTGCCCTGTCGAAGTGCAATAAACTCATTCTCTTTTTGTTGACGGACAGCAGGTGGAATGAATTGGGTAATGAAAGCCTGCTTGAAGGCCTCCCAAGACATCTTCATATCCTAACTATTTCCGCAAAGTGCCTATCTCTGAGAAATCTACCATTCCTGGGCCTTGAGACGAAGTAGTACAGCGGTACACTCCACTCTCTTACTGCCATGTATATCCAACATACGAAAATAGCCCTCAAGTGTGTTCAAGAAGCCCATCACCTCATCTGGCTTCTCTCTCCCGTTAAACTCAGGCGGGTCGCAGCTCTTAAATTCTGAGAACTTGAAGCTTGTCCTCTTCCGTGTCGGCATATCAAGTTTCTCTGCCGGCACTTCTACGGTCTCGGTTGCTGCGGCCTTTGCAGAAACATTGGAATCGGCCGTCAGCTTGGTGACAATCTGAGTTAGACTATCCACTTGCTTTTGTTGAGCATCTAGCTGCTCCTAAAATTGATGCTGCAGTTGCTCTTGAAGCGCGTGATGTTGAGCTTCGCTCTACTTTCTCTGAGCCTCCATTTGTTTAATCAGTTTCTCAATTGGGTCAGACGATGAATTCGTCTATGCGCTATCACCCTTGGTCATTCTACAACAAAAAAATAATTTCATTAGCACTCATAAAATATTTATGGGCTTATTGTATGGAACATTATTTCATGCCAGCACTATCGACACCATCAATCGAGAAAATTTGTATCACGACTTCCTTTTTGAAAATATTTTTGAAATCCGAGGAATTGAAACCTGGCTCTGATACCAACTTGTCACGCCCCGATTCGTGGAATCGCTCGCTTTGCTTCAATTCACGCCGAATCGATCGTCCTCGCTAAGGCGTGATGTCGTACAAGTCTGGTGTTGCACTTGTACAAGGTTAGAACATGCACATTTATATCATTTCATCACATTTGAGAAATAAGCCACAGTTACGAAAACATTGAGTAAGTGGAATAGGAAGAAAAATATTCATTTTATTGATGATTATAGTCAGAATACAACTTTTTCGATAATATTTGAAATGCCTTTTCGGCTACATTAATTCACGAAAAGAAGTACAACTGATAGGCTGCCAAGAAATAATTTTCCGTTCCATACATCATGCCCCTTTAGTACTTGAAATATAAGCAGCTATCTTTGAAAACTCCGCAATACTTTGTGTGTCTTTAGGGAAAAATAATTTAAAAGAAAACAGCAGTTTAGAAAGCTTTAATTGCGATGTGCGCCCGAGCCTTCTCCAGTACCTGTGGAGGAGGGGTTCGCACATTATAACAATACGCTGGTGAGCCCCTTTGGCCCACTCAGCTAAACCAACATTTTATTAATGACAAACATTTTAAAGATATGAACTCATTAGGGACAGACAACATTTAGAGTAAATCACAATTCAAATGACATGGTAGTTCATAAAACCATGTTTACTTTACCATTGGCCGAATCTAGCTTTCCTGTATAAGATACAGGATAATAATAATAATATACTTACCGTCCCTGCATAAGACATTGATTAGCATACATTCCCACGATGTGACCACTGGTATTGTTAAACCATATGGACTCTTTTCATTCATTCATTTGCATTTGGGACTTCAAGATAATGATATGACAACATAGTAGGGAGCTAGCCTCTATGATGCCTCGCATTACTCATGTTCCCCAAAGCACTTCATTATTTCCTCCTAGGCCGAATCGGTACCGGTGCCCCTGTACCGTTCGAGGAAATTATTGCTCAATCCTTGTATACAAGTTGTCCATGGTCAGGCGAATGTGTGTCCAACTCGATATACACAGTGTGCATAGAATATTTGAAGTAATAGGCAACATGATCATTCTTAGCATTTCATAACCATCATTCTAGGCATCAATTCATTTCAGTTCATTGCAGTAATATCAATTCATTTCAATATTCTATCTCTAACTTCTTAGTGGTATTGACTTGTGGCATTAGCATCTTGATATCGATCAACGGATGTTGCAAGATAATTATTTAGTTGGCATGAAGGAATAGCGAGAGGGACAATACCACCACAGAGATCCACACTCACCAAATTAGAGAATCGCCGAGAGAGAGAGAGGAATACTTGCACGCTTAGCCTTCCGTCACGCGTCAGTCTGCATTGGCACCAAAAGTATGGTTAATAATCATTCTCGTTGTGTTCTCTTCTCTCAGAATTCTCAAGAATGAATACTATGTAAATAGATGAAAACGGGCAAGAATCAAATCATCGAAAATCATTCAGAAAAGCATCCATCAAAACCAAGCAACAAAACCAGCAGCAAAACATCCAGAGAAAACCCTTGGACGCATTTCAAGAGAAACCGATCCATTAGTTGGAAAGGTTCTTATGCACTTGTCCGTGATCGATTCGATGTCGATGGTAAGTTTTCCCAATACTCGGTTCCGACCGAGTTAGCCAAGCCACAAGCCTTACATAGTGAACCGCTAGGAGCGGGACACTACAAAAGTTAGCAAACGCAGTGCGTACTTGAATAACCTTACGTTGAAAGTAGCGAACGTATACGCGAGACTGAAGTATAGTTCGAACGGGATGATTATGCATGTAGCCTTTGGCTAAGTTATGCGTAGTATCACGCACCTAGACCTTCTGGTGCGAACGAGTTTGTGCGCGAGATCGACTATCGCTCGGACGAGAATAAGTGAGACTTAGAACGTATGTTGATAGAGACACTATTTGACCAATGCTAAAGCGAGCACGGGAGATGGTTCTTAGACTTTGAGGAATGGGCGAACGCACGATTGAACACATCGATTGGGAATCGAATAATCTTTTAAGGATTTGTAGAATGACTTGACTCCGTGTGGTGTATGTGATAGGTTTGAAGAAGAAAGAGCGAGTATCATTGTCTAGTCGAGTGGCTCAAACTCTGAGTGGTGTATGGACGACATAGAAATTGTTCGAGCGAGACTAAAGGATTTACGGATAGAACGAATACATCGGCAAGCGATGATATCGCACAAAGCCTTAGAACGAGTAACACTTAGTTGGTTGCGAATTTGAGAGTCTCAAACGATATATCATTCGGACGAATCAAGAATGCGTAGTGTGAATTACGAAACGATTGAATGGAGATTCGAAACGACAAAGTAAATGGGTGTGTTGGTCGAGGAAACGTAGCAAGTCGTATATACGATTTTAAAATTTGTCGAATGGATTGAAACTTAAGTTAAGACGAAATACTCAGACGAGATCGAAGATAGCACGATCGGACGATAGCGTTCATGGAAAACGTTGATTTGGAGATACGAGAATGACTAAGGATTTGGAATAGATGTTGCTCGATGAAGAGTTAGCACGCGACAATGTCAATTGAGGAAATTAAGTTGTACGACTTGGAATTCGTTGTAAAATGAAGATCGTTGGGTTATGTACATCATTAATGGTATTGAGACATATCAAAGATCGATGTACAATAACTCAGGGGTACTCTGACTCGATGAATGACGATTGTGTTAGAAGTTATGGTTTTGAAGAATGCTATGTTGGAGATTTTTATAGGAATGAACGTTTGGATGAAGAAGGGAAGTGACTCGATTGTTCGGTGATAACCACAACGACAACGATCTTGTCTTGCGCGAGTGCAACTTCAGCCTCGTACATGCGTCACGTTAGATTTGGGACGATCGTTCCGCGTGAGCGTTGGCATGGTGATTCATGTCCAGCGGGAATGATCGAACTCAAAATACCTTGACATGGCAATTTTGATTGCTACGACTTGTGGTTTGAAGCGAAAGCGAATTGAGGATTGATCGGACATATAATAGACGGCGAAGTAAAGTCGAGGATTGAGTAGGCCCAATCCGCGTATCGAAAATGAGTAAGTCTAGACGCAACGCAAGAATTACGTCCAGATGAGAACGATTATCCTGTGGGAATGTTGACATGGTGATTCATGTCTGCCGTGGATAATCAGACTTGCGTGAGATAGGGGCACGACATATTGCAAGGCTAGGCGACCTTGTTATCGACTACGTGAATGGGATAGGTAAACTATATCAAAACATACTTGAAGAGATAGACTACGATAATTGCTAGTACGGACGTACGATATTTACATGTCGAGGATTTTGTTGAGGATAACCTATCAAAGGATGACTTTCCTAACGAGCTCGAACTTGGAGCGGAGAATATGTTGATGTGAATAAGGGTGAACGCTGCTTGATGTTTAGAAGTTTGAGTGGAGCGAACTTGGGTAGAAGCTCCCGTACAAACGAACAAATGGTTTGACCATAGGATTTGGGGCGAGCGTCGTGCAACGACCTTGCACGATGAGCCAAGGACTTGACTTATAACTATTATCCTGTGAGATGACCTAGCGGATAGGAAGACGACCCTATGCCGAGTGATTGAACTTGTGCGATTTACCTTACTGCATCGTCTGAACGGACGATAGACTTGGGGCAACAAGACTTAGAGTAATACGGAAAACAGGGAGTGTGCGTGAGCGACGACGAGATTAGCCCCAAACAAAAGCGAATGATAGGAATGGATGATGTGCAAGTAAAGTTGGGATAACAAATTAAATCATTGATAGGAAGACGTACTCGATGATAGTGCAATACTTGGTTTTGAATCGGACGGAAGGTACTTAAGACTTGGTCGACTCCGCTAAGAAGAAGAAATCATATTGATTTCGTAGACAAGAACGCTTGAGAAATAAATCAGACCATCTCGAGGATCAAGATAAACGATAGTGAGATGCACGCAAGTTCGGTTTTAAATCGAAGTTAGTGAAACGATCGGCAAATCAAAACTATCACGAGTAGCTTGTTCGATTTCGTTAATCGCTAAGCCTGGTTGAAATGTACGTATTCAGAAGACGCCTTAAATATGTGTACAGTCCCCACGCAGCGATATGATGAACTCGAATGCAACTGCAAGTGGGTATTGAGATGCGCATGAACGACAATTGAATAAGTACCATCAAGTCTAAAATGAATGGACAGTCATTCCATAAAATTCACCAAACGCATGCAACATAAAACGTGGAAGGATAACCGAGCATAATTCGATGCCATCGAACGATAGAGCCGTTCGATAGAATTTGTCTAAGAAACATGATGACACAAGTTAAAGGAATGGTAGGATGACCTACATTCAGGAAGTCTCGAGGACGAGACTTATTTTGAGTGGTGTATTATGTTATGACCCGCTCTGCCCTAGCGGAACGCCGATTCAAACGGCAAGTGCAACGACTCGAACGAGCCATCGACCCGAAGAGTTGGCATCGACCTAATAAAGAATCGATACAAGGCTTATATTGGCCCGTCAAGAGGAATCTAGACTTAGACTTTCAAAGGCGCGCTCGGAGTATCGCTCGGCCGATGCGAACATCGCTAAGGTGGATGGCTCTGATGAACCCGTCTTTGCTTAGCCTCGACACATAATAATACGGACACTAATGCTAGAATCGCTAGGCGATAACACCGCGCATGCTAATAAATGACTCAATGCACCTAGCTAAGGGAATAATCCCATCTTGTATGCTTGTATAGAATATGAAAAAGAACATGGAAAATGTGAGAACTCTCGCACCGTGCTCCACGCTCGTGCTAAGGCACAAGCTTACGTGCAAGTCCCTTATGTGTTCAACAATGAAACAATGAATTATTTACAACAATAAAACGGAAGAATATCAACATAGTCGTTCTGAGTGGAGTATAGCAACATTGAAAGACTATGGGACCGATGGGTCGCCAAGGCGACTCCCGTACGGGGAGTTACAAAAATGTATGAATGAATGAATAAGTGAATGAATGAATCGACGAATGAATAAATGAATATTGAATGAATCAATGATCAAACAGACAAGTGAAAGAAGGAATGAATAAAAGATAAGAAAGAAAGGAATGGTTAGCGACAGGTATGACGGGCACGTGCAACGGGGCTCGCTACCCGCGCTCTACGGACGCCAACCTGGTCGATAACGCATTATGGCTAAGGGTTAGCCTACGGCTCGGAGACAGTCGTTAAGTTAAAAAGGACAAATAATACGAAATGGTCGTGGATAATCCCCTCGTATACGGGAGGTGGAAGATATAAGGGATTTCCGCGACATGATCAAATGAGGGATCGTGGCCGGCCTAGATGGAAATCAAAGGGGGCTTACGGGTTGCCTGGGTGTGGGCTTGGTCACCCGGGGGACGTAAGTGCAGGGTATTTCAAGACACTATCAACGTGTACCAGCCCGCACGCTCTGAACAGTTGTAAAATACCAAGGAAAAAAGGGTCCAAAATGGCTTGTGATGCCAGCGACCGGTGCATATAGAGTTAAGTGGGCTTTGCTGGTGGCAATCCACGTGCAAGTCCTTGCATTGAACAAAGTGGTCTAAGTTAACTAAATGAAGTTCCTTCTGAACAGGCTTGAAATATAACACCCCAAAGGATAAAGAGTACTTCGTGAAATTGAGTTAGGAAACACGCCTATGTCGCGCTAGGACCTGAGGCAGGGACAAGCACTGACATTGAAAGTTTATATGAATTATTGACTAACTTGGTTTACTTTGGACAGGGAAGGCCGGACGGTAAGTATGGGTAAGTCATGCATGTATTTCCATGCGACACTTGAATTCGGCAACACGAGATAGGTTATGATATGTGCCATGAAATTGACCCTAACGCAAGATTAGTAAGACAATGAATGATAGACGGTGCACAAAAGTAAATAGAACGTGTTTGGTAATGATAGCATTATGGGCGAGCTAGTCTCCCTACCAGTGCATAACAATGTACTGATAACCACACAGTATGTTTGCAGGATACAGGAGAAGTCGTCGGGTGCGGAGCTTTCCTCGAACGTACTAAGGCGCGAAGCTCTCTCTGGGCCTTGGAGCGTTGTAAGAAGCTGAAGCACCATATACATGACATAATGTATCGGAACATCGCCATGAATCATTCCATCTTGTAAGCCATTTGGCACGTCTTTTATGTTTCAGAGAGGGAGAGCTTGAGCGATTTGTAATCTCGGCCTAGCGCCACTTGTAAACTTTTTGAATGTCAATAAAGAGTTTGAATTTGCTTCAATTTGTGTTCATTTACTTTCCGCTGCAAATGAGAACACTCTGTACGACTCTGTGGCCTAGCTAAAATCGGCCGTTTTCGGACATAGCCTTGCACGGGAGCAACCTAGGCCCGTACGGCATCACGCATTAGCAAGGACGATCGCTCCTGCGGGAGCGGGGCGTGACACTTTGGCCGCATAGGCTCCTCTGGCCGCATAGGCTTCTCTGGCCGCATAAACTTCTCTGGTCGCATGCTGGTCTTTGTGCCACGTAGGCGTCTCATTAATTGCTCTTAATTTATTTTGATTTAAAGCCATCTTTTGGGTAGGATCCCAAGAGTCGGCATTAAATATTTAGATTTGCCTTAATGATTCTGAGCATTCTTTTTTGCATGAAAGGGGATAGAATCCCAAGGGTCGGCTTTATCTTCTAGGTAGCACTAAACCCGCAGCGTCTATCGATTCACATGCCCTTGTTAGCCTATAAATATGAGTAATTTTTGAAGAGAAAAGTTCTTTACTCTTTTTACTCTCTTCTTTCTTCAAACTTTCGTGCCCTAGTCGCCGTCTCTCCTTCTCCTTCAATCATCAATGGCTCCTAAGGCTTTCTCTAGTGCCGCGACGAAGAGCAAAGGAGTTGCCTCCTCGTCAGCGATCCCAGTTTACCCCGACGTTCATCCTGCCATTTCCGGTAAGAATGTTAGAAGAAAACTGCATGGATTCAAAACCCTAACCGTAATGGCTATGTCGCATGTTTTATGCGCGGGCCTTTGGCATATAATGCTCTCTTCGTCTTTATTGAACTGCTTAAGTTCAGTGTGATGAATCTGCATATGCTATGCTTTATGGGCTGCATGAACGTCTCATGTCCAAGCCGTATGAGGGTGGCCTCATGTCCGAGCTGCATGAGAGTCGTCATGTTGCCGCATAAGCACTTTATGAACCGGGCCGCATAAAGACCCACCAAACAGAGCCGCATAAGCTTTTATGAACTGGGCCCAACAAACAGAGTTGCATAAGCTCTTATGAACTGGGCCGCATGAAGTCCCTCCAAACAGAGGCGCATGAGCTCTTATGAACTGGGCCGCATGAAGTCCCACCAAACAGAGCCGCATAAGCTTCCTTAACTGGGCCGCATAAAGACCCACCTAATCAGAGCCGCATAAGCTCCTTTAAACTGGGCCGCATAAAGTCCTACTTAATCAGAGCCACATAAGCTCAGAACACATTAAGTGGTTTTCTCTGGCCATCTTCTAACTTGTTTCTTTCGTCTTTTTTCAGTGAAATTGCCAGTCAATCCTGCGGAAGAACTCTTGGTAGGTCGTGCCTAATCTGCTGTGGGTGTGAGGTTCGACCATATAGTTAATTATGTGTCAAACCAATTTTCCATATATGAATATGAGGAAAGACTGAGAGATATCAAGAACCAATCCTTCTACTTTCTCTCGGGCATGATAAACTCAGGAAAATTAGAGGGCCAACACCTGAAACTTGCATTCCTCTTTGGGGATGCCCTAACTGTGAAGAACCCCAATGTTTTGAATATATCTGAAAGTTGGAGTTTTTCTTCTGACAGGATGGCGATCCATATTACTCAGATGGAACGTCACTTCCCACTGTTGTGGTTCAACATGCTGCCAATGGACAGGAAGATGGTGGATTCTTTGACTCCGAGCCGGCAGGAGATGTTTGTGGGCGATATTCACTATAACAGAAACATGGGATCGGTGGTCGCGAGCAGGACGCCGATCAGCTGCTATGTGATGAGGTTGGCGCCGGCTACTTTCTTAAATGTGCATGGCCCCAACTTCCGGTTCTCTCAAGCTGACACTTTCATGAACCAGCTTGCTCAGAAGGGGTCCTACCCTATTGGTCGGTTGGCGCTGCTGAATTGGATGAACCCCATCCCTTCGTGCACCAACTTGACCATGTAGATTTTACGAACGTACGAGAATCTCTTGTGCGAGATCGGCTTGTATCATGCCATTCGGGGCACCTGTTATGGTTTGCCCATAAACAAGAAGCTCTTCATGGCTCTTCTTGAAATGTACAACCGCAGAACGGGGACCTTCTTTACACCGGGAGGGGAGATGGGACTCGCTCTCCACGAGATGCACGAAGTCTCCAGGCTGCCCTGGAAAAATAAAGTCTTCGAAGTATATACCCCCACGAACGAAGAGTTCGAGGAGTTGGAGCAGAGGTTCCCGGGCTTTGTTGCTGTCTTTCGGGAATTGTTGTGTTACCATAGCACGTGCGAGCAGATGTCGAAGAAAAAGAACGACAGCTCGGAAGGGAACCTTCCTCACATGAAGGCCTGGCTCAGTTACCTTTTTAAGCTCGGCGCCTCAGGCCGGGTTTCTCCCCAAAGTCCTCGAACTCGGAAGGAGGTGCAGGACCAGTTGTCGACCGCCAAGAGGGTAAAAACTACCAACGACAGATTTGGGAGTCAATCTGACTCTTTTACTTATTTTTATCAGGACACTCAGCAGTTGTCCGAGAAAGCTCTTCTGGCAGGATTTCTGATGGTATGGCTACGAAATTGCGTAGTTTCGGGAGGGGCCGGCTCTATTAAGAGAATCAGCCGTAACTTTATCCTTCCTGCGATGAAGCTAGTCTTTGGGGCCAGACTAGCTCTCCTTCCTGCCACGGTGTGCAGCATACATCGCGGCCTCCATGCTTTCTTGTCCAAGGTCATCGCCCGTGATACGGCGAAAGACTTTGAACGGATCGAGCTGCCCTATCATTATCTGATGGGGTGACTGTTGATGTACTGCCAGTCTTTGATGGGGCCTGGCCCAGAAGACGGCGTAACTGCGGATGATGCCTTCATCTTCCAGTATCGCCATATGCCTTGGGAGTGCAGTACCATGCCATCCTGTCAGATGGCGCTGGCGAGAGTGGATAGATATACCTTTTTCGTGTTTGTCCCTCATTTTACAGATGAAGAAGTGAATGGTGTACATCTTGATGGTACTGGCCCCCCACCTCTTGTCTGATAAGATGCTCCTTTGGTTGTAGAACATCCGTCCTGTACACCTAGTATATCGCAACCGCAACTCTGTCTTCCTGGAGCCTTACTTGCCCAGTCGGTTCTCCCAATAGTTTGGGTACAGTCAACTATTTCTGGACAATCCCAGCCCCTGCCTAGGTTTTGAGGGTAGTGTCCTTGACGGTATCAGGGCTTGGCACTACTATAACACGGTTCACACCCGCACCAGCTTCTCGGTGCCTGATGCTAAGGAGTCAGGGAAGATTTTGTACATGGCGGCTCTGTACCATGTTATGGTAAACAAGCCCCCTACCGATTTTGACCCAAGTACCAGTTTTATTGTCGGTACTGGTTTGGAGGAGAAACCAAAAGGGTTCAAGACGAGGACAAAGAAGGGGAATGCAGTTGAGGTATCAGATTCAGAGTCCACCAATACGGACGAAGAGGATGACCCCGATAACCTATCTCTTCCTTCCGCAGATGATGTGGTGGTAGATCAGCCTCCTATTGTGCCTGGTCCTTCACGCAAGCGAAGCAGGCGTGAATCCGCTGTTGACAGCATAACTTACTCCCAGAAACGGGCCGCTGTCAAGCCCCGCGGGGCAATCATTCGAGAGAGAAGCGAGGATGTTGATGCCGTTTCGGAGGTGAATCGAATTACAACCATCTTTTCTTAGCTCTTCTTTTCTGTATTATGATCTAATCCTTCTCCTTTTATTTGTAGGCATCAGGAGAAGTGGTCTCTCGAGAGCCGGCTACTGTCTCTGAAGTCGACCCGGATCTAGCCACTTTAATTAGCGATATGAGTGCTAAGATTATCTCCGCCAGGGTTCTTCCAGCGACGGTTGAGGTTCCTTCCGTTGCTGATATCCCAACCCAGGGCGATGTGGGCTCTAATGAGCCAATCCCCGAGGTTGCTGAATCCCAACCGGGTGATGCTGACCCAATTGCGTCTACCTCCGGGGCGGCTGGGGCAGAGGAACCAGCTGCATTCGGCTCAGATATCGCTGGTGAGGAGGATACAATGGCTGTGAGCGAGCCTCAGCCTCAGCCTCAGCAACCCTCTCCTGGTCTAAGTCAAGTCTTGACTAGTGAGGAGGTTCATTTGCTCTATCTTCACATCCTTCGGGTTAAGATGATCGATGGTTGCTCCGGACATACAGGTCTTGTTCCTTCACCACTGACGATGGACATCGTCGAGGGAGAAGTCATCGGACGGGATCCGACGGAAGAAAGTATGCCTCCTCCTCCTTCAACTCATATCGAGGGGCCTCCTGCCGGTTCTAGTTCGGAGATCAGATAGTGGAACAGTCGGGACGGGAAGAAATGGTCCTTGCGCCCTCCTTGATCCATGTGGCTCCAGAGGTCGACCTTTTCGCACTGCCAAGTCTCCAGATCCATTGGGCGACGGAGGAGGAGATGGCTGCTATTCAAGCATCTTATCGCTCATAACATGTCTTCCTAGTGGCGGGGGCGTCAAGTTTCGGTGCATCTTCTTCAACTGTGCCAACTAATCTTCCTTTGACGTCGTCTTCTTCGAAAGTTCTGGATGAATCATCGAAGGACATGGTTGACAGTTTCTACGGCCACCAGAAGCGAGGGATTGAGGCTGCCGTAGAGAGGGGAACATCTTTTGCATTGGCCCGTCAATGTGCTCGTGGCCAGATTGGACTTCTCAGAACCCTTCCCGGCGGGGCAGGGATAGTCGAACTTTTGGAGCCCAAGTTACTAGGAGCTGATCAGCTGGTGGCTCAGTATCAAGGACTGCGACAAGTTGATCTGTCTCCAATAATAGATCAGGAGCGTGCCTTCCTTTTAACTACCATGGAAAAGGTAAGGACAGTACGGGAGACGTCCAAGCCTGCTCTGATGAAGGACCTCCGAGATTTGTCACTGAAGTATGATCAATTATGCTACAGCGGAGAGGACTGCATTGCTCGGAAAGAGGCCGCCTCTCGTGGAATAGCCGATACCAAGGACCAGATCCTCCAACTTCAGAGAAAATTAGTTTCTTTGGAGTCTGAGCTGCAGGCCTCGCGCAAAGACAAAGAGCTAATTTTTCGGGAGACCGACAAGGTTACCCGAACCTCAGATGCCTTGGAGCATGCCCTGAAGAAGCTTGAAGACGGCTGGCAAGCACATGCGCATCTGGAGGATGCAGAGAAGCTGACCCAAGAGGCTGAGCGTCGGGCCACCCTGAGAATTGAGCAATCGACGTCCAAACTGAAGGACCGGCTCCGAGAATTATGTGTCGCCGAATCATGACCGGCTTTTTTCTTTCGTTCTTTATGTTTCTTCATCTTTTATACAGGGACGTGATCCCAAAAAATGTAGTACTTTTGATTTAAATAAATGACTTTGATTGCATCATCTTTTATCTATTTGTGCTTGTACTGCATCTTTAGTATTATGTGTTTGCTCCACTGGAGGGCTTTCTGTTGACCTATTACCCTTGGCATACCTTGGTTTTAGGTACGGATAATAAGCTTGATTGAGATACCTAGTGCAACGATCCGCTACCCAAATTGTTGGCCCGGGCCGAGTCATATCCAGCCTACGCTTGAGATAAAGCGTAGTAGGCTGTTCTAAAGATAACAAGATAAAACTAAAATGTGCTATAGTTCTATAAGTAATAATGAAGTGTCAGAAATGTTCCAAACACAAAAGTCATCTCATATAATAGTAAGTCCAAGTACAAGTCCGAAATGTAAAATTGGATACAGGTCTAGTCACAAAATACATAGTCTAATACATGACTACTCTCAAAAGTCCAAAATATAAATAGACAACTAGACGAGTTTCCCCGCAGGTACATCCTCGTAAGGTAAAGCCTGGTCCTCGGCAGCAACTCCATAATATGAATCACAGAGCAACTCCTCCTCAGTAAGAATACCTACAACGTTATCCTATCAGGACGGAAGCAAGTACTATTTCTTGCAAACTAATATACGAAACATGAAATGAACGTAAGAGGAATAAACTGGAATCATGGCATCTCATAATCTATCATGGCAAGGACACATATGTCATATAGACAGATGTATATGTAATGTTTAAAACTGTAGCAGGTACGTGATCGTCAATAGGTGTACAATGTACAGGGGCACATAATAAAATATATTTTTGTACAAGTGATACGGCGATAGATGTACATACGCACAAATCCGCTTTGAGATAAAGCCTACGGCGCAGTAATCATATAAAATAAAACTTTGCTCGGTACATACGTACGGAGAAGGGGGCATGATCACGTACTCTACTATCAGTTTTCCCATAACCCAAATTCTAATCATGTGAGAGACATATAAAGACTGTTCTAAGCATGTTAGTGACTGAAAGTAAATGCAACATATGAAGATTTAACTTGCTATCCCAAGGATCAGCATTTAACATGGTTGGATTCGCAGTTCATTGTTGTAACAGTATGTAAAGTTTGTAGAAGTACTTGCCTTTAGCAAAGCAAGGCAGCGATAAAAATGCTATAGATCCCTGGTGACTCGTCACTGTAGAAATAAATACATAAACTTAGTGTTATACAAGTTAAACACTAAGACACTAGTAGTGCAACACGACTTTCTGACTGGACACCTAGCCAAATGATGACTTTAGCATAGGAGACCAATGTGGGGTGACACAATACCCAAACTAACTTTCTAGGGTCTTTATACTAGTGCAGGGTGAGGTTCAAAACGACTATAACTCAAAACAACACAAAAAGTTGCAAGTCGTAACTATTTAATAAATAAATCAAACTGTACGCTATGTTCCAACAATTTTTGAGATAGACAAAAAGCTCAGTTTTACATAAAATAAACTACCAAAATGATCCTTGTTAATTATAGAAATTTATACTAATTTTTCTGGAATTTATAAACCCTCATAGATATTTATTAAAAATCAACAAACATATATATATACTGAAAATAAGTTCGGTTTTCCTATTTTTATAAAATAACAAAAGTACTTTTTAAATGTTGGAAAATTTATATTAAATTGTCTAAATTAATATAGTATTTAAATACAATTTTTTCCAGAATTTTACAGCAATTAAAGTATATATATAAATTCAAAAACATCAAGTAACACTTTCTGGAAAATAATTACTTAATTATTTACTATTTTTGTCCATGTATTCGAAATTGAACCGAAATCTAGATATAGGACCCAGAGCCATGAATCAAGTCCTATATGACTTGTACAAACTCTGAATGTATTAGACACAATTGGGCCCAAAAACCCATGCTAGGTTTGGACATCAATTGGTCATAATCAATAAAAAACAGTAATTTATATACATAAATATATTTTTAAAGTGCTAAAATATACAAGTCACAATTTAAATAATAAAAATGACTTGTCAATTTATGCACAATAATATTTTGTACAAAGTAGAATTTGAAATACATATATAAATATACAACAACAATATTTATATATATACATACAAATATATAGATATATATATATATATATATATATATATATATATATATATATATATATATATATATATATATATATATATATATATATATATATATATATATATATATATATTTTATATAAAAAAATATATATATATATATATATATTTTATATATATATATATATATATATATATATATATATATATATATATATATATATATATATATATATAAAATATATATATATATATATATTTATATAATGGATATATATACATATAATAAATATACATACATATATATATATTTTATATATATATATATATATATATATATATATATATATATATATATATATATATATATATATATATATATATATATATATATATATATATATATATATATATATATATATATAAGAAATACTAAATATAAAATGTATATATATATGCAAATATATATATATATATATATATATATATATATATATATATATATATATATATATATAACAATATATATATAATAAAATAACTAAAACCAAAACAAAACCAAAAAGAAAGAAGGGGGGCTCGAACTCGGGTCAGGCAAAGGGGTCAGGTCTCAGCATGCTCAGCCTGGCCAGGGGGTCAGCCCAGGTCGTGTGTTAGAAAATAGGTTCGGGTTTGTTTTAGGTTAAAGTTAGGTTAATGGGTTTCAAACCCGATAGCCCAAACTTCGTGTCCTGACTGTTAGGGACACGAAAAATGGCCGAGTCCAAGTGTCCTGACCATGCACGATACGCACAACCCAAGTCAGCCGTGTCCTGACTTACCATTAGAGTCTTCATGTCCAGGCGAGTTGCATATGTGAGTACGAGACACTAATACGACACGAAAAAGAATTGACACGTACGTGTCCAAGTCGAACGGGCTGTTGGTGCGGCGACAGGGCGGAGGAGGCGTCGTCGGCGTGGCGCTTGGGTGGCGCTGCACTCGTCTCGATGAGATGCGTCGAGTGGTGGTGTTCGCAAGCGTCGACGTCGGCTGGGGAGGTGGCGCCAGGGGTTGCCGGAGTTAGGGTTAGGGTTTCTGTTCTCGTCGGGGACGAAGGGTCTGGGTGGTCGAAAATTAGTCTAGGGTTAGGGTTTCGGGGTCGGGGAGTACTTATAGAGGGGTAGGTCGTTTGAAATGGGCTAGGTCGGCCGAGAAAAGCGGAGAAAGCGGTCGTCGGTCGTCGGGGCAGCTGGCCAGTCGTCGGGGGCAAGCGATAAAGTTTTTACAGAAAAGTCCCCCAATTTTGGGGTTTTGCAAAAATACCCCTAAGCCTAACAGTTGCAAATTATTATTTGCAGATCATAATTAAAATAATTCACTAATTTGCAAACTGATATAATAACAATTAAAACTATTACAAAGTGATATTAAAACAATTCAAATAATTACAACTTGATATATTTTGACTTAAATATTATTAAAAAATTATTTAAAAATTCTAGAAAAATTCTTAATAATTATATTAATTTATTTTAAACACATAAATGCTATTTAATATTATTAAAATATTATTTTGATATTTAGGGGCTTACAAATCTTTCGTCCTTGAAAAATTTCGTCCTCGAAATTCATACGGATAGAAGACTCTACAAACATTCTAACATAACAATCAATGCAACAAATGACTAAGGCTACTATCAAAACTAACCTCTAAGGTATCAAGCGGGAACGGGTGGTTCCCTCACAGCTGTTGGGTCGAACAAGTAAGGATATCTCTCCCTCATGTCCGACTCCCTCTCCCAAGTAGATTCATCCGAAGAGTGACGGCTCCAAGCTACTCGTACGAAGGGTATAACTTTGTTCCTCAGCCTCTTCTCCCTCCTGTCCAATATCTCCACCGGCTGCTCAGTAACTGCAAGGCTCGGTCCGATCTCCAACTTCTAATGATCTAGTACATGGCTGGGATCCAGAACATATCTCCTCTGCCGAGATATGTGAAAGTCATCGTGAACTCCTGCTAGGTTGGGTGGAAGTGCAACCCTATAAGCTACCTCTCCGATCCTGCCAAGTATCTTGAACGGCCCGATGTATCTGGGGCTCAACTTGCCTCCTCGTCCGAACCGGATCGTCCCTCTAGTAGGTGATATCTTTACTAGTACCATATCTCCGTCGGCGAACTCCATCGGTTTGCGACTAGCATCGGCCTAGTATTTCTGCCTGTCCTGAGCTACTCTGAGCCCGTCTCTGATCATCCCGACCTTCTCTGCTGCATCCTTGATCATCTCTGGCCCAAGCATAACTCTGTCCCCAATATCATCCCAAAAGAGCGGTGTACAGCATCGTCGTCCATATAGTGCATCGAAAGGAGACATACCGATGCTGGCTTGGTAGCTGTTGTTGTATAAAAACTCTACCAAGTGCAGATAGCTCTCCCATGATCCGCCAAAGTCCAGCACACAAGTCCTCAGCATGTCCTCTAGCATCTGTATCGTCCTCTCGGACTGCCCATCTGTCTGCGGGTGGTACGCCGTACGGAACTTGAGTCGACTGCCCAACTCCTCCTACAAGCTCCTCCAGTAGTGGGACATGAATCTGCTATCTCGGTCCGACACGATGCTTACTGGTACTCCGTACAAGCGAACTATCTGCTGCATGTATAGCTCCGCCAACTTTTCTGTAGAAATCCCCACCTTGAAGGGTATGAAGTGCACACACTTCGTTAGCCTGTCCATGATGACCCAAATGGCATCCTTCCCTCCGTGGAAACGAGGAAGCCCTGAGACGAAGTCCATCATAATATGTTCCCACTTCCACTCGGGAATGGGTAACGGCTGCAATAGACCAGCTGGCCTCTAGCGCTCCACCTTGACCTGCTGGCAAACTAGACATCTCGAAATGAAACGTGATACATCTCTCTTCATCCTATGCCACCAAAGATGTTCCCGCAAGTCACGGTATATCTTGTTGGCACCAGGGTAGATAGAATATCGAGATCGGTGCACCTCCTATAAGACTGCCTCTATCAGCTCTCCCTTTGGAACGCATAATCGGCTGCCATGCCTCAAGGATCCATCCTCTGCTACAGTGAAGTCATCTAGCAATCCAGCTAAAGCCTGGGCTCGAAGTCTACGAAGGCTCTCATCTGTAGGCTGTGCCTCCCTGATCTGCTCTATCAAACCTGACTGAATGTCAAGCGCCATCATCTATATCACTGATCCTGGCCTAACTATCTCGATACCGAGCTTCTCCAGATATTCCCGTAAATACCGATCTATCATCAGATACCATGCCATCGGATGCCTGCTCAGCGCATCCGCCACCACATTTGCCTTTCTGGGGTGATACTGTAAATCGATGTCGAAGTCCTTCATCAACTCCAACCATCGTCTTTGCCTCATGTTCAGCTCCTTCTGCGTGAACACATACTTCAAGCTCTTGTGGTCAGAAAAGATTTCCACACACTCTCCGTATAAGTAATGTTTCTATAACTTGAGTGCAAAGATCACCGCAGCTAACTCTAGGTCATGGGTAGGATAGTTACGCTCATGAGTCCGTAATTATCTAGATGCATAAGCAATGACTTTCCCATGCTGCTGTAGGACACATCCTAGCCCCTTTCCCCAAGCATCGCTATATATGGTAAAATCTCCAGATCCTGAAGGTAATGTCAGAACTGGAGCGGTCGTCAGCCTCCTCTTCAGCTCCTTAAATGCTGCCTGGCAGTCCTCTAACCAGATGTGCTCTGTGTCCTTCCGCGTCAGCTTCGTCATGGGTTCAGCTATCCTAGCAAAGTCCTGGACGAACTTCCTATAATAGCCTGCTAAACCCAAAAAGCTTCTGATCTCTGAAACTGACGTCGGAGCCTTCCAAGTCTCAACGACAGCAATCTTCCTGGGATCCACCGAGATCCCCTCTCCAGTAAATATATGACCGAGAAACTCCACTCGGTCCAAAAAGAACTCGCACTTCGACAATTTGGCAAACAATCTCTCCTACCTCATAATCCCTAAAATATCCGCAAGTGCTCTACGTGCTCCTCCGACGACTTCGAGTATATCAGGATGTCGTCGATAAATACTACGACAAACTTATCCAAATACTGGTGAAATGTCTTATTCATCAAATTTATAAAGATAGCTGGCACATTTGTGAGACTAAATGGCATAACCAGAAACTCGTACTGCCCGTACTTCATGTTGAACGCCGTCTTCTGGATGTCTGCTGCCCTGACCTTCACCTGGTGGTACCCGGATCTCAAATCTATCCTGGAAAATACTTTCGCCCTACTCAACTGGTCGAACAAATCATCTATCCTGGACAGAGGATATTTGTTCTTAATGGTGATGGTATTCAACGCCCGGTAGTCAATACACAACCGAACTGTACCATCCTTCTTAGGCACAAAGAGCACTGGCGCTCCCCATAGAGAAGCACTAGATCGAATGAAATCCTTTTTCAACAGTTTATCAATCTGCTCCTTCATCTCTACGGCCTCCTTGGGGTTCACTCTATAGCAAGCCCGGGATACTGGTGATGAACCCGGTACTAAATCTATAGTGAACTCCACATCTCTGTCAGGCAGAAATCCTGAAAGATCCTCTGGGAATACATCCATAAACTCCATAATGCTAGGGTGTGGCGGTGCTAACTCCCCAACTGCCGCACAACAGTTCGGCTCTAGGCTGATCTCCGGTCCTGACCTCCTGACACTGAATGGTGCCGTACCTGGGGGACTGAACAGAATACTACCCACATGACAGTCTATAGCCGCTTGGGGATAGCTAAGCCAGTCTATCTCTAATATGATATCATACCCGGGGAGTGGCATCACAAAGAATTGTCCCCTAAACTCTCTCCTGGCTATAGTAATAGAGCATCTATAGATAGCTCTAATGGGCACTGGTCCGCCTTCCGTCATTACTCTACTCATCTCCTCGGTAGGTGTAGCTACTAAGTGGTGTTTATGCATAAACTCTAATGACAGGAAGCTATGTGATGCGCCGGAATCAAACAAGCATAGAGCTAGAAAAGTATGTAAATAAACATGACCAGTAATGACGTCTGCCAAATAATCTGGCTCCGAAACCTGCTCCGGCTCTGGCTCAAGAGCTAGGCTATAAGCCTTCTCCTGGGGTCCCTTCTGCTGCTGCAGATGTTGTCCAAACCTCTGCTGCTGAGTCAAAAACAACCCTCTAGGTACATTGGCTCCTAGGCAGTCCCGAAGCTGATGGGTGGCAGACCGCAAGCTAAGCACTGCTTCAACCTCTTTCTGCAGATGGAGTAATCATGCCCTAGTCTTCTACAGAAAGAAGACATAGCTCCCTTCTGCTGCTGTCGGGGTCCCGAGGCTCTAACTGGCGGGGTCGGGTGATGTGGTGTGGGAGGACGGTATGTCTGCTGGTACGACGTCAGTGCTCTCGGCTGGAAAGCCTAACGCTTGGACGGTCCCTCGAGGTGTACAGAAGCCAGCCTCTTGTAAGACTAAAGATGCTTCACTATGCTCCGGGCCTACTCTAGGCTCTGGTAGTAGTCAGTTGTACCGTTCGCCACTATAAGAATGCCAATGTCTGGAACTAGACCATGGCAAAACCTACGCGTCATCTCCTCTGGGTCTGCAACTAGACTAGGAGCGAAACGGCTCAGGCGACTAAACTCCGCTGCATACTAGTCAACAGAACGGTTCCCCTGCTGGATGTTCTAGAATCGTAGCCCTATGGCTACCCTAGCGGTGGTCGAGAAGAATTTCTTCTTGAATTGGGTCTTAAACTGATCCCAAGTGGCCTTCCCTCTCGCGAATAGCGGCTCATTCCGGAACCAAATTCTTGCCAAGTCTATCAGCAGAAATCTCGCTGCCTCAACCTGGAGGTCACTCGGCAACCTAGCTCCAAGGAGCTTCCTCTCTACCGAGTCTAGCCAGTTATCTGCTACAACTATGCCCTCAGTCCCTAAGAACTCCTTGGGGTTCAGACCAATGAAGTCCTTGATTGTCCCCGCTCTCTGCCGTGGCTCTATAGGTGGTGGAACCACAGTACGTTCCTCAGAGCGCTCCATGCTTTGGCGGAGTACGATGGTCTGCTCCTGATGGGTCGTTAGGAACCCCTGGATCAGAGTGAGCAGTTGGTTCCCGTCGAGTGTGACGAAAGCCTGGGTAGGTATAGTAATAGGTGGTGGTGGGAGTATCGGGTCCTGCTGGAACTGTGATGTGGAAGGTGGTGGAGGCATTTGGGTTTGTGGATTTGTGGAGTGGGGGAATATGGTTGGTGGAGGTGCATCGGTCAACTGGTCAACCGACTGTATAGGGAGTGTGCCATTCTCAGATGTGACATACTGGGATAAGCGGGTGAGCACCATCTAAAATAAAAAGGACTTATAAGGACTCTTTAAAGTAAACAATAAAAAATAACAAGAAAATCCAATTTTGTAATAACGAACATGTGATGCGTTTCCTATGTTGCAATCCTAGTATTCTTCTAGGTGTTCTAAGCGTCGTTCCTAGTGTTGTCTAGTTATCTTAAGTTCCTAATTGCAGGCATGCTTAGTACAATGACGTAACCAAATAATTTAGTCAGGACCTGCGTGGGCTACCACTAAAAATATGTCACGATCAGCTACCCAAATTGTTGGGCCGGGCCGAGTCATGTCCCGCCTACACTTGAGATAAAGCGTAGTAAGCTGTTCTAAAGATAACAAGATAAGACTAAAATGTGATACAGTTCTATAAGTAATAATGAAGAGTCAGAAATGTTCCAAACACAAAAGTCATCTCATATAATAGTAAGTCCAAGTACAAGTCCAAAATGTAAAGCTGGATACAGGTCCAGTCACAAAATACATAGTCTAATACATGAATACTCTCAAAAGTCTAAAATGTAAATAGACAACTAGACGAGTTTCTCCGTAGGTACATCCTCGTAAGATAAAGCCTGGTCCTCGGCAGTAACTCCATAATATGAATCACATAGCAACTCCTCCTCAGTAAGAATACCTACAACGTTATCCTATCAGGACGGGAGCAAGTACTGTTTCTAGCAAACTAATATACGAAACATGAAATGAACATAAGAGGAATAAACTAGAATCATGGCATCTCATAATCTATCATGGCAAGGACACATATGTCATATAGACATATGTATATGTAATATTTAAAACTGTAGCAGGTACGTGATCGTCAATAGGTGTACAATGTGCAGGGGCACATAATGAAATGTACTTCCATACAAGTGATACGACGATAGATGTACATACGCCCAAATCCACTTTGAGATAAAGCCTACGGCGCAGTAATCATATAAAATAAAACTTTGCTCGGTACATACGTACGGAGAAGGGGGCACGATCACGTACTCTACTATCAGTTTTCCCATAACCTAGATTATAATTATGTGAGAGATATATAAAGACTGTTGTAAGCATGGTAGTGACTGAAAGTAAATACAACATGTGAAGATTTAACTTGCTACCCCAAGGATCAGCATTTAACATGGTTGGATTCGCAGTTCATTGTTGTAATAGCACATAAAGTTTGTAGAAGTACTTACCTTTAGCAAAGCAAGGCAGCGATAAAAATGCTATAGATGCCTGGTGACTCGTCACTGCAGAAATAAATACATAAACTTAGTTTTTATACTAAGTTAAACAATAAGACACTAGTGGTGCAACACGATTTTCTGACTGGACACCTAGCCAAATGATGACTTTAGCATAGTAGACTAATGTGGGGTGACACAATACCCAAACTAACTTTCTAGGGTCTTTATACTAGTGCAGGGTGAGGTTCAAAACGACTATAACTCAAAACAACACAAAAAGTTATAAGTCGTAACTATTCAATAAATAAATCAAACTGTACACTATGTTCCAACAATTTTTGAGATAAACAAAAAGCTCAATTTTACATAAAATAAAGCAACAAAGAGTTCCTTGTTAATTATAGAAATTTATACTAAATTTTCTGGAATTTATAAACCCTCATAGATATTTATTAAAAATCACCAAACATATATATATATATATATATATATATATATATATATATATATATATATATATATATATATATATATATATATATTTATATATATATATATATATATATATATATATATTAAAAATGAGTTCTGTTTTCCTATTTTTATAAAATACAAAAATAACTTTTAAATACTGTAAAAATTACTTTAAATTGTCTAAATTAACATAGTATTTAAATACAATTTTTCTCAGATTTTTACCATAATTAAAATATATATAAAAATTCAAAAACAACAAGTAACACTTTCTAGAAAATAATTAATTAATTATTTACTATTTTTGTCCATGCATTCGAAATTGAACCGAAATCTAGATACAGGACCCAGAGCCATGAATCAAGTCCAATATGACTTGTACAGACTCTGAATGTATTAGACAAAATTGTGCCCAAAAACCCATGCTAGGTTTGGACATCAATAGGTCAAAATCAATAAAAAGCAGTAATTTATATACATAAATATATTTTTAAAGTGCTAAAATATACAAGTCACAATTTAAATAATAAAAATGACTTGTGAATTTATGCACAATATATTTTGTACAAAGTAGAATTTGAAATACATATATAAATATACAACAACAATATTTATATATATATATATATATATATATATATATATATATATATATATTTTATATATATATATATATATATATATATATATATATATATATATATATATAATAAAATATCTAAAACCAAAACAAAACTGTAAAACCCCTAAAATTTTACTATATTTTTTTTATTTATTAAATTTAGTACTGATTTTTTTTTGTATTTATACGTCGCATAGTCGTATTGTACGTCGCGTGGGAATTTACGTTATTCGTATTTACTCGTCCAGTGCAAATATGTACGAGATGCATATTTTAGAAAAATGTTTTTAATTTTATTATCTTTTTGAAGGTTTCAAAATAATATGTATAATAATTATTTTATTAAAAGTTGTAAAAAGTATCTATCGAGGTTGGAAAAACTTATTATTTTATTTATTTATAAAATGCTATTTTTTAATAGTGGTAATTTAGAAAACTAGATTTATGTGAATATTATACTCACTAAAGTACATGAAAATTATTTCATTTTCAAAATTTAATTTCACTATTTATAATAAATTATTTAGCAATAAGGTATTTTAAATATTCATTTTTGAAATTATTTTTAATGATATTTTATTAGTTATGGAAAAGCATTTAAAATTTTTGTTTTATTTAATGCTTAACTAATTTTGGTGATTTAAATTTGGAAAGAGAGATTATTGACTTATTCTAGTAGCTTTAAAATAAAGACTAGATTTAGCTAGATTTAAAATTGATTGGATTTAAATGATTTATATTTAATTTAGATTAAAATAAATTAATTATTTGGGTTTTAAATAAATCCTAATCTTTATCCAAATGGAAATTTCCACATCCTATAAATAGGCAGGTACTCCTCCATAAATTCCTCACATCACAAATTACTCCATATAATTTCTCCACCGAGGTACGTGGATCGTGTCTGTGTCCAATTTCTCCCGTGTCAGCTGTGACGGCTTCGGGTCCGACCCCGGTGACTATCTTATTCCACACTTCTTACATTTATATTTATTATTTTCGTGTCGACAATTCCGACACGATATTCAATCAAATCCTAACCCTACCCCTAAACAAATTCCTTGTTATCCTAACAGCAGCTTTCCGATGCCGCGACCCCCGATCGTCTCCTTCCCGACTAACCACTGCCATCCCTACCACGTCGTCGTCACCAACATCACACCACCATGGTCATAACCTCCACTTCCGCCACCCCGGCATCCTACTGCTGTCATTCGACCAACCCAAAAACCAACAACCACCACTCCCTCTCCCGATCAAGACCCGACACCACATCAACTCCACCCCGCGTATCCCTCATTACCACCACTACCAAAGTCTGGCAACTCCACCACCACCATCATTGACCGTCGACGATAAACCCTCACCAGTATCCTACTAACCCAGCATAACCACCACCATCACCACCAACTAAAGCCATGGACGAGCCATCCCAAATCACCACCATCAAAGAAAAAAGAAAACAAATAAACGAAATCCCATCGCCACCACTCACCCGACCGCGAGCCGTGTCCCCGTCCCGAGCCTCCGTGCGTGTGGCAGACTTCTCGTCGCGCCGGGCCTCGTGCGCCGACGGACGCCGCATCAACCGTCGCACCGGACGAGGTCTTGCCTGGGGGTTTCGCTGCCACTGTAGCGCCGACAACTAGTGCCTGCCACCGGCGCCACCGTCCCATGTCAGTGAACTCTTCCCTCTACGCCCCTTGCCGTCGAAACCCTCACAGCGAGCGTTCCACTTCCCCGTTACCTCCGCCCAGCCAAGTCCCGGCCGAGCCGCCCCTAGCCGCCACCGCGTATCCCTCTCCGCCGCAGCGCCTTTGGCGGTCATGGCCGTCGTCGCGGCATGGCGTGTACGCCGCCTCCTCGAACCCCCTTTCCTCCTTGCCGCGGTTCCTCGCCTCGCGCGTGCACCAGTTGCCGCCGAGCGCCGGCGACGAAGACCTCCGACCCCTCAAACCCTTTTTTTCTCTCCCGCGCCCTCGCTCTTCCCGACCCGGCCGTGCCCCGGCGCTGGCAACTCCCCCCGTTCCCCCTTCGTTCATCTCCTCTCCCCTCTTCTTCTCCTCCGATCTCCCGTTCCTCCCTCACTCGATTCCTCTTTTCCTCTCGTTTTCTCTCTCGTCTGTTCTTACTTTCTTTCTTTATTTTTGGGAAGGCTGTCTCTCTCTGCGAGAGAGAGACATCAGCTGTTTGAGTTTTTTTGGTTTGCTTTTTTGTATTATTTCTTTTTGTATCTGTTATCATCATCATCATCATCATCATCATCATCATCATCATTATTATTATTATTATTATTATTATTATTATTATTATTATTATTATTATTATTATCATTATTTGTATTTTCCTAATATCAGTGTATAATTAAAATGTGTATATATATAAATATATTGGTGTATGTACATGTAAATTTATACCAAAATTTTCTTACTGTTATTATTATTATTATTATTATTATTATTATTATTATTATTATTATTATTATTATTTGTGGGTCTTCTGTTACTCTTTAGGGAAGAGAACTAGAAAAGAGTAAAAGTTTGGTTATTTTAATATTTTTGGGTTGTTTATTTTAGGTTCAGTATAACCGAGGAGTAAAGTAACTCCCCTAGACTAGATATTGTATATGTATTATATGTTATTTATTTTGATTTAATATTATTATTTTGTATATGTGTTAGAGCATCCGCAGTGGGTACATTATATGCAATATGTTGTTTATTATTAGCAATATATATATATATATATATATATATATATATATATATATATATATATATATATATATATATATATATATATATATATATATATATTTTGACCCTAAAATATATTTTGACCCTAAATGATTTTCCTAGAATTTTTTAAGTATTATATAAAATTATTTTAAAATAATAAAAATATAGTTCTTATCTGAAAACCTATGTTGACAACCTTAGAGTTTTTGCCTAAAATAATTTTTTGACTTTTCGAGCATTTATTTAAGAGCATATTTTGACTAACAATATTTTAGTATTATAAATGATTTCCTAAAAATCGTGTATATATTATTTAATCAACTTCTTCGATTTTCTTCCATCCCATGACTAATCCCGACATTTCCAATTCATCTCCAATTCTGCACTTCATTATGTCAAACCTAACTATGTTGACCGTTCTGGACCCGATGGAATACTCCATGTCGTCAACAGAGGCTCCCTTGCATAGTTGTAACACCGAAGTTGATCTTGTGCCACCTTTATTGTACCACACCAGGCGTCGCAACAGGCAAGTATACCTTACTAATTAACTGTCAAATTATTTATTTTCTGCATTATTTATTTTGTTTCATATTGTTAGTATCCCTTTGTTATAAACTGCGCGTCCAAGCCACACTTAGGTACAAGCGACTTTATTAGTCGTTACTTTATTTTATGCATGTTGACTTAGTGTAGGCGGACTACCTTCTTGTTGGGGGATATCCTTATATCTCCTTTGGCTGTGACACTCACACTACACGGTTTAAGACATGTTGTTAGGGGCACGACTTATTGACAAGCTATCTCTAAAGTCGTGTGACGGTAGATGATCGTAACTGCTATGACTAGGGTTTTAGAGACTCAAGCAGTTACAAAACTGGACGAGCCATGGACATGACTTGAACAGTGTAGGAAATATTGGGGGAGGACAGTCGCTAGTGCGTATGGGAAGCCAAACAGGTAAACCACTGTCTCCGGATGGAACTGTGGCAATTTATTTGCAGATGCCCTCTGACATTTTAGACGTTACGGACGGATACAGATGACTGGATGCCAGTTACGTACACATAGCCTAAAATCCCACCCATGCGCATGAAAGTTGTCCTCTAAATTGCACATTAGGTGGTTAGAATATCCTTTGCATATTTATGTCTAGTTTATATATTATTTTATTCTGACAGTTCATATTAGCTTGTTCTTCCTGTATCTTGCTACGTCCGTCTGAGGACCTGGTTTTTTCTAGGTGTGTGTTCATGTTTTCCACAGGTATCCTAGCCAAGGCCGTGGTTTTCTCCATTCTTTTGAAGACGATTGCGCTTGGTTCGTCTTGCCATTTTTCGATTCATGTACATTTCTTTCATTGAGATAGTTGGTAGTGGACTTTGTCTCCGCCCAACGATTGTACCATAAATATTCAAGTTGATTTTTATATTATTATCCTTTTTATTGTGGATGAGATTTAGTTTGTCTTGGATTACTGCATTTTACAGCTATGTATTCATACGAGACCTACGTACTTCGTATGAATACAGCTGGCATATTTACGTACTTGGTCCTACGTATTTTGGGACTGGGGCGTTACATGTTTTTGTGGTGGCCCATGCAGGTCAAGATAAATTGTTTGGTTACTTTATCGTACCAAGCAAGCCTGCGTATAGGATTAGAGTCTAGGATCTCATCCACACACTTGACTGCCTTCTTGCTTGACTCCTCGATTTGCATCTTGCTTGATTCCCTCTACCGTTAATTCTTATCCTTCTTTCGTGCTTGACCTTGGTTAGAAAGGTAATCCATACTAGGTAGACTTGTCCCATTGTCCCATCACCCTACTAGTTTAACTCTTGTAAGTTGGGTAGGATGCCTTATGACCTAGCAATCCCTTTGTCCTTGTGACCTATATTAGCAAGTTCACTTAGGTTCTAGAATTTAGAGGACCCTAACCCATCTAGTCAACCAAAGACTTGAACAAAAGAGACTATAGGACAAATGTATAGAGACCAACATAGGATATAACTTAGAGTCTTAAGGATTTTGAACTAATTCTACTCTATTTCAATCTTAATCTCTCGTGCTTATTTTTTTACCATCTTAATTAAATGTTGCTACTATAGCCTAGTTTTACAAGTTTAAACGTTATCAAACTAGTTCAAGACACATGCTATTGAGCGCGCGCTCACTAACATATTGTCTAGTCAGAACCGGTGCATGATAGTCTGATCAACCGAGTGCACTTTGGTTCGCTTTTATCGTTCTACGTGGATGGGGACATAGCTAAACTTGTCCTCTAGAATCCCATTCGCGATAGCCTTGGCAATTCTTTTTAAATTACTCACTCTTCTTTGAACCACATATTGGTATTCGAAAACAACTTATTTGGCCTCATATTGGTTTTCGTCTTTCACTTAGTTAGACGAAGACTCGTACTTGATAGATAGAAACCAAGTGTTCCCCTATGACCATGATAGCTAGTTAGCCTTCGACCAAGCCACGTGACCATAATCTCGTCTCAAGTTATTCGCCCTCAAACTATTACCTTGACCATCTAATCGTTTGGAACTTAGGAATGACTAGAAATATTTTCATAGTCGTACCCCCTAAAATTAGATGACTATCTTTTCCAAGGGACCATGTGCCCCTGTTCTCAAATTATTTTACCTTCACTTCCAAGACTCTTGATCTTTTACTTACGTTAGTTAGCGACCTCACCCATAACCATATCCATGATTATTTTGGCAGTACTTGAAAATCGCAATTTTCTAATACATGTTTTTGAACGTCGTGATTTGATTGTTCCTTCTTGATATACCCTTGTACCCTCTCAAACCCCCCTACTCATTTTTTATTTCAAGGACGAAATTCTTGTAAGATGGGTAGGATGTAAAACCCCTAAAATTTTACTATATTTTTTTTATTTATTAAATTTAGTACTGATTTTTTTTTGTATTTATACGTCGCATAGTCGTATTGTACGTCGCGCGGAATTTATGTTATTCGTATTTACTCGACGAGTGCAAATATGTACGAGATGCATATTTTAGAAAAATGGTTTTAATTTTATTATCTTTTTGAAGGTTTCAAAATAATATGTATAATAAATATTTTTATTAAAAGTGTAAAAAGTATCTATCGAGGTTGGCAAAACTTATTATTTTATCTATTTATAAAATGCTATCTTATTTTTAATAGTGGTAATTTAGAAAACTAGATTTATGTGAATATTCTACTCACTAAAGTACATGAAAATTATTTCATTTTCAAATTTAATTTTATTATTTATAATAAATTATTTAGCAATAAGGTATTTTAAATATTTATTTTCGAAATTTTTTTTAACGATATTTTATTATTAGTTATGGAAAAGCATTTATAATTTTTGTTTTATTTAATGCTTAACTAATTTTGGTGATTTAAATTTGGAAAGAGAGATTATTGACTTTATTCTAGTAGCTTTAAAATAAAGACTAGATTTAGCTAGATTTGAAATTGATTGGATTTAAATGATTTATATTTAATTTAGATTAAAATAAATTATCTATTGGGTTTTAAATAAATCATAATCTTTATCCAAATGGGAATTCCCACATCCTATAAATAGGCAGGTACTCCTCCATAAATTCCTCACATCACAAATTACTCCATATAATTTCTCCACCGAGGTGCATGGATCGTGTCTGTGTCCAATTCCTCCCGTGTCAGCCGTGACGGCCTCGGGTCCGACCCCAGTGACTCTCTTATTCCACACTTCTTACATTTACATTTATTATTTTCGTATCGACAATTTCGACACGATATTCAATCAAATCCTAACCCTACCCCTAAACAAATTCCTTGTTATCCTAACAGCAGCTTCCCGACGCCGCGACCCCCGATCGTCTCCTTCCCGACTAACCACTGCCATCCCTACCACGTCGTCGTCACCAACATCACATCACCATGGTCATTACCTCCACTTCTGCCACCCCGGCATCCTACTGCTGTCGTTCGACCAACCCAAAAACCGACAACCACTACTTCCTCTCCCGATCAAGACCCGACACCACAGCAACTCCACCCCACGTATCCCTCATTACCACCACTACCAAAGTTTGGCAACTCCACCACCACCATCATTGACCGTCGACGATAAACCCTCACCAGTCTCCTACTAACCCAGCATAACCACCACCATCACCACTAACTAAAGCCATGGACGAGCCATCCCAAATCACCACCATCAAAGAAAAGAGAAAACAAATAAATAAAATCCCATCGCCACCACTCACCCGACCGCGAGCTGTGTCCCCGTCCCGAGCCTCCGTGCGCGTGGCAGCCTTCTCGCCGCGTCGGGCCTCGTGCGCCGACGGACGCCGCATCAACCGTCGCACCGGACGAGGTCTTGTCTGGGGGTTTTGCGGCCACTGTAGCGCCGACAACTAGTGCCGGCCACCGGTGCCTCCGCCCCATGTCAGTGAACTCTTTCCTCCACGCCCCTTGCCGTCGAAACCCTCACCGCGAGCGTTCCACCTCCCCGTTACCTCCGCCCAGCCAAGCCACGGCCGAGCCGCCCCTCGCCGCCACCGCGTATCCCTCTCCGCCGCAGCGCCTTTGGAGGTCATGGCCGTCGCCGCGGCATGGTGTGTACGCTGCCTCCTCGAACCCCCTTTCCTCCTTGTCGCGGTTCCTCGCGTCGTGCGTGCACCAGTTGCCGTCGAGCGCCGGCGGCGAAGACCTCTGACCCCTCAAACCGTTTTTTCTCTCCCGCGTCCTCGCTCTTCCGATCCGGCCGCGCCCCGGCGCCGGCAACTCCCCCGTTCCCCCCTTCGTTCATCTCCTCTTCCCTCTTCTTCTCCTCCGATCTCCCGTTCCTCTCTCACTCGATTCCTTTTTTACTCTCGTTTTCTCTCTTTATTTTTGGGAAGGTTGTCTCTCTCTGCAAGAGAGAGACAGCAGCTGTTTGATTTTTTTTGGTTTGCTTTTTTTGTATTGTTTCTTTTTGTATCTGTTATCATTATTATTATTATTATTATTATTATTATTATTATTATTATTATTATTATTATTATTATCATTATTTCTATTTTCCTAATATCAGTGTATAATTAAAATGTGTATATATATAAATATATTGGTGTATGTACATGTACATTTATACCAAAATTTTCTTACTGTTATTATTATTATTATTATTATTATTATTATTATTATTATTTGTGGGTCTTCTGTTACTCTTCAGGGAAGAGAACTCAAAAGAGTAAAAGTTTGGTTATTTTAATATTTTTGGGTTGTTTATTTTAGGTTCAGTATAACCGAGGAGTAAAGTAACTCCCCTAGACTAGATATTGTATATGTATTATATGTTATTTATTTTGATTTAATATTATTATTTTGTATATGTGTTAGAGCATCCGCAGTGGGTACATTATATGCAATATGTTGTTTATTATTAGCAAAAATATATATATATATATATTATTATATTATTTCTAGCTATTTTTAAAAAAATATAGTTTGGACCTATAATTTTGTATTTTGACCCTAAATGATTTTCCTAGAATTTTTTAAGTATTATATAAAATTATTTTAAACTAATAAAAATATAGTTCTTATCTAAAAACCTACGTTGACAACCTTAGAGTTTTTGCCTAAAATAATTTTTTGACTTTGCGAGCATTTATTTAAGAGCATATTTTGACTAACAATATTTTAGTATTATAAATGATTTCCTAAAAATCGTATATATGTTATTTAATCAACTTCTTCGATTTTCTTCCATCCCATGACTAATCCCGATATTTCCAATTCATCTCCAATTCTGCATTTCATTATGTCAAACCTAACTAAGTTGACCGTTCTGGACCCGATGGAATACTCCATGTCGTCAACAGAGGTTCCCTTGCATAGTTGTAACACCGAAGTTGATCTTGTGCCACCTTTATTGTACCACACCAGGCAGCTCACCAGGCGTCGCAACAGACAAGTATACCTTGCTAATTAACTGTCAAATTATTTATTTTATGCATTATTTATTTTGTTTCATATTGTTAGTATCCCTTTGTTATAAACTGCGCGTCCAAGCCAAACTTGGGTGCAAGCGACTTTATTAGTCGTTACTTTATTTTATGCATGTTGACTTAGTGTTAGCGGACTACCTTCTTGTTGGGGGATATCCTTATATCTCCTTTGGCTGTGACACTCACACTACACGGTTTGAGACATGTTGCTAGGGGCACGACTTATTGACTAGCTATCTCTAAAGTCGTGTGACGGTAGATGATCGTAAAAAGTGCTTCAAAGAAAGAGTCATCTCATTCGTAAGTGGCCTGCTTTACGCCTAACAGAACGGGTAATTTCTTTACGCCCAAGACAAGGCTAATTGTATTACGCGTAAGCAGATTGATCACTTTACGCTTGGGTCTGCACCGGTGATTTTACGCCAAGGATTGAGCAGCCTCTTTCACACTGGACAAAGGCTATCAAATCTCGCATTTAATGCAGACTTTGACATGAAGATATCAATGATGGCATTTACCACAGAGTTCAATGGAATTTGTCTCATACAAGGACCATTGTTGTCGTTTATAGAGATCGAGCTACTTTACGCTCACTGAATGGTTTCTTTTACGCACGGAGGTTTACATGAGTCCTTACGCTCATAAAAAACAATGTGTGCGTGAAGTCTATTTGAGCCATTTTACGCTCAAGGTTATTCAATAACCACTTTACGCTGGAAACCTATGACAGAGCTAGTTTACGCTCATCCTTTTACGCCCTATTCGTTCTGGCCAGTTTGGAACGTGGTGCGCCTACGTGGTCTTTATGCCACATATTTCGAAGAACGTATGTACATGTATCCTATTCTTACTGAAATGATGGGACACGTGTCAGCATATACAGAGGATGATTCTGATCGTGGAGGGCAGTTGTTAGCGTAAAGACAGATGTTGATGCTCTTTTACGCACGAAAGCCCCAGTCTATAAATAGACTCATTTTTCTCATACAACACACACAGACAGACAGAGAGAGACAGGAGAAAATACAGAGATCAGAGCTTCGAGATTTTGATTCTCTGGAGCATCCTTCTTCAACTTTTCTTCCAGAACAAAGTGAAGCAAAGCAGGAAAGCATTCGGCCTCGCCATCAGTGCCCAAGTGCGTCGATACCTTTCTGGTGCATTAGTTCTTCCAAATTGTTCTACTTCAAGCAGTGATCTTCATCATCATCATATGGTCCAAGGAACAAAGTGATCATTTACGAATCAGACTTCCATAGCAATACTTTCCAGAATCAAATTTGTACTTCTTGTACTTTTTCTTCTTGTTTTTGTTTTCAAAAGCCAATTCCTCCAAGGCATTTTGTTAATCAAAACAAAAATGGCGACTCTGCTGGGGACTACCTTCTCCTCTGACGAGGAGGTGATTGCTCAATATGATGATGTTTCGATCGGTTCGACCAAGAAGACTCTGGTGGTACACTTCGACCAGACTGCCTATGAAGAAATGCTCCGAACTGGGGGTGGTTCTCGTCATTCCAATGTTCAAAAGTCTCGCAAAGCACGAAAAGTTTGGATTCCCAAATCCAAAGTGATTTCTGATCTCTCTGCTGCTTCTGATGACAAAGGGATTCTTCCCACTCCTGTCGTAGGGGCTTCCGTTCATAACGAGGCAATCCCTACTTCAAAGTTACACTCGAAGTGTGACGATTTGTCTCCCGTTTGTAACGGTGAAGATAACCAGGTTTCACGCCCACTGCGTAAAAATCAAGTTTCACGCTCAGTAGGTAAGAACCAAATTTTACGCTCAGTTCATATGAATGAGACTCCCATTCGTAATGGGGCAGACTCTAAAGCTTGTGCTTCTGGGTGTAAGAATCAGTCTCCCGTCGGTGACATGGTAGGCCCAAATAAATTACGCTCCTCGCGTAAAACAAAATCTCCCGTTGGTAACGTGGTAGATAACAAGATTTTACGTTCCATGCGTAAAGATAAATCTCCTGTCTATGACAGTGTAGATGAAATCCACAATGATGCTCACATGTCGAATGTGAATGTATCTAAACGTGTGTAGCGTAAAAATATTGTTGGTACAACTTCTGTTCTACACCAACAACCTTCTTATACTGCTTTACGCAAGGTACCAAATTTACAAATCACACGCCAAGAAAATGGAGTCCTGCGTGCTAAATCTCAAGATTTACGCACACAATTCCAAACGCGTAGAAATGTACAATTTGGTTCTGCGAATGCAGCCAGTAATCTTCTTTATACACAAGGGACTAAACGTTTTTCTACCCCCAATGTAATAAAGAAGAATACTTCATCCACTCCTTCTGACTTGCGCGAATTGCTAATACAAAAGCGTAAGAATAGACAACCTCCGGTGACATTCCCCCCAAAAAAATATCTTTGTGAATACCACCAGGTTGTAATTAACTGTTGTTGTTCAGCTTCAAGACGATCGGTTTTTGATCGATTGAGTTTCAATACACCTCCACATCAAGCTGAAGACCAAGAATATGAGCTGCCATATGTGTCAGTCAACATGGCATCTCATACTAACAGAGGACGACGTCCAAGACGGAACACGTCCCAAACTCCAAGTCAACAACAGTTCAACAGGCTTCTTGATTCCTTTGAAGGAGTATATCAGAATACTCGATCAAGAAGACAAAGACAATTGCAGACTTCTGATTCAGAGGCTGGGGTACTCAATCTCTTGAGTCTGACACCGATAGCGTGGATTCGTACTTCTATACAAACCCTTCTGTATCTTCAAGAGAGGTTGAATCCTACGCTGTTGGAGATAAACCAGAGACGTCATCTGCTAATACAGAACAACGTCTCACTGCTGTTGAACAATCACTGAAGGATATGCTTAATATGGTGCAAAGTATGCATCAAATAATTTTGAATCAGCAAACTGCTCAACCGACAGTAGTAACACCGGCACCAGTAGCAGCACAAACTCAAGATAGTCAAGCGGCTGAAATACCTTTGAACATTCAAGAGCCTGCTGCTAATCAAAATTTTGTATCTCCGGATCCCATCATTTCAGAAGATGTACCACCTCCAGTGGGGGTCATGGTGCATCCAACGACTACTCAGTCGAATGTGCTTCCTCAAACCAGCGAAGCCATTCAAGCAGTGCGTGAACTTAAAGCACAGTTTGAAGTTTTAAGGCACAAAGATTAACTCCAGAGGCTAGGGATTAAGCAACCTTATCCTCCTCATTGGAATGATGTACCCTTTCCACCGAAGTTCAAACCACAATCCATGGTTTTGTTTGATGGAAAAGCATCTCCCAGTCAATATATCAACTACTTTGATATTATGACTGTACACTTGCAGAAAAATGATGCTCTTCTCACTCGAGTGTTCATCGGGTGTCTGTCGGGTTCAGCTTACGACTGGTATCATAGCTTACCGATAACTCTATTTCGTCTTTTGACGAATTCAAAGCAATGTTCCTCTCCCGCTTCTATGAAGGAGGTATGGACATGAACATGTCCTCCTTGATAGAAATCAAACAAAAGGAGAAAGAAGATACTCGGACGTTTATTGAACATTTCTGACAGGCTACTCTAAAGATGCCTCCTGGTATGCCAGATTCAGCGTTGATTGACACATGCAAGATGAATCTGCGACCATCCATTGCTGTCTTCACAGGTTCCTAATTCTCAGATTGGGCTTCATTTATCATAGCAGCAGTTTCTGCCGAGACCAATGGTAGGTTGGCTCGCGAACATGGGATGATTTTCGCTTCAGAAGATAAAGGGAAGAAAAATAATCTTGGTAATAATCCTGGCAATCGTAATGTGAAAGAAAAAGATACTCTTATGGTTAATCTTTCTAAGAATAAAACGACGTCAGGTAATCAGGAATCCTCCAGGTCAAAGGAAGAATACTCTTTTGACGAAAGTGATATTCCAGGGATATTCCAATGTCTGGTGAAAAGTGGTAAACTTCAGATTCCAGAACCAAAGAGGCCTAATGAGGTGAATCTGACCGACAATCCCAAGTATTGTATCTATCATAGATACATTAATCATCCTACCAGTGCTTGTTATGTCTTGAAAAAGAAGATCCAAGTGCTGATAAATGGTGGCGCCATTGCTTTAACCAATGATGACCATACGGTGACAACCAATATGGTTTCTCTTCAGTTTGGGGATTTTCCTCTACAGCAAGTCCCAGATGGAATTATACCAATTCCGAAGGCGACGATGAAGATTGTGAATATCCTGCCTGCTAGGGAAGAAAATACAGGATTGCTGCCTCTCACATTGAAGAATGGTGAAATTATGTGGGTACATCCTGACTTAGTGCCTGAACTGGAAAATGAAGGTAAAACTTCAAAATCCAAGAAAGACAAGAAAGTCAAAACTTGCAACATGATTTCTCATATTATTCCAGATCCTGATGACTTGGATCATCTATGGGACGGCCTCCCTCTGGAAGATAGACTGAAAGGACTAAACATCTGTCCTCCAAGTCTAGCTCCTCCTACCAAGCTCAAGCTTACTCATCAGCAGTGGCTAGCTATGAATAGTATTCCTTTATACCGGGCACAACAAGTCTTTGCTGCTTATGAAAAAGCTCCAACAAGGATTTCTCCTCGTATCCCGAATCCTTCTTCTCCCTTAACTACAGAGACGTCTGTACTTCATTCTCCTGTAGTTGCAGAGATTCATTCCTCTTCCTGTGCTGAAACGTCTGTTCAAAGTCCACTGCCTATCCATTTGTATAGTCAGCAATCTGTTATTCTCATGAAGAAGATGGATTACGACTTTCAAAAGGCAGAAGGTTTGAACCATGATAAAGGAATCCGTCTTCCTTTACAAATTCAAAATCAGAATTCTACCACTGGATTGGGTTCTGAAATTCCTCGTAACAGTCCTCACAAGAAGAAGGCTAAAGGAAGAAAGACTAAATCCTGTAATATGGTACTTTCTTCTCCTGAGTCTGAGGAAGAAACTTTTGCTGGTACAAGATCTGGAAAAGAGTACCACAAAGACTATGAGGGATCCTACAAAGAAGCAGAAGATGTAGTGGAAACGCTACCGGTTCAACCTTCTCCTGTTCCTGCTAAACCATCTGTGGTTGAAAAGGGAAAATAGAAGGCAGTACGCTTTGATATCCCATTGAAGTCTGCTTCCAGTCAGGGGGTGACAATGAAGCCTTACAAGTTCGATATTCTAGCTCAGTTAGCCAATACTTCGGCTAGATTGTCTATATTTGAACTGCTTCGCCTCTCCAGAGAAAGCAGAGAGACTTTGAGCGAAGCTTTACTTCAAGCAGATTCATGCTTAGCTCAACTCAAGACTCCCGATAATATGCCAGTGTCATGTCCACAATGTCATAGCGTGATGGAAGCAATTCCTAACATCATCTTCACACAAGAGGATATGCTATTGAAACACAATAAGCATGATAGGCCTCTGTGCTACACTGGATATATCGGATCCACTGAAATTGACAGGATCTACATTGGTCCTGGGTCCTCAATCAGCATAATTCTTCAGAGTATGCTAAGACCCCTGAGGATTCCTACTAGTGAGCTCACTTACACTAGTACCACTATTGTTGGTTTTACCTCTGGCAAGAGTAAGCCACTGGGGAAGATTCGGTTGCAGATTCAGATCGGCGATCTTCGAACCATGGTAACTTTCTTTGTTATCAACTCGGATGTATCCTACAATATTCTTCTTGGAAGACCGTGGATTCATGAGCACAATATTGTGCCTTCAACTCTCCACCAATGCTTCAAATATGTGGATTCCCAAGGAGTTGTGAAACTGAATTTGCTGATATTAATCCTTTCAAGGGTGTCGAAGCCTACATCTCTGATTCAAAGCTTTATAAACAAGAGCATATGAAAGAGATATCAGACATGGCTGAAGAATCATCATCTGAGGATTAGTCTATCAATGAAGATCCACCAGAAGAACAACCCTTGAAGATCATGGTCAAGGGACGAATCCAACCTCAACTTGTCAATGATCAACCTTTGATAATCAAAGTTAAAGGAAGAACTCAAGCTTCATCTGAGGAATCAATAAAAATTCCTGCTAAGTGTCAAGTTCAACCTTTTATGATCAAAGTCAAAGGGCGTACTTCTGGTACGAATGATCCAGAATCACCATTGATCGTTAATATTGGCAATTCTATGCAGAAGACGGATGATGGTCCACCGTCGACTAATCCGAAGCGTAGCAATCAGACTGTAAATGATGTAAATATGGCTCACCTCTTTGATATCAATGAAGATTTCCTTTTCGAGTATATGGCTGTCAAATTTATTGAGAGAATGACTTTATCTTCTGATAATCAAAGTCATCAATATAAAGACAACATAGAGCCGGAAGAAATTTTATACATTGATCATAAAGAGAATTCTTTCCCTCCTCATATCGATGTCGGACCTTATGCTCAAAAGTTCTTGACATCTTCTCCCTATCTGCTTCCTGCAGCCGCTTCATCACAAGCTTGTGTAACTTTCAGACGATACGAAGAATCTTGTTTCGTGGTCCCGTTGATAAGAAAAACAAGTGCCAAATCGTATTTGGTCTGGCCAGAAATATCCCTGTTACTCAGACAGATGATCTGAAGGATAAAGATAAAGGAAGAATCCGAATTGACAAATATAGTCAACAGTCTATCAAGATCATCCAAATATGGGATACGATTTAAAGACTATGCAAGGTCTTAATCAAGGAAAGGGTAGACGACTACCATTATGCGGTGATCCATTTTACTAGAAGACTCGTCATGGGCTGGGATATGATCCGTCTCATATTTTTGATGATGACATACAAGAAGAATTCTCTTCTAGCTCATCAGATTCGGAAGAAATTCAATGACATCTGTCTTATTATCCCCCAGCTACCAAAGTTTGGTCAAGCTGACTACTCAAAATGGGATTCGTTATTTATCACGATCTTAAGTCCTCTGAATGAATCTCAAATCTTCCTACCTATCATTTTGACCTCTATGTAGATATTTATCTACTTCTTATATACTGTCATGTTCATATTACCTCTGACAAATATTTTTTTTTATCTATCATGTTCATTTGACCTCTGCATAGATATTAATCTACTCTTCTTTGAGTTCTTACATACCATCACGTCCATATTACCTCTGATGGCGTTATATATTCTCGAGAAGAGATTAATCTTCTGTCTCATCAGATGATTAATTGAATTTATTATTTCATCATGTTCTCATGATCATTGGATGAATATTAAATTTACTTATCTATCATGTCCATATTACCTCTGGATAGATATAATGCATTTAAAAGACTTGTCATGCTCCTATAACTTCTGACAAGTATCTCCTATCTCATACCTATTGTTTCAAATAAGCGATAGGATCATAAAAACATATATTTCATTCATCTTGGAAACATTGCAAAATTGATTACAAGAAATTCTTTCAAAATTTCTTTCAAAATTGATTACAAGAAATATCTAGAAGTAACTGTCGTAGTTCTTCTAGCCGTTTGCCAAGAGAATTTATAACTTTCTTTGTAGCCTCGGCACGTCGAGCCTCAGGGGTACAAATGCAAGAAAGCTTAGCAAAGGTAGTTATTAAACCCTCTTTAGCTTCATCGAGGGTCCTGATAGTTGATTCAGCCCCATAAGCTTTCTCTTCTAAAACCGAGCTCTGGGTAAGGTGCAGATTTCGAGCTTCGATCATCCTTTCTCTTTCTGCCTTAAGGCGAGCCAACCCTGCCTCGAACTCGTGGATTTCATAATTTTTGTTCTGAATATCTATGTTCAGAGCATCATAAGCTACCCTGTGACTGTGAAGTGAGGGCTTTATCCCAGCCAAGAATGCTTTCTCTTTGGCAACCTTCAAACTATGTTCACGAAGAGATTCATTGTATGTAGCTTCCCGAGCAAGGAAATCGGCTGTTAAGGCTTCATATTCCTCCTCAATAAGACTTTCTACAGTTCTATTTGACAGCCTGAGATATTCTCTGATTGGTTGTTCAAGGTCCTCCACAATTTTCTCCAATTTGGCAGCTCTCTCTGCATCTCTGAACAGAGCAACATTATTGATGGTCGAAGCCATTGCCGTCTTCAAAGTCTCATAATTGAGGCCCTCGTTTAGGACCATTTTTATCAAGGTTGCCAAACTTTTGTAAAATGTGTCGGTATAAATATCAACTAGGAGATTCATTTCTGTGCTAGAACTTGGCCTGACAACAATATCCAACAGGTCTTTTTCTTGGAGATCAGAAGCAGACATCGGGGGTACAACAGCAGGGTGAGACGAAGTCGTTGTTGCTACTACCGTTATAGCCAATAGATCCCTGGAAGCTTCAGGGTTATATCTCCATCGGTGTAACAACAGATGAGGATGGAACCGATAATGTTGCTATTGTTGTCTGGCTCCCAAGGACCTCGGCGTCAACTTCTTCAATATTTGTCACCCAGCCGTTTCTAGAGTTCTGGCGGCGGTAATATCAATGGGTGTGATGACAACTACAGAAGCTGGTTCAGATTCTGACATTGTCTTATCAGAAATTGGTACTGGATCGGTGACAACAGTAGAGGATGTTATCATCTCCCCAGCTTCTGTGAAAGTTCAAGTATGCCTCCATCTTCTTCAGTTGATGGCTCCACAGGATTGCCAGGTTTCAGCTGTAGTGAAACTTTTTACAGCTAATTTTTGGTTCAATTCGGGATCACCTCCGGTAGTTTTATCATCTCCTACAGTAGGATCGACTCTTGTCTCCTCTTGGTGCTGATCCTCAACAAGAGAAGACAATTCAGACTGTGCTTGTTGTGCTTCAAGCGACGGAGGATGTTCTTTTAGAGGCTCCATCTCAGGCTTTTGCACTTCCCCATCTCCAGCATCTGAGTTTCCTGAAGAAGAAGCGCTCCTTCAGATTCCTCATTTTCTTCATAGACTTCTTCTTCTTGAGGAAGAGGAATTACAGACTTTGGGGCAATTATGACATCTGCAAAATGAACAAAAAAATTAGTATGCGAAACCTTGATACATAATTCCGTATAGGTTTTGTATAATACTTGGAATAGTGCATTTTTTTCAAGATATGTGTCATAATCACCATCCCAGTCATCATCCTCAAGTCAAGAGCCGGTTCGTCCGATGGAATGCGATCTTGATCAGCAGCGGATACAGTGGTAGTACCTTCCGTAACTTGTGCCTTGGACGGCAAAGATAAATGAAGCGAGGTGCTAAGACGTCCAGGAGACAAAAGTGTTACAGATCCTGATCCAACTGTCTGTGGAGGGGCTGAAGACCCCTCTCCAGGATGAACTGAAGAAGGACCGACGAGAGGATTCCTCAATATCTTCTGGAGTGTAAACGCTTGTCTTTGAAGGCCCTTTGGTGGTGGATCTCTTCCTCTTTTCTGGAGTTTTTCTGGAGACGTGGCAGCTGCACCTTGTTTCTTTTGCGGCCTTTATCAATAATGATAGGTTCCGCAGCTGGTCTCCAACTCCTGTAGGGATAACTACTAGAACGGATCTGGGATGCCAGTGTCGTCAGGGATGTCTGCTGGTACACTAACCTGCTTCTCAATATCTTCTTCTTTCGGCCACCTCAGACTACCCTTCATATTGTAACCATAGGCAAAGGAACGAATTGAAGCATAGAAGTGGGCATATGTATGGAGTATACGCAGTTCTGTGGTACTGGTGGCAGTCGAAATTCTAAATTTAGCACTAGTCCGAGCCCTACCAAAATACCTCCATCCTCTAGCTCGTCAAGTAATTTCCCATAGTAACGGAAATTAGTTAGAGGATTACCAACATGAAGTTGGTCGTATCCAAATTGGCGAGCAAACTACTGGGCAAGTATGGTTCGAACGCACAATTGTCTTCGTTTCTGTACATCAGATGAGACGGTCTGATGCACTGAAGCCACCTAAAGACTAACTGTGGCAATACAACTCTTCCGTCAACTTCATCTTCAAACTGGACACCGAAGCAATCTGCCGGAACATGCGGCCGGGTACAAAGAAGTTCCAACCGTATGAATAATTCAAAACCGCTCGGGTATCTGCTACAGTTGTAGCAATCCATGTAGCTTTGCTGAATTTTGGAGAAAGACCCCATCATCCCTGGCCTGGGCCCGGCGGTAATAATCTGCAGTTGTGATGCAACAACCAGCCCATCAGATAAGTGTAGGGCATCTCTACCCTAGGGAAAACTTTCCGATGAGGAGCATTGTTGATTAACTCCTCGCCGAAGGTTCTCAAACCTGTATTTATCCGACACACCATGGCCGACAGCAGGTTGATCCTGACTTTAAATACCAGACGTATTTCTGGCCATAGTACACTGCGATGAATTCTGTCAACAGTACCAATACCCGGTACAACCCATCTTCTCAACCATAAAGAAGAAAGCCTGCCAGCAAAGCTCTCCGAGAGATTTTCTGACTACCATATCTGAGGAAGCTCAAGGCTTCAGTTCCTGCAGGAAATTCCCCAGTCTTCGTAGACAGATATTTATTCGGGAATTTATAAGTAACCATCAATCCCGAACCTTGTTAGAAGGGATTATTGAATCTATGTTGATCACTGGAGCTTTGTTCTCTTGAAACCTTTCTTTATCTTCCTTGGAGATTTTATCCTTGTGGAAGAAAAGATAAGTCGTCCACTTGTGATATACGCCAAATAGGACGTACTTTCATGCATTGTGGTACAAGTCAGGTAGTGGCACATCAGTTCTTCGTATGTCTCGACTAACTGAGGGTTAACTTCTCTGATCTCAGCAAGCTCCCTGTTGGAGGGAACGTATTCCTCATATGGGGCCTCCCCCATTGGCAGCTTCGAAATAAACTGCATCTCATGAAGGGCAAGACCCATTTCACCTTTCGGAGTAGCAAAAGTTCCGGTTGAACTTAAATATAGCTCCATCAAGGCCAGAAATAAGTTTCCATTCGTAGGAATACCATAGCTGGTGGAAGCTACTGCTTCGTATAAAATAATATCTTTCAACTCTTCCTCAAAGTTCTTCATCATCCAAAGGCTTATCTGAATCCAACTCTGGTTGAATGGAGTCAACCATCCTGGCAGTCTGGGGTTGGTTTGAGGATACAATACAGCTTCCTTCATAAATTTATTGACAAACATCGGGGTTTGAACTGGCTGTATTAGGCCCGAATCTTCGCTTGGATTAGAGCCTGGCATAAGGCCAAAGATAGAAGTAACACCTCCATTGGGAACACTGGCAAAGTATCCCATATCATGGGCACGCTCTCTCTTGAAGACAATTCTACCCGGGCGTCCATGACTGTTGGGAGTCAAATTCCACAACATCTGTCGAGGATGAGTGGCATGGACGAATGCCGATAAAGGATAATCTCTGTCCATGTCTGGAAGATACATAGCTCTATTTCCAAATTTAAAACCCAAGACTCTTTCTTAGGGTGTGTCTGGGATTTACAATCAATGGCATCTCCAAACAGAAAGGCTGGTTTTGCGAAGTGTTGTCCGTCTAGTGAATCCAACAACTCCCCATTTATCATGGATAGCAACAATCTATCCCCTTGAGCTGCTATCAACTGTGCCCTCTCTGCCGGATACTCGGGGTTCGACTGGGGAAATTGGACATGAGATAAATCTTCCAAATAGTTCGAACCTACCATGCCAACTGATGATCCAAAAACTTCAGCGAGGGGGTGAACTTGCAGATCCACTGATCGAATAACAAAAGAGATCAAGTTAGTTCGAAGTTTTTTTTAAGAGTTGAGGAAAAACTCATGCAGTATTGGTTCGACAAAACCTCTTAGAAAAGATTGATTAACTTCATGCTACCATACAGTGACATGAGGTAATGCAACTTTTTACGCTGGCATGTACGAACATGAGCGTATTTAAGTTTTACGCTAGCATATTAGCTGTGGGCACAAAAATAGATTTACGCTGACACGTGTAACGTGGCGTATTCTTGTTAAACTTTACGCTAACACGTACAACGTGGGCGTACAATATTATTTTAACTTTACGCTAACACGTACAACGTGGGCGTACAATCTTATTTCAACTTTACGCTAACACGTACAACGTGGGCATAAAGAGCTGAAAGATTGGTCTATCTTCTTCTTCCCCGACGAATTTATTTTCTCTCAACTGAAGATTAGGGTTTTTACCTATCATAGGCGGAGCCACGGCCGGGTTAGGGTTCGTTGTGGGGATGATGACTGAGAGAGGTCTTCATATGATCGATCGACGAGGAATCAATGGCTGGTTTCTTCCCCTTGCTGCAGGCGGTGGATGATTTCTTAGGAGCCATCAGATCAGAGTTTCGAAGAAAGAAAAGGCAAAGAGATTCAAGAAAATGAGTAAAAGTGTTTTCTCTCTCTGAAAAGGTCTATTTATAGAGAGATTCAAAACTGACTGTTGGATATCCCTATATTTACGCTGACTGTTGGATATCCCCGCTCTTACGCGGATGACTGTTGCATATCCCGAATTTTGCGCTCATCAAATATCAACTTTTACGCTGCTGTTCAAAGTGTTTCAAATTTTGGAGACATTTGAAAACTTTGAAGAGGGTCTTGTAGGAGCGTAAAAAGTGCTTCAAAGAAAGAGTCATCTCATTCGTAAGTGGCCTGCTTTACGCCTAACAGAACGGGTAATTTCTTTACGCCCAAGACAAGGCTAATTGTATTACGTCTAAGCAGATTGATCACTTAACGCTTGGGTCTGCACGCGGTGATTTTACGCCAAGGATTGAGCAGCCACTCTCACACTGGACAAAGGCTATTAAATCTCGCATTTAATGCAGACTTTGACATAAAGTTATCAATGATGGCATTTACCACAGAGTTCAATAGAATTTGTCTCATAAAAAGACCATTGTTGTCGTTTATAGAGATCGAGCTACTTTACGCTCACTGAATGGTTTCTTTTACGCACGGAGGTTTATATGAGTCCTTACGTTGATAAAAAACAATGTGTGCGTGAAGTCTATTTGAGCCATTTTACGCTCAAGGTTATTCAATAACCACTTTACGCTGGAAACCTATGACAGAGCTAGTTTACGCTAATCCTTTTACGCCCTATTCGTTCTGGCCAGTTTGGAACGTGGTGTGCCTACGTGGTCTTCATGCCACATATTTCGAAGAACGTGTGTACATGTATCCTATTCTTACTGAAATGATGGGACACGTGTCAGCATATACAGAGGATAATTCTGATCGTGGAGGGCAGTTGTTAGCGTAAAGACAGATGTTGATGCTCTTTTACGCACGAAAGCCCCAGTCTATAAATAGACTCATTTTTCTCATACAACACACACAGACAGACAGACAGAGACAGGAGAGAATACAGAGATCAGAGCTTCGAGATTTTGATTCTCTGGAGCATCCTTCTTCAACTTTTCTTCCAGAACAAAGTGAAGCAAAGCAGGAAAGCATTCGGCCTCGCCATCAGTGCCCAAGTGCGTCGATACCTTTCTGGTGCATTAGTTCTTCCAAATTGTTCTACTTCAAGCAGTGATTCATCATCATCATATGGTCCAAGGAACAAAGTGATCATTTACGAACCAGACTTCCATAGCAATACTTTTCCAGAATCGAATTTGTACTTCTTGTACTTTTTCTTCTTGTTTTTATTTTCAAAAGCCAATTCCTCCAACGCATTTGGTTAATCGAAACAACACTTAGCTTAAAATCCCACCCATGCGCATGAAAGTTGTCCTCTAAATTGCACATTAGGTGGTTAGAATATCCTTTGCATTTTATGTCTAGTTTATATATTATTTTATTCTGACAGTTCATATTAGCTTGTTCTTCCAGTATCTTGCTACGTTCGTCTGAGGACCTGGTTTTTCCCCAGGTGTGTGTTCATGTTTTTTGCAGGTATCCTAGCCAAGGCCGTGGTTTTCTCCATTCTTTTGAAGACGATTGCGCTTGGTTCGTCTTGCCATTTTTCGATTCATGTACATTTCTTTCATTGAAATAGTTGGTAGTGGACTTTGTCTCCGCCTAACGATTATACCATAAATATTCAAGTTGATTTTTATATTATTATCCTTTTTATTGTGGATGGGATTTAGTTTGTCTTGGATTACTGTATTTTACAGCTATGTATTCATACGAGACCTACGTACTTCGTATGAATACAGCTGGCATGTTTACGTACTTGGTCCTACGTATTTTGGGACTGGGGCGTTACAAAAACTAAAAAAAAGAAGGGGCTCGAACTTGGGTCAGGCAAAGGGGTCGGGTCTCAGCACGCTCGGGCTGGCCAGGGGGTCAGCCCGTGTCGTGTGTTAGAAATAGGTTCGAGTTAGTTTTAGGTTAAAGTTAGGTTAATGGGTTTCAAATCTGATAGCCCAAACTTCGTGTCCTGACTGTTAGGGACACGAAGAACGGCCGAGTCCAAGTGTCCTGACCATGCACGACACGCACGACCCAAGTCAACCGTGTCCTGACTTACCATTAGAGTCTTCGTGTCCATGCGAGTCGCATATGTGAGTACGAAACACTAATACAACACGAAACAGAATTAACACATACGTGTCCAAGTCGAGGGGGCGGTTGGTACGGCGACAGGGTGGAGGAGGCGTCGTCGGTGTGGCGCGACACTCGTTTCGACGAGACGCGTCGAGTGGTGGTGGTCGCAAGCGTCGACGTCGGCTGTGGAGGTGGCGCTAGGGGTCGCCAGAGTTAGGGTTAGGGTTTGTGTTCTCATCGGGAAAGAAGGGTCTGGGTGGTCGGAAATTAGTCTAGGATTAGGGTTTCAGAGTCGGGGAGTACTTACTTATAGGGGGTAGGTCGGTTGAAATGGGCTAGGTCGGGGGAAAGGTGGAGAAAGCGGTCGTCGGTTGTCGGGGCAGCTGGCCAGTCGTCGGGGGCAGGTGATGAAGGTTTTACAGAAAAGTTCCCCAATTTGAGGTTTTGCAAAAATACCCCTAAGCCTAACAGTTGCAAATTATTATTTGCAGATCACAATTAAAATAATTCACTAATTTGCAAACTGATATAATAACAATTAAAACTATTACAAAGTGATATTAAAATAATTCAAATAATTACAACTTGATATTTTGACTTAAAAATAATTAAAAAATTATTTAAAAATTTTAGAAAAATTCCTAATAATTATATTAATTTATTTTAAACACATAAATGCTACTTAATATTATTAAAATATTATTTTGAAATTTAGGGGCTTACACCTAGAACGACTCCGAGGTAAGGTGGACATGGAAGTTCTTGGTATTGGGCGAAAGACTGCCATGAAACGGCTGGTTCCAGAGGCATAAGATTATGAGAAAAGAAGCGTATGTACTAGAGAACCTAGTACAGCCTTTGTGGTCAACTGCGGACATTTGTGGTCAACTGTGGACATTTGTGGTCAATTGTGGACATTTGTGGGCCTGTTATCCTTAGCGTACCCTATTTTTTGGGTATGGATAATAAGTCGAGAGAAAACTGACATACTTACTCAGAGGTAATGAGGATGTGGTAAATATGGGGGCTTTACAATGGAGTCTTCATACTCATAGGTAATGAGGACGTGGCAGGAGTGGACTCAACGAAGGATATATAGAACAACTCAGAGGTAATATGGACGTAGAAGTTCTACGTAAGGGACGGTTTATTTTTGATGGAAGTGAAACAACTCAGAGGTGACATCGATGTGGTTGTTTGGGGAATTTGGGTGGACCTGTTACCCTTTTTTATGCACTGAAAGCGCGGGTAATAGGTTATGAGGAAAATACTCTTTTAGGGAAGAACTTCAGAGGTATGATCATACATGACTTACTACCCAGAAGATGCGATATAGATTCATTTGGAGTGACCAGAGTGTGAGTTCAGCGGTACCTAAGGGTACATAACTCAACAAACTGGTTGATTCAGCGGATGTCGTTTAGACATAGTATTTCTTCAGGAACTTGCCGTTGGTGGACATCATAAGCAAGTCTCCGTTTTGCTTTGCGAGACGGTATGCACCATTGGAGAATACTGCCTCGATGATAAATGGGCCTTCCCACTTTGGCTGGAACTTGTCGGCGATTTTATGAGTCATAACCATCGGCCTTCGAACTGCCAAGACGAGATCGCCCACTTGGAATATTTTGAGTTTAACCTTCTTGTTGAAGGCTCCAGAGATGCGTGCTTGATAAAGCTCGATTCGTTGTTGAGCTAACAGGCGCTTTTCATCTAAGGCCTCCAACTCTTGTAGCCGACGACGGTAATTATCATCCGTCGTCAATCGATAAGTGAGGGCGACACGGAGCGAGGGGATTTGAGTCTCTAGCGGAAGAACTGCCTCACTTCCGTACACCAAAGAGAATGGTGCATTCCCAGTAGCCGTCCGGACTGTAGTACGGTACGCCCATAAGCATTCGCCAAGCTTTTCATTCCAGTCGTATTTGTTTGAGGACACAAACTTTTTGAGAAGATTGATCATAGTTTTGTTGAATGCTTTCGCCAAACCATTAGCCGTCGGGTTGTAGGGTGTTGACGCAACATTCTGGATCCGATGTTTATCATAAAACCGATAGAAGGTGTGGCTTGCGAACTGCAGACCATTATCGTGGATGATCCTTCGAGGCAGTCCAAAGCGATAGATGACGTAATGTTTGAGGAAGCTGATCACGTTTGATGTCTTCACTTCTGCGAGCGGAACAGCTTTTGCCCATTTGGAGAAGTAATTCGTAATTGCCAGTATGAAGCGGTGTCCTCTGGACGAAGATGGAGTGATTGGACCAATGATATCCATTCTCCATGCCTCAAATGGCCAGGATGCCACCGTCGGATGTAGGAATTTGGATGGTTGGTGTATGAAATCTGCCTGGACCTGACAAGCTTTGTACTTTTTTGCATAGTCTATCGCATCTGCCACCATCGTAGGCTAGTAATAACCCATCCGGCGAAGGCGGTCTTATAATTTTGGGCCAGGTTGATGGGCCCCACAAACGCCGTCGTGAGCTTCGCGTACGGCTTCTTTGGCCTCTGTATTTGACAAACACCGAAGCAGTGGTCCATCGTAGGATCGCCAATAGAGCATTTTTGTCTCAGTATCATAGAAGAATCTGAGAGAACGTCTTCTGGTAGAGGTGGCTTCTTTCGGTTTCTCCAACAAGATGCCATAAACTGCGAAGTCAATAAATCGGAGCCTCCAGTCCTGTGTCTTGTCGACCGTCAGGATAGATAACTCTCGACCAATTGGACGTTATTCTTCGGACAGACCAATTCATGGCCTATTACATCCACCAAGTGGTGAGTATGATTTGGAACCGCCAGAGAAGCGGCCAGTCCGGCTAAGGCGTCGGCTTAAATGTTTCGGAGTCTGAAAACATGTTCTATAAAGAATCCTTTCAGGGACGTAATGATAGCGATTGCTATTTGATGATAGGGGATCATGTCTTCATGGCGAACTTCATATGAACCTCGGATCTGATTGACGATTAACTGTGAATCGCCATATGCTTCCAAGTATTTTACCTCCAGTTCCTTTGTAAGTCGGAGACCGATGACCAAGGCGTTGTACTCGGCTACGTTGTTTGAGCAGGGTTCTGTAAGGAAATATGCTCGGCTGATCACCAAGCCAGAGGAAGAAATCAGTACCACTCCGACCCCAACGACCTTGGGCACGATTCTTGAAGCACCGTCGAAGAACATTCGCCAGACGGTATCATGGGAAGCCATGTTTGAATTGGCGACCTCGTCTGGGATCTCTTCATATATTCTGGTTGACTCCGAACCTGGATGAGCTGCTAAAAAGTCTGCCAGAGCTTGACCTTTAAAAGCCTTTTGAGGGACGAAGATCATGTGATATGGGGATAATAATATCGCCCAGGTAGCAAGGCGAGAGCTGAGTGCACCTGGCTTGGTCATGAGAACCCTGAGGGGGTTAACTCGAGATATGACATGGATGGTTTGTCCTGTAACATAATATCGCGTCTTCTGGATAGCGAACACCAAAGCAAGACATTCCTTCTCTACGACGGTGTATCTATGCTCAGGCCCTATCATCATTCAGCTGAGATAATAGATGGCCTGTTCATGTCCTGCGTCATTGTTCTGTGCTAGTAGAGCACCGAGGGAATGCTCTATCGCTCGCACATAAAGTAAGAACGACTTTCCAACAACCGGGGCCACCAGGACTGGAGGGTTTGACAAATATTCATTAATGTTGTCGAAAGCGTGTTGGCACTCTTCATCCCATACGAAGAAGACGCCTTTCTTCATGAGAGGGTGAATGGTTGACATCGCCCGAGAGGTTAGAGATAAACCTCCTGATATAAGCTAGCCTCCCTGAAGGCCTCTGAGTTCTCGGAGATTTCTCGGAGGACCCATCTCCATGATTGCCTTCGTCTTCTCAGGGTCTATATGGATTCCCTGTGCTGTAATGATAAAACCCAAGAATTTTTGCTAGATACGCCTAAGAAGGATTTTGTGGAATTCATCTTCAGGTAGTGCGCTCGCATCAGGTCGAAGACTGTCCTCAGATCGTGTAGATGATCTTCCTTAGAGCGGCTTTTGATGGCGATGCCATCGACATAACATTCCAATGTCTTAAGCAAGTAGTCCCTGAAGATGACACTCATAGCCCGTTGATATGTGGCACCGACATTCTTTAAACCAATGGGCATGACTATGTAACAGTACAAGCCAATCGGTGTTCAAAATGATGTATGCTTTTCATCATCAGGAAACATCTTGATTTGGTTGTATCCTGAGAAGCCATCCATGAATGACATGCCCTCAAAGCCACATGTGTTGTCAATCATTATGTCCGTAATAGGAAGAGGAAACTCATCCTTAGGACATGCTCTTCGTTCAGATTTCGAAAGTCGATAAAATTCGGATCTTCCTATTTTTTTTGAGGACCGGTACTATATTGGCGACCCTGTCTGGATGTTGTTCCTCCCGGATGAATTTGCTGGCTGTCAGTTTGTTGATCTCAGCTTTAATAGAACTCATGATATCTGGGCAGAACCGTCGTTGCTGCTGCTTGACGGGCTTTGCATCCGAATGAATGTTGAGCTTATGGAGTGCAACCTCGGGGTTTTGCCCTGGCATGTCTTCATAGCTCCAGGCGAAGACATCAATGTATTTGACGAGTTGCAAAAGAGCCTTCTGCTCTTCGTCTGTTAGGCTTTTGCTGATAAAGATTGGCTTTGGAGAAGATTCATCGCCGAGGTCAACTTGTATGACCTCATCTTTGGTAGGAGGATCTCTCTGTTCGAAACGCTTCTTCCACTGCGCATCTAGCTGTTGAACCCAAGGCTCTAACTCAAGAAGCTCGAGTACATCTTTGTCTTCTTCAGAGGCGTCAGCAAATGCCATATTGACAGATAAAATTTGCCTGAATACGTCCCCGACGCTGACATCCGAATCAGAAGTTGGTGATCCGGTCGAATGTGAATGCCAGTCACATTCCTTATCTGAGCTTTCAGGAGTTGTTGCAAGTGTAACATAGCCCAGACAACGTCTGGTCTTATTGTAGTAATCCCGTAGTTTTCTAGCCGGGACTGGCAACTGCAAAGGTAATCGTCGGCCAGTACCATAGTTCAAGCCTGGCGTACCCTCCATATCATACCCCTGTTTTTGCATGAGGTACTTGGACCGGGAGCTATACAGATAAAGGGGAAGTCTCTCGGTGTCGGGTTCGAGATCAACTTCTTCTATCCTGAAAGGTTGTGGATCATTCTTCCGGCCGAAGATGATTGGATGGTCCTCTCCCTCAACTATGAAACAAGCGCTTTCCACAGGAATGAGTTGGTTCGTGGTATAGACGTTTGTCACTTGTGTGTGTAGGTTGGTGCCTATCCCGTGTTCCATAGCGTACATCATACAAAGCTTATTAAGCTCGAAGTAGTTCAAAGATAGCCCTTTATTGATGAAATAAGGTATCTTTTCAGGTGGAATTACATCGTCAGCAGAAGGAACATCATTGTGAGCAGCCACATACTTGGCTAGCTCTAAATCCTCTTCGGCCACCCCCTGTATTAATGAAGACTGGGAGGATGACCTGGGCAGCTTGATCATCAGGGGCTCCACTGGTAGTGCTGAACGTAGAGTCGTTGGCACACTAGCGACCCCCGGCTTAGTGCTTGGTGTTGGACGGGAAGTTGTTGGCTCACTAGCAGTCCCCGGCTTAGCACTCGGCTGTCGACTTGTCCTAGGAAGACGAATCGTCATTGGCTTAACAGAAGGATTGGACTCTTCTGTTTGTTGTTGACCGGCTCTAGGCAGCCTGATTGTCAACGGCTTCGTAGTGGGTCTCGGCCCTTGGCCAGACCTTGGCAGTCGGATTGTCATCTGCTCCTTTTGTGCAGTGAGCACGGGAGACTAGTTGCTTCTCTACGCAAAGTGGTTGTAAGAGGTACAGTCCTGCCTGGTTTGCGGGGTTGGAGATGGATTCTCAAGGGTTCCTCAGGCCCTGCAATGGCCTCTGTCTGCTCCTGACCATCCTTCTTGATCAGATGCCTCTTTGATTTCTCGTACAAGCAGGAATCTGAATAGTAGAATTCGACCCCTTTAAAGGGATCGATGTTGGCAAATTCTGTCTTTACGAAGCCGTGCTTTTCGACGTACTTGAAGCACTGGTGCAATGTGGAGGGCACGATCATATAATCATGTATCCATGGACGCCCCAGAGAATATTGTAGGAGGTGTTTGCATCGATGACATAGCAGGTTACTTCCGACTGAAGGTCGCCAATTTGGCACTTTAGGCGAATCTTTCCGATGGGATAGCTTCTTCCTGAATTGAAACCGTAAATTGCGGTGCTGGTAGGTGTCAGCCAATGCATAGGGATGCGCAGATGGTGAAGCAAGCTCTTCGGAATGATGCTTATCGAAGAACCGGGATCAATGTGCATTCGATCCACCTTGATGTCGTCGACTGTCACGACCCGCACCCATTTTTCGGACGCGAGCTCGTGAGCAAGCCAGCTACGTATCGAGCGGACTCCAGCCCGACTCGAGTATGTATAAGCTATCAAGGTCATGGGTATCATGTCTAATCTAAACTATATCTCAATCCACAATAATATTGTAAAACAAGAATGAACAAGTATGGGTCATGGTCTGCAGCCCATTAACATATTGTTCGATTAGACTCCAAGAATGATGTGAGTCTATTAATAAGCAGAGTATATCATGGTATGGAATATAAAGTATGAAAAAATAATAAAGAATATCACAACCAAATACCTGTATCATACATCGCAATCCTCTACCATCCTGCTCTGCTAACTAACTCCATGCAGTCGCTAAACCTGAAGAGATCATCAGGTCCTCAGAGGACTAGCAAGATACATAAAACATGCCTATCTAACAGTTTAATCATGTAGGAATATATACAGGGTATAAACAGGAACTAGACAGGAGACTGACAAGTGGCTACTGACAGGTAACTATGAACTCGGATACGGGATCAAGTATGCATAAATGAACTACTGGTAGATCAATGGATACCAACCCTCGCCCAGATTGTGGACTCGCAGGTCAGTTTCAAGACAAGTCACCCTCGCCCCGATTGTGGACTCACAGGTGCAAAGGACAACCCTTGCCCCGATTGTGGACTCGCAGGTTGTTTTAAGACAAGTCACCCTTGCCCCGTATGTGGACTCGCAGGTTGTGGAAAAAACAAGGAATAGTAGTTCACTCACATATACTTGCAGACACGACTCAGTCAAGACACAGGTGAAGACACGACACGACCCAATCACGATACACGAGAGAACCAATCCAATATGAACTAACAAGGCTAACCATGTACAAGGACTATAGCTATACTAGCATGTAAGATATACAAATCACAAGTAATAACCAACTAGTAAAATTATATACTAATCGAAATATGCATGTAAATAAACTGTAGAAGGAGGCAAGGTATACTTGCCTGGAGGTTGTATGCAGATCCCACAAAATAGAGTCAACTAGTGAGCCGTACAGTCCAAGTCATCACAACTGTCTCCGAAACCTGAAACAAACATCGCCAACATTCTCAGAATAGTCAAATTAGCTAGGATTGCCTGTCCTTAAGTCCAATTCTGGGGGCAAAACGATAATTTCGGGCAAAAACGATGTCCGCTGTTGGACCCGCTTTACACCGAAAAGCGTGCTAGAGTCAATGGTCTCTAAAGTCGTCAAACTATATGTCTACGGATCCAATTTTCCGATACGAACCCAACCGTATGTCCAGAATTGGATTCCGACGGACTGTGCACAAAATCGCCCGTTGAGTGGGACCGTAGGGCCCGCAAAACGGTGATTTTATCAACGGTCTCAGAATCGGACCAAACTTGGCATACAGGACCAAAAAAATGATACGGTTCTATTGGCAAAAGTTTCGTCTCGATCTGACGAGCGTGTACAAAGTAATTAAGAAGTTTCCACAGAGACCGATACGGAGAATTTCGACGGATACGCATCAAATTCGTCGCGCACACGCGACTAATTTGAATTCCGTCAAAGCCCACATGACCACAAAGCCGTTATGCAGCTTTTGATGCTTTCGGTTCGCAACCACATCGCCCAAAATGGCGGGACGTACGTCGTGTGGACTGATTTTATTGTTTTTCACTATTTTCGAAAATAGTTTTTTTGTCAGTTTTGGGAGTCGAATTTCTCGACGTACAATCAACGAAATTCGATTCTACAAAAACTTTTGGAAAGCCCTATAGGTTGTATCCAACTGTTTTTAATTACTTTTTAAGGAAAACGTCAATAGGCAATTAGAAACAGTCTTCAAAGTTGGTGATCCGACAGTCAAAAACAGAGTGCATTGGCACTGTTTTCGTCGAGGTTCGTCTCGACTTTCCTAGGGTTCTGGTCATCGGGATTTCAAACGAATTGAAAGGGAAGGAAGCCGTATATATTGTGATTACGACAAACCAATCGGTTCGTCGATTGGCTACGAGATGAAAGAGTATACACAGGCGAAACGGGGTACCTGCTGTCGCTGTTGGTGCTCTGCTGATGCTTGCGCGCTCGCGCGTTCGGCCGACCAGCTCCGGCGCACGGCGACGGCGCTGGGCGGCCCAGGGTGGGTCGCCAGGGAGTGGTGGCGGCGTCGATTTTTGTTTAGGGTTTCGAGGAGTTCCTATTCGCTCCTATATATGGTGTCGCGGAATTAGCTCTGTTTGAGAACAAAGGGGGGTCGGGTGTCCTCAGGCTGGTGTGGGGCTTCTGCTATGGGCCTGAGTTTGGGGTGTGGGCCTGCTCTCGGTTTGGGGGATTATTTAGGTCGGGTTCTTGGTTGAACAGGCTCGTGAAGTACTCACTGCTGTTCGTTTGAGCCCAGGTATTCATTGCAGGGGCTGGGCTAAGCCCATTCAACAGTTTGTAACTAACAGTCTACATAATCATGGTGTTTATACTTGCATTTTCTCATTTAACTGATCAGAACCAATTTTGAACACTTAAGTTCTATATTCTTACTGACCTTCCGGTCCTACCGTCCACCCAACTTTATAAGGAGTCAATCCTAAGAGGGGACAACTGACCTGGGATAAAACTAGATAAGTTTGTTTCCGCCAAATATTATTAAATCCTATTCATAATTATGATTTTGTTTCTTTGGAAGGCTTGGTGTGCAATCTATCATCTTTTCCATCTTATACCTAAAGTAACTCGAGAAAATGTGCAATAAAAGAATTCCAATAAAATAATATTCTTGTGTATATATTGACCACCATGCATCACATATTATATAGAATTTATATATACATACACATAAACACATATAGAGAAGCCTATAGAGACGAGAGGAGGCACAACACATAACAAAAATAGCTATACGCACAGAGAGATCTAGAGAGAGAGTATAGATATAGATATAGATAGAGAGATATAGAGAGATATATAGATATATGAACATATAATATTCCCAACACATAACCAAATAATAATATATTTAATAATAACCTCCATATTTAATAATGATAATAACCCTATTAACATTGAAATTAAACTAGTAATATATTACGGTGCACTTATCAACCACCCCATTATTGGCTCCAGAAAATCACACAATTATTGTAAACACTAATAAAATAATAATAATACTTATAATGTATATATAACAATTATTAGAAATTAATTGCCAATCATTAAAATATATATAAAATATTGCATTACTAAACTTATCACCAAGACGTATTTGGTCTCACTACATGCCTACATGGACTTGGATTTGACTTGGGCCCAATCTGGATAGGTTCGGTACAACCGGGTTCCCTAAACTTCAATAATATAATTAAATAATAATAAAAACTTCGGTGCGGGTTACGTCGCAACTTGGCCTGATTTTCCTAGTTAGGACATCACTATGGTTCGGCCTTCCCCTACCATGGCTAAACACTAGTCAAAGCATGTCACCGCACTATACGTGCCATGATTCCTAGTCGTCTTGTACTTCAAAACTCCACCATGGCTAAAGTCACCTACCGTAATAATTAACTAAATAAAACATTTATAAAATCCTAAAAATTCCCATTTAAATCAAATAAATAAATAAATAAATAATATTCTAAAATCCGGGAAGGGGAGCTACAAATCTACCCACCTTAAAAAATTTCAGTCCTCGAAATTCAAATATCTAATTATTCCTAAAATTCAAAAGGAAGTCTTATTATCTAAATCTCCCTAAATTTAATTCCTCAAAAATAGTTCACAACCTTCCCTAGCAATTTTGGTAACTACGAAATCTCGAGGACTTCTACCCACCTTGGTCACACTACTCCTCAAAAACAAGGTCGCTAGAATTTTATAATCTTCTAACTAGTGGCTAACAATTCTACCAACATATATAGGGTGTATGGCATCTTCTATCTATAAAACAAACCAAATACCCAAAAGTCAAGCAATATTATTATAATTAAGAATTTTCTGATAAATCCTAGATAGCACGATCGTTCGTCACCTTGAAATAAAAGGGACGTGAATCATTGGCACAGGAAGCAAGGAAGTATAATCGAGAGCAAATATGGAGTTTTTAAGGACGTAGAGAATTTTAGGAGAATTTCAAGGCAATGTGGATTGAGATTTCTAAAGGTTTTAGTCAGTTGCGCAGGCTCGTACCAGTACAGTTACGTAACCGGTACGATAGGCTCTGACCTGCATGGGCCACCACAAAAACTTGTCACGACTGTCACGACCCGCACCCGCTTTTTGGATACGAAACGTGTCCAAGCCCAGCCTACACCGCAGTGTCGGCAGTAGTAAGTTGTACGCGTATATACTCAAGTCACGGCAATCTAGAGTCACGGAAAAACTATATCATCCACAAAATAATCATGTCACAGTCAAGATCAATGAAAAGACATGTAGAATAATAATGAATAAACTGAATATCAAGAAATCACTGTCACGTCCGGTGGACACAAATCCACTACCAATAGACGGAAAAAAAATAAAAAGAGTACATGGAGTACTAACTGAATAAAATGCTAATATAGACCACCTCAAGTACAAGGGATGCGATCTGATGCTGGCTCAACCTCTGGTCTGCTCCTAACCCAAACTCGGCTAACCTGAAGAGATCATCAGGTCCTCAGAGGATAGCAAGATACATAAAAACGAGCCTTTCTAACAGTTTATTATACATGGAGAAAAGTACAGGATGAACAAGTAAAACGGTACAATGAATAAAGCACGAATCTATACACTGTCTACAAGAAAATAAACTGCTGAACAAGGACTAGAGAGCTCATGTCAAGATGTCAACGGATAACCGAAACGAATACTCAAAACCCTCGTCCCTAATGTGGACTCGCAGGTTTGAATACTAACCCTCGTCCCTAGCATGGACTCGCAGATTAGCATCACCTCGTCCTAGTGTGGACTCGCAGGCGTAACCCTATACCACTAATCCTCATCCCTAGTGTGGACTCGCAGGCTAGCATCTACTACTAACCCTCGTCCCTAGGTGGACTCGCAAGCTAGCATCACCCTCGTCCCTAGTGTGGACTCGCGGCGTAACCCTATACCACTAACCCTCGTCCCTAGTATGGACTCGCAGGCTAGCATCTACTACTAACCTCGTCCCTAATGTGGACTCGCAGATTAGCATCACCCTCGTCCCTAGTGTGGATCGCAGGTGTGACCAATAACTACTAACCCTCGTCCTATCGTGGACTCGCAGGTTAGCTTCAAGGTTCAAGACACGGGGGCACGACTAAATCAAGGCACGACTAATAAGACACAAGGCTAACTGTGAACACGGTCTACAAATCAAAGATACCAATATATGAACTGATATGAAAGATACATATCAATAAGATGAGAAAAACTGGATAATAAATAAAGACAGTGCATGTAAATAAAGCTGTGTAGAAAGGCAAGGTATACTTGCCTTAGGTCCTGAGCTGCGAGTACGGTGCAGAGCACTGATTCAAATCCAATTAACCTGTTTTAATAAGTTACTATGTCAATAAATAATTAAAACAAGGAAATACTTATTTAGTGAGGTTTCAGTCTTGGTCCTTGTTGAGTTGGTTTCATGGTTTAACCTGTTCCTATGGCCTCTTCTAGACATGTCAAGCTACATCTTATTTACAAACTTATGAATTGAGTGACAACACTGATGTAGTTAAGAATTCCATTATCCTTCTATTTCTCTACACCACATGTATACCCAAGCTGGACTGAACCATTAGGACTGCATATCTAGGTGGCCTATTTATACCCTTTCCTGGTGTGGTTTGATTCACCATGGTCATGTACTTGGTTGACCTATTAACTACTAATTACCTAGAACCACAAGACACCATACTCTTCTATTTGTCAATGTACCTTTCAAACACACACTACACAAACCCCAATCTACCCTTCCTGTGCAACATGAATTAATTCCTAAAACTGCACAAGTACCTGGCTGGTTCTAGTCCATCCATGACTCATGTACAGGACAGGATGTTCTATTGATTTGAGATTTGCTGACCCTGGAAAACAGGTCTAACTCCAACTGATTCAAGGAGTGCCACACTGGTGCATTTGCTCCATAAGTAATCCTTGAAGTTCACTAAGTATTCCTTACAAAACCTCACATTTGGCCTCTCAAAGGGACATACAGGAAAAGTACTGTCAAAGCATACTGTATCCTAAGAGACCTGAGTCTCTACTGAACTCCTATACTTGACAGTCACACCACTTGGGACTCTACCTAGCATTATCTCAGGATATCAGATTTCACCCACAGAAATAACTATAATGTCAACAGATACTCGAAGTCCAGGATCTCTTTGATCCTTAATTTCCCCAAAATAAGTTCAATGACTGAGGTGAAAGTATAGGTTAGCACCATCAAAAGGGGATGGGACTCCTGTGTCCTGCTACCTGGTGTATCAGAGATTGCTAATATGTGCAGGAACAGCTATCCCTTGATCTGGACATCCTTTCTAGTATTGGCAGGAACCTGGCCATATATTACCTGCCTGAAGGTAACATCAAATGGACAGGATTTTAAACTCCACATATAACCTATGTAGGCAATACAGAGCCTAAG